>OZ025805.1:720000-1177878 GCA_964019425.1 Flectonema sp. DT1601 | reverse complement strand
GTCAACTTGAGCCGTGTCAGTTTCAACAGCAAGTGTATCAATTTGAGTAGTGTCAGCATATTATTTTGAGTAGGGTGTCTATTTCATTTTGAAGAAAGTCCTTGTCTAAAAGAATGTCAAAAGTAAGTCGGGTTTTATTGTTATTCCATGAAATGGTACTGTCAGGTAAGAGTTCTGTTTTGAGTGTGTCATAGTTTATGAATATGCTGTCTTGATAGAATGTTTCAATGGGTTTATCAAAGGTATAGGTGTGATGAACCAAAGGATCTACATAGTCATTGTCTGAAGGCGAGAAATTGGCGTTGAATGATTCAGGTTTACGAGAGGTCTCGGTGAATTTGACATAGGCAGTATCAAGGGTCCGATTGAGCATACTGTCTGTAGCGGAAACGATCAGACCTAAACTATCTATATCATATTGAAATGTTTCACGTGGATAGAATCTTAATATCTTATTTCCTTTCACTCGATTGTAAGGAGGTATAGGAAGGTTATTGGTTGAGTCGATTTTTGAGAGATGGTATTCAATAAGTGGTTTATTGTACTGGATGTCGAAATATCTACCGGTTGTTTTTGATCTGACAAATTCAAATTCGGTGGCGTTAATCAGCTGGGTTGGGATGCGAACGGAATCACGTGAAAGAGTAAGATCAATTGAATCGGATAGAAAACCATGATCTTCGGTCTCAGGATTGAGTATTAGGTTTTTATTAACGTCATTGAAGGTAAGGATTTTTGTAGTAGTCATTCTTGATGTTCTCAATAAGGAATTGTCCTTGTTCATTGGTTTTTGCGAAGTATCTGGGTTTATCTTTTAGAAGATCGATTGAGTCAGTAATTTGATAGAGGCCAACTACAAAACCTTCTTGTCTTCGTTGGTGTACAGATCAGTTATTTTTCCATTTACGTATATGGAATCTATGTAGTCCCCAGTCGAGAAGGCGAAACTTAAATTGACGGCAGGATTTTTTTCTGTGACATCGACCACACCATCTGAGAAGTTTAAGGTGAAAGTTGTACTGTCATTAAAGGGGTCATCAATGCTAAAGTGAGTTCATTTTTTCGAACTTTCACATTGAATTTGTTTTCAATATGAGGTGTGATGAGTAGTTGACTTTGAGTTTATCGCATTAACTCTTTCATCAAATATGAATTGAAATTCCTGCCCTTTGAATTCTATTGATTTGTTGGCTGGCGTCGTTTCAATTAATAGTGGAGGTATGGTATCTCTGGGACCACCCGATGGTGACCCTTGGTTCGCACAAGAATAGATATATAAGGAAGTTAGAATTAAGAAAAGGGGAAATAGGGATCTCATGCTTGTTTAAATATATATATCAAACTTGAATAGTTTTGTCATTTTTTCTTGCCCAAGTATTTGATTTCCAACCATTTATAAATGATTTGAGATAGTTGATTTTACCAGTTTTATGTTTCTCACTGAGCATACTGACATAATATGAGTCGAGTTTCATGGGTAAGGTTTCCTCCAAGGTAAACTTATTATATTTCATCAACTCTTTGATAGTCAATTGGTTGAAGTGATAAAGATGTCTTGGAACGTCATAGGCAGCCCAGTGCTGTTGGTATATTTTGCTGATCGAGTGATTCGTGATTGGGTACTGCAATGACAAGCCTTCCTTTTTTCGACAAATGTTTTTTTAGTGATTGAATAGTTTCATTGAGATCATGTACGTGTTCGAGTACATGCCACAGCGTAATGATACCAAATTTCTTATCTGGAAGATCATCAATAGAACCTACAACATTAAGATCATGATCACTGATCGCTATAGTTCTGGCCATTTCATCTGGTTCGATACCAATGGTTTTCCAGGAGTTGTCCTGCTGTATATAGTTGAGCAAGTGACCCGTACCACAACCATAATCCAGAATAGATTTTTTAGAAGCTAGCCTTTTGATCAGTTTGAACTTTTTTCTCAGCGTATAGTTTCTGGCCAATTTGTAAATCCGGTTAATAAGATTATTGGCCTGATTTGTATGTGAAATATAAATCTTCAGATTGATAATATGATCCAATGTCATCCTTCCCTGGACGAGGAGATGTAAGCAAAAGCCCACAGTTAGAACATTTCATTATTGCGAAACTTTCTTGGGAGACAGAGTGATCGTCACAAATCATGTGATTGGTGAATTCTTTGGAATTACAAGAAGGACAGGATTCTACTTTTTCGTACATAAATTATCGAGCCATATAGACCATCAATTACAGATATATCTGCTGGATTGACTCCACTGATTCGTGAAGCTTGTCCGAGATTTGTGGGTTTAATATTAGAAAGTTTTTCTTTTGCTTCTGCGGAGAGTGCAGGAATATTTCTGTAGTCGAATCCATGAGGGATTTTTTTGTTATCGAGATTGCCCATTTGATCAGCCAGACTTTTTTCTTTCTCAATGTAGGTTTCATACTTTACGAGTATTGAGGCCTGCTCGAGAATATCTAACTGTGTGTTTTTGGTTAGTTCCTGAGCGTCTGAATGAAAGGCGATAACATCGTGAATATCTAACTCTGGTCTTCGTAAAAAATTGATAAGAGGAGTTTTCTCTTTGATAGTTGCTGAATTGATTTCAGTGAGTTTACCATTGATCTCATCTGGTTTTATTTTGATCTTGCCAAGCTGATTGATGAGTTCATCTGTGTCTGCTATTTTTTGATTGACATTGTTAAGTCGATCCTGTGAGGCTAGACCTAGCTGGTGACCAATTCCTGTTAATCGAATATCGGCATTATCTTGACGAAGAAGTATTCTAAATTCTGCACGGGAAAGTGAACATACGATAGGGTTCGTCAGTTCCTTTGTTGATGAGATCATCTATAAGTACTCCTATATAGGCTTCGGATCTTCCTAGTACGAAGGGCTCTTTGTCATGAACTTTATTATGTGCATTTATACCTGCCATTAGACTTGACTTGCAGCTTCTTCATACCCTGTAGTACCATTGATCTGGCCGGCGAAATATAGATTGTCTATCAGCTTGGTTTCGAGCGTTGAAGCTAATTGCGTAGGTGGGAAGTAATCGTATTCAATCGCATATCCTGGTCTGAACATTTTTACGTTTTCAAACCAGGGATTTTAGTAATGGCTTTGTATTGAACATCTTCTGGCAAACTGGTAGAGAATCCGTTAACATAGATTTCTACAGTATTCCATCCTTCTGGTTCTACAAAAATTTGATGTCTATCCCTTTCTGCAAATCGGTTGATTTTGTCTTCAATGGATGGACAGTATCTAGGTCCTAGTCCTTTTATTCTTCCAGTGAACATAGGAGATTTCTCAAAGCCAGTTTTGAGAATATCATGAACTTCGGAGTTGGTGTAGGTGATGTGACAAGGCCGTTGATTCTTGAGAGTTCAGTATCTGTAAAAGAAAACTTACCGGCGGTTTCATCACCAGGCTGTTCTTCCATTACGTCCCAATTGAGAGATCTTCCATCTACTCTGGGTGGCGTACCTGTTTTCATTCTTCCAGACTCAAAGCCTAGTTCTACTAGTTGTTCGGTGATACCAGTAGCAGCCTTCTCCCCTGTTCTACCCCCACCAAAACGTTTTTCTCCGATATGAATTAACCCATTAAGAAATGTTCCATTAGTGAGTACTACAGATTTTCCCATAATCTCAAGTCCCATACTGGTACGAACTCCTATGACACGGTTGTCTTTTACAACAAGACCGGATACCATTTCTTGCCAGAAGTCTACATTGGGAGTTTGCTCTAGGGCAATTCGCCATTCTTCCGCAAAACGCATTCTATCGTTCTGCGTTCGTGGGCTCCACATAGCAGGACCCTTGGACTTATTGAGCATCCTAAACTGAATCATTGACTTGTCTGATATGATTCCAGAATAGCCACCAAGCGCATCTATCTCTCTTACAATTTGTCCTTTGGCTACTCCACCCATGGCAGGGTTGCATGACATCTGTGCAATGGTATTCATGTTCATGGTGATGAGCATGACTTTAGAACCCATGTTTGCTGCTGCTGCTGCTGCTTCACAACCGGCATGTCCGGCGCCAACTACTATTACATCATATTGTGGAAACATGAAATATATTCTTGTGTTCCACGTGAAACAGTTGAATGAATCACAGTAATGTGTTCCACGTGAAACGTTTTAAATTCTCTTAACTCTGAAATTGCGGCAAAGATAAATAAGCATTCTCTTTTTCTCTCATCAGCGTTTGCTCTGCTTCTGTCTTGTCGTTGTATCCCACAAGGTGCAACACGCCATGTATGATGACACGACGTAATTCTTGTTCAAATGGAATGCCTTGATCCTGCGCGTTGTCCTGCACTCGTTCTATACTTACGAAAATATCGCTCTCAACGGTACCTTCTTCTTCTGAATTATCGAAGGTGATGATGTCGGTGTAATAATCGTGTTGGAGATAATCTACGTTGATTTGATGTAGATATTCATCTGAGCAGAATATGTAATTGATTTCTGATAGCTCGTGGTTTTCTGAAATAATCGTATGAGATATCCAGGAGCTGATGATTTCTTTATGAGAAAGCTCAAAGGCCGTATCTTCATAAAAGAAATTGATTTGTGCCATTAGGGTAGGTAAAAGCTGAGTTCTACTTTTTTTCCGTTGTCTGCAAAAGAGACCTCATCACAAAGATTCTTCATTAAGAAGATACCACGGCCCCCCAGGTTTCTCGATATTTTCTGGGGCAGTTGGATCAGGAAGGTTGTCATAATCAAAACCAGGCCCTTCATCTTCCACGGTGAACTTTACTTGATTGTCCTCGAGACTGAGGGACAAATGGACGTTCTTAGATTTATCAGATTGATTACCATGAACAATTGCATTGTTAACTGATTCTGTGACAGCGATCATAATGTTGCCATAGATATCATCCGTGAAGTTGTATTGCTCCTTGGCATTGTCTATGAAGCTTTCAATGATTCTTATGTTTTCTGAAAGCGACGGAATCTGAATTTTAATGGCGTCCATTATTCTCTGTTAATCAATTTGTTTGCAAATATATTATTGTTCGTTCAACCTGCGGAAATATTTATTTACTTCTTCCTTGTAGTAAGGATTCATCTTTGGTGGAACGGTATTTAATAGTTCAAGTTCTTTTTGTTTGGCCTTTATGTATTCTTCGAATTCAGGCGGTAAATTTCTGTCATAATTGTCGGCCTGCTCAGCTTCTCTCTCATCGTCAAGTTCACGTTCTCTTAAGGCATCTTCTGCTTTAAGCATGCGAGTTAGGATGTCCTTTTGTCTGTTGATGGTTTCTTGGGTGATTCTTTTATTCACTAAATCCATCTCTGTCTTTTCCATTTTCTCTATTGCTTCTTTAAGGTTTTTACCTGCCCCCCCCTTCATTTTCGCCTAGTTGGTCTTGTAATTTTTGAAGCTCGTTTCTGAGCATTTCTTGCTCAGCTGCCAATTCAGCCAGCTCCTTGGACAAAGGTCTTCCTGATTTACCACTTTTCTTTAAGTCTTCTATTTTCTTATTGAGTTGTTTTTGTAATTCTGACATCCCAGGAAGTTTCTGTTTTTGTCCTTTTTCCCCTTTTTGCGGTTACCCATAGCATCAGCCATTTGTTGCTGCATTTGTTGAAGCACGTCATCAAGTAGTAGAGCGAGATTGTTGATAGAGGTCATAGCGTATTGTTGATGTCTGGTAGCCTCTGATTTTCTTCTGTCTTTTAGACCCTGTAGGCTGGCTTGAATTCATCGTTCATAGCATCAACTTCACGAGTAACAAAGCTTTGTATTTGAAATACTCGATTGGCTAGTGACAACAAACTGTCCTCAATGATTCTCGCATCGTCTTTAGTTTCAGTTGTTGCTGCGATAGCGTGACATACCGAGGATCGCTTGATTCACTCCTTTAAACTCAGCCATGATATCTTCTTGGTCGAAGGAGACTTTCACAAGGTTGTCCACAATGTCTCTCAGATGATCCAAGTTTTCTTGCATCATAGTCATCTCCATCCCTGCTTGCATCTCCTCCATCTTCTTTTTCATTTGCTTCATCTTGTCTGAAGCATTTTGTTGCGATTGTGAAGATTTCTTTCTTTTCTTCTGTTCAAGCATTTCAGAGCTTTGCTGCTGTTCTTCTTGGATTTCTGATTCCTCTTGGTCAAAGTCTTCGAGGCTTTCTGGCTGTTTCATTTCCTCATTGAGGTCATCCAGCTTATCCATTTGTTCTTGAAGGTCTTCAAATGATTCGTTTAGCTCTTCCTGTTTTTCTTGAAGTGACTCCATTTCATTATCCTTATCAAGGGTTTCTTCGGCAAGTTTCTGCTGCTCCTGACTGAGTTCATCTAAGTCATTGATGATTTCATCCATTTTATAATCAAACTGTAGACGCTTAAACATTTCTATGGCGCGTTCGATTTCCTTTTGCAAGTTCTCCTCCTTGTTCTCAATCTGGTCCATTATTTCATCGATGTCTTCAGACCCATTCTGCTCCTCCAACAATTTTTTTAGTTCGTCATAGAGTTTTTTGGTTTCTTCGTCTAGTATATCGTCCATCAATTTTTGAAGCTGATCAACCTTTTCCTGGAGTTTTTCATTTGGCTTGTTAAACCGTTCCTGCTTTTTTGCGAGATCCTGATTTTGTTGGGATATTTTTTCGAGTGCTTCTTCTAGTTTTTCCTTTTGCTTGATGAGGTCATTAATCTTCTTGTTTTCCTGCCAATTCAGGTTTTCCTTACTTTTCAAGTCATTTTGAATATCCTTGATTTGTTCATTCAAGTCCTGAGCTTCATCTAATGATTTATCTAGTTCTTTTTTGGCTCCTTCCGCTTGTTTATCCAGCTTTTCTTTGATTTCCTTCTTTTCGGGTAGTTTGAACGTATAAGTAGCGCTCTGCGCAGGCTTACGTCCATTAATACCATCATTATCCCATACTCTTACGAAATACTCCAGCGACTCACCTTCCTTAATGTCTAACGAGTCTAATTTCCATTGATAGAAGTAGTTCTGAGAGGCAAGACTCTTATTGAAGGGAATCGGAAGAGAAACCCTTTCATCTCCTTGATCATAGACAAATTCTAGTTTAGAAATGCCATAATCATCGCTAATGAGGCCATTGAAAACAATAAATGCGAAAAGTGTAGTATCCTGAAAGGCATCAACTGAAATCTTAGGAAATTCATCTTTGATTACATCAATATTGTATGAAATGGAGTCCTTATTGGGGCTGTGTTGGTTTTCTAACCTTAGTCTATACGCATCACTTTGTTTTACCCTCTTTTTAGACTCAAATAGCTGATTTCCAGTTGACTCAAGCTCAATTGTTGTTTTTTCATTCTCAAAAACCATCTGTACAGACTCTGTTTCTATGGTTTTTATCCTCCAGTTGATTTGAGTCCCTTCCGGAACGGTAAGGTTTCCTACATTCTCCAGTGTCTCATTTTTCTTCCCTGTATAGTTTGGATAATCTAGGTTTATATTAAATGTTTTTATATCGGGCCTCTGAAGAACAATTACTTTGTAGCTTTCCGATTTATAATCAGCAGCTTCGATTTTAAAATTGAAATTGTCCTGTACTTTGGTAAAAACATATTCTAACCTGTGGTCTGAATTCGTTTTCATTTTTGCCCTTCTACCCCTTGCGCTGATGTAAACCTGCTCAGGTATGGCTGATCCAGTAACCTCAACTTCCAGAACAAAGTCTTCATTTTTAAAGGCCTTGAATTCATCATTCAATGGTGAAATAGCGAACAGTAAACCTGGTGTAAATTCTTTGTCGTAATTGACGATGCGGTTTGTACTTTCAGTCAAATACTGTGGAACGATAAGAAAAAGTAAAAGAAGAATAAGCCCTGGGTAGGCAATGTATTTGACATATTTTTTATTTGAACTTAGGTCAATACTCGAGTTAAATTCGAATGGAGTAATTTCTAAAGTTCGTTTTTCAATACTGGCGAGCGCTAAACTGTTGTCAGAAGCAGAAATTTTACCTAACTGTATGGTATTCAACAACTTATCACTGATATCTGGGAAAAATCTACCAATGAGCTCCGCGGCTTCTTCATCGCTTATTTGGGAATTGGCCCGGATCACATTCAAATAAGGGCGTATAATTAGCTTGAATAATAAAAATAATAACGATCCTATACTTGTATAAAAGAGTACAGTTCTAGACGAAGAGTTGAGATGTAGTGAACCTTCAAATCCCGTGACGAGTAGGTAAATTGTAAGTACAAGTGCAACAAAGAATATGACATTTTTGATAAGAATATTGAGATAATACTTCCTTTTGAAAGCATTTATCTTCTTTTTCAATATGTCAGTACGTAAGAAGAGCGGCAACGGAAAAAAATAAATGGTCACGCGTCCTTGAAATTGGACACACGAAACTAATTCGGTTACCATCCCTACCATCGATAAGGAAAAAACAAAGAATCGAGCATATAACTAGAGCGGTGGTCAAAGACCACTTGAACAGCCCGAAGGCCTGCCCTCAAGAGAAATTTTAAAGGAGAATAGGAGAAGAAGGAGACAGGAGTGTTGGATGAGACACTGCGACAACACCGAAGGTGATGTGCAGTTACCCAACCAGGAGATGATTGATAATGATGAAAATACTAAAAATAATAACAAATTGATATTGGCGACTACATGTCACCTACTTTATTTCCAAAGTCTAAGGCTAGATGTCTGTTCCATCCACCTTATGATCAACGCGAGTGATGGAAGCCACGCCAAAGTGAAGAGAGCTTCAAGGTTAGGAATTTCGTTGGCAATAATAAGTTCCCGGTCGCGATCCCACTTGCCGGTCAGTGTGAGAAGCCAGGATTTTGAACCTGGCCGAATCGAGTTTGGGAGATTGACATCCCTGCAGCAGGTGAACCTGTGAGGACGGTTCGCCACAAAATGGGCAGTCGATCGTCTTGCGCCAGTTCTGAATTAGCGGGTGACATCCTGCCCGGAAGTTCGCTATCCGTATCTCGTCGGCTCTTTCCATCCCAGGAGGGTATTTAACGGAACGGCCTCTGATGAGGTGTTTGTAGCAGGTGTAACCACTCACGTTAAGCAGATCCTTCTTGATGCAGCGCTTAACATGTGATGATCGCGAGAAGTAGTAAGTGCCTTTGACTAGCACAGGACGGATGTTCTTGTTGTGCGCTGCTTCCTTTGCAAGCGCGTCAACTTCATCGTGAAACTCGATTCCAATGTGCGAGGGGATGAATTGCAAATGCACTTTCATTTCACACAATGCGCAGGTATTATATCTAGTATCTTGAGGGACTCGGGTATTCCTCTGTCTACCCAGCAGTTCATCCAGAAGGGATTTTGAGTAATCCGTGAATATCCTCACAGATTTCATTGAAGGATCTTTGCTAAACACTGTTCTCAGATGTCTCTAAGCCGCGTTCTTCAGAGCATGTTGTTCAGCCCTGTAGCTGCAGTCAGCTTGATAAAGCCTAGACGCGTAAGCAGATCGAAGGCCGCTAACGTGACTTGGCAATATTGAGCCGCACCGGCCGTGCCGGAAGCAGAGTAAGAACCATCGCAGTTGATTACCATGTCGACAGGAGGCAAGTTCCAATGTACGACATGAACTTTTCTTTGTCCACCGCAAGGGTTAGCGGACTTCGGAAATCCGCAGCTGTTGCTAATCCTAAGGTTCGTCGGAGATATCCATCGAGTCAGGCTGCACAAAGGCAACTGGCTTTTCTCGCTGACTATCAGTGCCAGGGATTAGGCCAGCCCAGTAGCTTTGTGTTGAGGCGAGTCTGTTTGTAATTAGGTATCCAAGTCATGGCTTTATACCTGTAGTACGCAATTTTTGTCTGCTTTTCAATCTGACGTTTAAAAGGATACATGCCAGACTCCCACAAACAGTAACTCTCTTGGCGTACACTTGCTGCATCCAGTAACCAGTCTGGCGACCTTCCTGCAGTTCGAAGTCGATGCTGCCAACGCTGCTGCTTATCAGCCAACCAAAATTTCAAGTCAAGCGCATACGAGATTCTAGCGGTTACATAAAGGTTCTTTAACCATGTTAAGAGTCTTTGTAGTCCAGTTCGTTACGGCTGGAGGCACTGCAGAAGTGATACCCTCTTTAATTCTTCGTGAATCTTAGCCACCTGTTTATGGAATGTTGAGCCTGTCGTCGATGTGAACTCCAAGGTATTTCACTGAGTCGACTATCGGCAACAGAAAGGCAGTTTTGAATTTGGCTTTCACAACCAAAGCGCTGTCCTCGCGAACAACGTATTGCAGCATCAAGTTGTCAAGTTCTTCTTGTGTCCTGATTGGAATTCCTTCAATTTCAAGAATAGTTTCGCCGCTTTGAAGCATGGGTCTGGGAGAGTTTAAGTTTAAGTTGATACTCTTTTCAATGTCACCATAGTCCATTTTGATAACGTTTTCCTTAACAGATCTGGAAAACAGTAATTCACGATTACGGGTGTCGTTGAGAATCGTATCCTTCGTACGGACTTCCATCTTAAGAGCACAGGTTTTTGAGACCGACAGGGCCATGTCGTTGTCAGAACACCATTGATCTACTTTATCAAGTATTATTTGAGCATTTGAAAGAGCTTCTTCCATGTTATGTCCAGATACCACACACGCCGTGTCATCCGCATACAGAGCAGACGTCGTTGTTTCTTTCTCCAGTTCCAAAATCTTGCAGAGGTCATCAACGTAGATAAGATAGAGAAGAGGACCCAGGATCGATCCCTGGGGAACACCCTTAGCCAGAGAATGCGTCCGCCAAATTCTTGGCGGGACGCAAGCCCCTTTCGCAAACTATTTTTGCGGAATTAGGCGTTTTCCCAAAAAAAAAAAAAAAGAAAAAACTATCCACCTACTGATATTGCAATTTGCAACTCAATTATTTTTATCAGGCATTGCAACGTCAAATCCATTTCTTTTACCATTTTGTTTTTCTGCAACCTGCCTTCTACTATCGAGGTGTGCGTCAAAAAAAATACGCTGTCTGATGTTTGTTACCTTGAATAATGTTAAATGCTGTTGTAGCGTCCCACTATTCAACGGCAAACTTCATTTTTCATTTTTGCTGTCTTCCTGCAGCTTCAGGTCCCTAAGAAAGCTGCTTAATTAGAATTGTTGTTTTCTCTCCCTTTTTTCCCCAAGTTATTAAAATTAGTTGCCAACACAATTCGCAATTCTACAAACAGGAACTAAAATGTGATACATGTCTTAGTGTAATTAACTGTGGTAATCATGTTGTTCTATTTTCAGCAGCTGGGATTTAGGTGATACATTGTTACCAGTCTGCCGAACACTGGAAACTACCGGACCTTGAGTGAGGCGAGCGGGGAGGGTATTGGCCGCGGAGCCGTGCAAGTGGGACGAATCGTTCACTAAGTTGTTGGATGTTTTGGATGTGCTTCGGCAGAATGCCTGCGTTTTAGCTACCCCGACTGTCCTGAGGTGACTTGTCTTCACACGAAAGCAGTCGAACTCTAAACTAGGGACAACGAACAAATAATGGTTTCGATGGCTAAAATTATAAAATCTTTTTTCGGACAATCCCTTTACCCAGCCCTCTGCAGCAAAGAAAGTAAGGAGACACAACGGTATCTGGCCTAACGAAGCAGTAATCCTGCCATACATATGTGACCTGAAGAATAATAACTTTAAACATTAAGATGACTCTACAAAAACTATTATCTGGTGTGAATGCCTGAATCGATAAGGCACAGTAATGAGAGGGCAAACTACGGTGGTAACTCCACTTTGAATTACTCTGCCAATATACTTTGCAGGTTAGGACAGTAACTGCCATGAATAATTCATCTTAGTCAGCAGACTCTTTTTTTTTTTTTTTTTTCTGTTGGAACATTCTTGCAATCATTTAGAAATAGATAAATCAGCAAACCATGCAACACGACTGAATGCGAGTAAGTTTTATCCTAATTTCTGTAACAAATTTATGAAACAAATAAAGAAAACGAAAAAATAAATAGTATCCAAGAACATCAAAGCTACAAGGGATAAGTAAATTTCACCCATTTGCTATGCTCATTAGGGGTCATGGTGCCCCTGTACCAGTAGTGGCACATAAGACCATCAGACGTGTCTTCCACAGCAACAGCAGTTTGAAAGAGAGTTCTGAAGATGTCGTTACCAGGTGTAGGTGTTGACACCCAAACCCCTTGTTGTAACTGAGCTTCAACTTTTGCATAAGGATTAGTACTCGCGTCATTCATTGCAGGAGGATAATTAACAAACCCTGATGAGTGGCAGAGCGGCTCAGTGATTGACTCCATAAAAGAATCAACAGACGTATCAGCAGGAGACTCTTTAACAATACTTTCTAAAGTATTCTTTAAGTAATCAACCTTCTCCCATGTGAAGTCATTCAAATAGCTGTTCGACACGCAGTGTGTTCCCATTGGGAGCTGAGTCACATCCTCTCCCTGCCAGCTTGTGTTGTTTGTTACGTATTTCGCGACATTGTTTTTCAAGTTTACCCTCAAAAGGTTGAAACCCGCATATTGAGAGCGCACTTTACCGATTTCTTCCATAATCTCTTGCTCATACACAACAGCGTCTTCTACTATTTTACCACGTGATCGTTCTCCACCCTTTCCCGGCTGTGTTCTAACGTTCGTGAGAGAGCTGAGGATACCTGTCTTTGTATTAAACATTGTTTGTGCCCCACCAGCTTGCATATCCCTTGCACAAAGGATTCCTCCTCGCTCTTCAATTGGTTCTGTTTTTCGACTTTGGAACTCATCTCTGTTACCAATTAATACGAACCTCCACCTACCAGTCATCTGCATAAATAACGCAGTGATACACATCTTAGTGCTTGGAAGGAATATAACGTATTCTGCTGCCCAAAGAGATAAGATAAAAACATAAAATACCTCAACAAGTGAAGTGACATAACACTAAAGTAACATTCTCAAGCAGCTGTCATTTTTCGGATTACGTATCTGTGAAGAGCGTGAGGTACAAAACATCAATCGAATACCTCTGTTGTGCCAAAACTTCAACTGAGTTAACGTAATTGAAAATAAAAGAAAAGTGGGGGCGGGATAGACAAGCAAAAAAAAATGCGACTCGGGAAGGGCTTTTGAGAGGAACGCTTTTATTATTGATAAGCAAGAAGAAGATGAAAACAAAACAGAGGGGAGATGGGAAAACTGTGAAGAAGGGAACCAACTTGATTATTTTTGTGCACAAAGAAAAGGCGCTCACTTGCGTTAATCACTGCTAGTGAGCTGAGGCAAGCAACAGCTCGATACTCCTGAGCTTGTGTTTGGATGGGACTTTTGGTTCATAAACAACTCGCAATACCGAAATCCCTATCAGTTGACGTTATAAAAGAATTCTTCTACTTTTAACACAACCTCCGCCTCCGCTATACCAAACCAGGAAGTCACCCATGACGGGTTTACAGTCCACAGAGCTCAGGAACGTGCACCTCAAATCTTGTTGCATTCACAGAGTGGCAAGTTACTTTACAATTAGCAGCCGCAGCTACTGAGGGGGAGGGAAGTATCCTTTAATTTGTATTACTACCAAAGGAGATCACCAACAGAATCTCTTTGATGAGCTAACAAGTACTACACAAAAGGACTGCTTGTGTCTCACTTATGTGAATCTCACTAATACAAATTCCATGCTCATCGAGAGGAGACTAATGTGAAGACCGATGAGAACTCAGCCAAAAGGATATGAAAAGTATTTTAAAACGAAAGCACACTTTCCATATGGCAAATGACTGCAGAGCAGCTATAGGTCACTTCATATCTGATTACAGGTACAGATTACGAGAATGCCATACTTAAAACCTTTTGGAAGTGTGCTTTTTGCATCCCCGACCCTCCTTCAATAATTAGTGTTGCCACCTGTCCTTGTGTGGATGATGATACACTGCGCACGTTGGCTGGGTCGTCGTCAATAAAGAGCCACTTGTTGTTGCTCTTCAGTTTCTCCTGTTTGGGTTGAGAACTTGAGAAAATATGAACCAAAAGGGAAACTGGTCCACTGCGACATCATCCCCAACAAAGTAGCGCGGAAATAGAAAATAAAATAGTTTCATACCCGCAGTTCTGCAACTATCTGACCTTTAGTTCCAGGTTTGTCTCTTCCAATTACATCCGGTACGTATTGATCTAGACCTGAAAGAGCCAAACATTTCCGAACAACATCAGAGTGATTATTTGTTAATATCAGTAGCTGTGCTTCTCGTGAAGTTAGAGATGACAGGAAGTCGTGGAGCTGCTGGAGGCGATCAGTACCTCCGAATATGACATCAATTGATAAATCGCTTGGGATTCTCTCTGGAGAGATGTGACCTGAGCCAGTGCGAGCCAAGGTATTCCAAACATGAAGGGAAGAGATTGTCAAGTCGAAATCTACGACTACGTATGCTTTAGCCTTGTCACTACCAAACCTACTAAACTCACCCACACCTGAAAGCACTTTCGCTTCGCTCTCTTGTCGGTCAGGGCAAGAGAGAGATCGGCGTCTGTTGTGAGTTATTTACAAAAAGAGCTTTGGAAGTACTTCTACAGAAGATATCCCCAGCGAGGTGAGCACTCGAACACATTCGAGACACTCTACGCAACGGGATAGTAATAAATAATTGCATACCCAGACTTCCCTTTCTCCCATGGAGCCTTTTCCATATTGTTGTTCTTCTGATTAATAAATAACAATTATTTATAAAGAGGAATAGAAATAATAAATCAGTTCTACGTAACGCAATCAGCTACGAAATGGAAGATTGGCTAACTGGTACTGTGCACTAGGACTTTAATGCAGAATTCTGAATCTCATCATCTCCCAGCGGTTGTCGAATTTCCTTGCCAGGGAATATCAAAACACTTTCTCTAAAGCACTCCTCGATATTTGAGGTAGCTATCTTCATATCATCTTTTATAATATTATGACTCTCTATTGAAGGTGTTATCCCTAAAGAATATTGCCGACGGAAAACATCAGACGCAAGAAGTGATTCGGTGCGAAGTTTCCTCAACAAGTTCTGCAGCGTCAGGTCATGCAACGGTTTCGTAGCAAATGAAATGAATTGCTCTGCAAACTGATGTGTCAGCACTTTATTTTTACAACAAGAAAATACTTCCGATAGAAGGAGTGGTGTCAAGAATTCCCAGTCGGAGGTTACACCGGTGAAATCATTTGTTGTTTTCCCATAACAACGAGCGTTTATTATCCATTGTATGACAGAGTTCTCATTTACTAATGAACGGATATAATTAATAACTGAATTATTTATCTTTGACGGCAGATTTATTACTCTCGATAGAAATTGTGCCGCAAAGAAACCCCTATCCTTACCACGAGTTCTGACTTCACAAAAAATGGAATACAATTCTGGTGCTGTTTTTGGTACCACAAGCAGTGCTATTGACTGACTTAGGTCTGAATACTTTGTTTGCTTCAGCGCTTTTATTATTTTCTTTTTGAGCTCAAGATTGGTTTTGGTCGAAACCACGATATCATCATAAGTCATTTCGATTAATTTTAAATTCACAAATATTTCCTTTCTCGGATGATTCTCAGGGTCTGGATGCTCTGATGTTAAGAAAGCGCTTGCGAAGAGTTGTGCGGCAGCAAGTCCCGCATCCTTCCAAATCCTAACAACCCAAACAGCATAATTCTCATTTGAATATTCATTCTGAACGTTGTCTGATTTCTTAAACTCGTGGATTAGATCATTTATTAATTGTTTGATTGATGCTACTTTTATAGGTCTCGGAAGATCAGTTCTTGAGAGTAAACTATTAAGAGCATGAATAGCGAGCTCATTCTTAGAACGTACTATCTCTCCCTGTTGAAGTTGGGTGTAACGAGTAACAGGATCGATTGATGTGTTGATAGAGACGCCTATTTTCGATGCGTGTGATAGAATCGCTTGCATAGTTTGAGTACTTTGCTGCAAGGATGCTAATGACAACATCACTTCAGCCAGCTGAGGAAAGTATCGAAGTGAGTTTGGGTTGTCAATCTTTTCTTCAGCAATCTCTTGATAAAGTTTCCACGCACTTTCAAAAGTTATTTTCGAAAGTAAGTTATCTTTGTCAATCATCAGACAACTTTCTAATAAAACCAATCCGACTTGAGGAGGTACCAACACCAAGTCTTCTTGTGCAAATCTATAAACATCAAACATGTCTTTTATTATTTCATTTTGACCCTCTCTCTCCTCCATACGTAGTTTTCCGTAATTCATAATCACATTGATTGAATGATCGCTAATCTTAACATTGTCTGCCCACGCAACGTAGAGTTCCGCCACGTTCGGTGTGTCGCTAAATTTCATCAAATCCTCGGCAACCATCTTGTCCCTATCCTTTGACTTCCAAAGGGAGCTGTACGAAACATATCTTCTTGTGAGAGTTCGGAGCATATTGCTGCTACCTATAGTGTGGAGTAAGTAATTTATTTATGATTCCTTTTCCGAAGTGAAAATCTGAAACAGTTTGTTTAATTCAGAACATCATTTCTGTGCTACTTCAATACCTGAAATATCAAAAAAAGAATAATCAAAGACGGATAATCGTTGCATCTTAAACTAGTAACGTATGACGGACCAGGTTGGGAAATGATCGGCGGTGGCCGTCATTTCGCCCCCTCTTTTCTGTTATGATCCAATTTTTTGATTTTTTTTTTTTTGCTTCTTTTTTTTGAATTTTTTTCGTTAAACTCGCCTGTACACTAGTACTTTTTTCAGCGAGCTCTTAATTATTTTTGTTCTTTTTTCCCCTTTCTCTTAGTGTCGGTAATTCACAACACAGGAACACTTTGGTCAGCAGCACGCGCCATTACGCAGAACGGGAAAACTCAAATAACAGGGAACTCTTCTTTCAGCACTCGCGAATTCTGATGGGAAAACGAAGATGACAACAATGTGCATACTTCGGTTATGAAGACGAATAAAAGGTTCTCATTTTGGGTAGAAAATGAGTCGAGGTTCAGCCATTTTTAGATTCTGCTTGTGTCCGTATTTGTAATTCACATTTGCAAAACCAACTCAAGCAGCCCGGCTGAACCTCCTTCTCAGCAGTAACATCACTGTTGGTAAAAAAACAATAAAACACTTACCAGGTAAGTAAAGAAACAGAGAGAGGAAGATGTGAGAAAGAATACAACCCGGTGAGATATAACGGATTTAGTTTAGATACAAGAATAGAAAGAATGTGTTTTGATAAATCCTATCAAGTTCAAACTCCCCTCCAGAATTTTGATACAGTTCAATTCCTGGTAAGGCAAATAGGTATTGGTAGTTACCCTACAGCTTAGCGGCTGGTGAGTTAAGAGCCTTTTGACACATAGCGTGCATTTCAGCAATTGCCTGCTTTAGCTCCTTCTTGAAGAGTGCAGCAGGGTGCGGATGAGTCTTCAAAGTTGAGATGGTGAAGGCGACGTTGTTTTTGTTTACTAAATAACCAATTCCGTATCCGTTTGAAACAACCTCACCAAATCCCCAACAGGAGAAGTGCTCGCTGGCAAGAGCGGATGTACTCAAAACCCAACTAGAGGAGTATGAAAACATAGGATCCGAGAAGATTTCTGGAGTTTCCTCACCAGACTTCAAACATAACTTTAATCCGAGCAAGTGACGATCACATCCCATGGCTTGCGTTGCTTTGCGGGCGTACGCTGACTGGTGTGCCGCTGCCTTCTGCAATAAGCCATAAGTTTGTTGAGCAGATACACCACTGTCGTTCATCGCTCTGCAAAAATCTGCTCCAGGTGTGTGACAAGAACGGATCGTTTCAGTCCTTCCGTGTAGGTACGAACGAGTACTGCAAGCCTCGTATGTTGCCGGGAACTTGTTGTGAATTCTGTTGTACGCCAACTGAAGCGACATCTGAACGAAAGCATCAGGTGACACTCTCAATTTTTTAAGACCGTCTTTACCAAATTGTGTCCAGTCGAGAACTTCCATCACTTGCGAGTCAATTAGATCTGCGAATGCGTGATGAGCTACGTCAATTGATTTCGTAACAGAGCTGTTGACATTCCACTGCAGCTCCCTTGGTTGCTGAGGTGAGGAGCAAGTACGAGGGGCGGACACCAATGACTGCCCTGACTTAGCAAGGTAAGATAGCACCCAGTCAACACATCTGTTAGTTGGCTGACCGTCCATGATACCGTGCTCTCCAGTGAAACCAGCTTCATTATTGTCTGCAACAATAAACTGAAGTGGCTTATCGAACCACCTGTTGGTTCCGTTTCCGTGCCAGCAGTTTCTCGCCTTCTCTCCTACGTTCGAAGGTTTTTCTTCATCCAGACAAACGACGAATGAAGAGCTTGCAATTTGTCTAATGCTTTCTTCTGAGAGCATGTCATTGTTGAGTTCCTTGTATGCTGCTGCCCATCTATCTCTGTGATCACTTGTAAGGATACCGATATCATTCTTGTCTCCCTTAGCCGCTTGGGCCACAACTGACTGAAGTAGCGAGCTGATGTCAGCAATGGCCATTTTTCTGTTCACTTCCACGGAATAGAATTTTCCCCTTCTTGCCACAATGATGTGGTTGTGAGCATTCATATCAAATGTCTCGTAGAAATCCTTTCCCTGGTAAGGAACTCTAATTGCGTTGAACAAGTATCTGTACATAGACATGTCTTGTGGCTTCTTACCTGACATCTCCGGTGCGAGTACATCGGTAGCAATCATTTGTTTGAATTCGAGAGCTGCCTTTACGAGACCGGCAGCACGTATAAGTGGGTTTCCAGATGAGTAGTTGTCGGACTTAAATTGATAAAAGTACGAAACGTTTACAACAACCGACTCACGGTATCCGAAGTATGAAAGCTCATTCCACCAGTCAATAAGCCAAGAAGAGTTTCCCTTTTCCGCCGCGCGCTTTTGGAGTCTCTGTTGAAGTTCAGTTGACTTTGGACTTGTCAAGAATGACGCTACTGCATTCTTTGTCTTCTCCCACTGGGCAGCATCACAAAGTGGTTGAACACTTTTCAAGTACATCGCCAGCGTGTGTTCCAGTTCAGGGATCGGCAACCTTGGCAGATTCTCCTGATGCTTCCACATCTTCTTAGCAGGTTCTGGGATGTGCCATCTCTGTGGCTTTGTTGGGAACATAATTCCGCTCTCTGGTGGACCTCCAGACCCAGCGCCATCAGCAATCTTAGCTCCCGGGTATGCCATCTTTTGTTTAGAGAGAGTTGATAAGCTTTTGAATGAAAATAAAAAACACAAGATAGCCAAGTCCCTAGCGTTGGATTTATAATTCAACTCAAATGACTTTCCTGTCTGAATAATCAATTTCTGATCACCAAAACAAAGTCGCAGCCAGTTGGATTCGTTAGAGAGATTCTTCTCAACTGAAGAAAACAACAACAACAACAAAATTATTACTTTTGTGTTTACCGACAAAGGAGAACAATGGTAATAAATATTTTTTTGATAAGAATAGTTTTAAAAAAAAATAAGATTAATATAAAAACAGGTAAAGCAGTAATCTATTGTCATCTGTTCGTGAAATGAAATAGATAGCCTTCCCTCCTACAATATACGTTAGTAGTTCTTAAGGAACATCTTGCTCGTTGTCGACAGCCGTTGTTAAACAAGTCTGCCTTGCGACTCATTCCCTTAAAAATTTTAAAAATAAATAAAAAATAAGCAAATCCTCGATGATCGCAGTACATTCTTTTTTTTCTTTTCCCCTTCACGATGAATAGTGGAAGAAAAATAAAAGAAAGAGAGAAAAACATCGGATAGGAATCGACGAGTAATGTGTCGCTTATCCGAATACAAAAAAACATTCCACACTCGGTGTCAGTTCACAAGAAATAGTAATTAAGAACTACTTAGACTTCCCTGTACAAGAGAGACTGAAAGCTTCAAACGTTTTGCCCCTATTACATTCCGTCATGTTCTATTTTCACACTTTGCAAGAATTCAATTGCTAATCTGTGCATGAAAGATGACTCTCCCAGAAGACCTTCACGATATCCAACATGAGAACCAGCTTTAGTAATAATCAAAGCGTAGTTAACAGTATCACCTGCAATATCATAAGGAATATTACGTTCTACACAAAGGGGATCATCAATAGAATTAAGAACCAAACAAGGAATGTTATTTTTACGATAGTGTTGCATTGGATTCGACTCCTCAAAAAAGTCTTCCAACGACCGATGACCAGAAAATGTAATTGATTCCTTCACAAAGTCATCAATAGAACTACTCCTCATTGCGTTATGATAACCGGGTGTTTCTTGTAATACTTCTTCGTGGCGAACTAAGAAGTGACTTTTCAAACAAGATAAAATATACTTCGCAAGTAACGGACTCTTATTATGAAAATTACCAAACGCCTTGTCGATGGAGTACGCCGGGCATAGAGAAACTGCACCTTTGACAGGAGAGTCTTCATCAGCACTGCCGATGTAAGAAACAATTTGACCACTTCCCGCAGACATACCACAAGCACCAATAAATGCTTTCGGGTAGAGAGAAGAAATATAATTTATCATTTGTTTTGTATCATCAACAGACCCCATGATGTTCCATTTTGGTGTTCGTAACTTCAACTCCGAGTAGTGTCCACGACGACATAAAATAATTGGTCGCCAGCCATGTTTTAGTGCGTATTTTCCGAACTCCACTTCGTCTCTCTCATTTCCGGTTATCGTGTGGAGGATGGTGACTACTGGAGAGTCTTGATTCAGGTTCTGATGATATTTGTTGTCGATATACTCAACAACTGTTACTTCTCCACCATCAGGACATTGTAATGTGTGAGGTTTTAAAGTAACTGTGTGACTATGTCTTACTTTTTGAAAAGTTAACAATCCGAGCTGTATCATCGACGAGTGCGCCCAAAATGTTGGAAAGTAACGTTTCTTTAGCAACCCTACTCTCTTTAAGATTCGTTTCATTCTTGAGTCATCTTTTTTATAATACAATTGAGGCTTTCCATGAAGCAAACCTTTCCTTAGAACTCCATCTGCGCAATAAACTACAAAAAGTACACCAGCAATAATCCACTTGTTACTTATGATCACTTCCGTTACCCCCAAGACCAGATCAGTCGTGGATTGCATTATTATAATAATCTTTTTTGAGAGAAATAGCAACAAATAACCAGGAGAGTAGAATTGTGTCTTTAATAAGGAGATAACGTAAAGTGTGTTTAACCTGTAAGAAATAAAGTAATGAATTAAATATCTAACCTAACTCACAAACAGTTATTATCACAAATATTTGAAAACAAAAAATATATACTCGAAGTGGATCATCGGGGGGAAGGAGACTACGGCGGCAGGTGCGAAACTGCAACTATTATTTCACACCGATGTAACTTTTTTTTTTTTTTTTTTTTTTTCTTTTTTAAAGTTTCTCTTTTTTTTTGTGTATTGCGTTTCCTCATGTGACACCGCTTTCATGTGAGTCGATGAGACAAGCTTTCAATTGCCTAATCAACACTCTTTAGAAATAGAATCAAAAGGTTCAAATAAAACAATTTGAATACATCTTTTGAAAAAGACAGAACGAAATATTTATATTCCAGGCAGCCATCTCCCCGAGAGACTACCTGAAGGGAACAACAATAGCAGTCATTCTGACCAGTTAACAAAGTACTGTGAAGGAAGTAATCTCAAAAAGGGTAACAATCACATTAAGAGAAAAGCTGCAAGTAAACTCTTTTTAAAGAGGCAACTCAACAATGTGGAGAACAAATGGAATCGAAGACAACAAATTTAACAAAACGAGGGAAGGGAAGCATCACAAACAAGAATTCTTCTCATCAAAAAAAAAAAAAAAAGAGGAAAAAAAAAAACAAATAAAAGCAACAACCTCTTTAAGGAATTAATAGCCAGCAGAAATAATATCTACCAGTTCAGTTTAGTAATTTGGTTTCCTTCTCCTTGCCGAGAGGTTGCTGGTTTTATTTTATTTTTTTTTTGATAATTTGATGATCGGGTGGTACACAGGAGGTGATAACTATAAATGAAATTTCAAAACGAGAGAAAACCACTTAAACTTCTTCCTGAAACAAATAAACGAATCCGCAATCCAAGCAGCACTAAAACCAGAATAGGACATGCTGAAATCGCAATGAGCTACGAGGCAGTTCACACTTGTGAAAACGAAGACGAACATTTGCTTCAGTGAGCCAACGAGAGAGAACGGGGAAGGGGGGTTATGAGTTTATTTCTTGACACAAAAACAGTAACTGTAAAAAAAAAAAAAAAAAGGAGGAATTCTTTTTATTTTCTTCCCTAATAACTTGAGAACCAGCGAAATCCTCAAAAAAAAGCAAAAAAAAAACCATAACAGAGAGCAACCGGTGATACTGACAAAAGGTGTCTCATACAGTACACCAACAGTAAAAAAAAAAATGAAAATAATTTTTATTTTTCATCCTTGCTTTAGTTGTTTGTAAATTAAAACCATCTTACTTTTGTATGAATCTCTGCAGTAATTTGTTTGCTTCATAAAGCAAGTAGACCCGCTTAGACTGAACAAATACGTACGTAGTACTGCACTTGAAAAGGTCCGTTGTTTAAGCTACTTGTGAATTGAGTACATTTCTTCTATTATTTTCACTAATTTCAGACGTCGCGCGCTTGCAGAGGAAACTGTGCTACTTCGTTAACCAAAGCGTTGCTATCACTTGTTCCTTCTTCGAAGTACGCTCCTCAGATTATTGTCCGAGGTGCATACTTCTTGTTTGGCGGTGAGACTTCTACAGAACTTCGGCAACTCCGTGAGCCTGAGGCGTTCTGAGTGTTTCTGAACTCACACACTGTATTCCTCGCAGAGCTTTTTCTTTTCTTTTCTTTTCTTTTCTTCTAAAAAGTAAAACATCACCCAGACGCAAGACTGACTAAAGGGGTTTCATGCAGGAGCCGTTGTTAACAACGATATCTGGAGGGGAACCTTAGCTTGTTGAGCCCATCAGAAATACAATAATGTCACGTTGTTAGAGAGGTGACTTTGTATTATTTTGACTTAACAAAACCCATCGTAAGGTTAAAAAGAGTTATTTTTTTATTAAATTATTTGGGATTGAGACAAAAGAACCATAATTTCATTCAATGTGTTAATAGTTTATTATTATTATTATTATTTCTTTGTTCCTTCGTTCGGGGGAAACCCACCGTTGGCTGTGCAGCTTCATTCCTTTCCCAAACCAACTGATAAAACCTTTCTCTCGGTTATGAGATAAATAGAATTGTAAGAAAGGTTATCCACTTCTACTTTTGTTGTATAAAAGTATCCGACAAGTCATCAGCTAAGTGAAAAGGCGAAGGCAACGAACCCAGGGTTATTTGTTTTTTTTTGTAACTTTTTTTTTTTTTTTTTTTTTTTTTTTAAAAACCAACCAAAGCATCGTACCCAACCTCCTGTAGTAATCTCAATGCACGATAAGTGTAGAGAGACGTCGTACAGTGAAGGAGATACGTACTAAGAACACAGCAGAGTGTGGAGGAGTGAAAGTGATGATGGAATAGTTCATTCAATAGCCAATCAAAGGACTCAGGTGGTAATATTTCTTTTTTTTTTTTCTTTTGGGATCAAACACGTAAACGACACAGGTAAATATCGCTTGCAATCTTCAGCTGAAAGCAATTCGATAAAATCAACAAACCAAAACCAAATTTTTAAATAAAAAATTAAAAAATAAAAGGAATTCTTTGTAGCTTTTTACTTTTTTTGTCCTCCTTTATTTTTTTTTTCTTCTTTTTCGTTTATTCAACTTCGCAATGCTGTTGCAATGTCAACAAACGATACCAGCAGCTCGAAGTTTTTTTCATTCATTCAGGTCAATCGCCCAGAACTACCGAGTAACGATTAGACAGTAGTCACGTGAGGTTAGCAACGCGTTACAACTCGACTCGAAAAGCTATCCACTGCAATGGAGCGACAGACACGCGCCATGATCATTAAAAACTGTACGCGTCGTGCAAATGACCCATCGTAATTAATTTCTTTAATATTTAAGTTTGAATTCTTTGCGCAACACCATTCGGATTTCGCAACAGAATTGAAAGTAATCTTTTTTATTTTATTTTTTTTTTAATATAGGGAGGAGGACGAAGAACAACAAGATTAAATGACTAACAGCCTTATCCAAAAGAGAGACTTATTCATTGTGATGACTTACTTAATAAAAAAAATTCTTTTTTTTTTCTTTTTTTTTCAATTTCTAATTTACCAACAATTTCTTTATTTGTCAAGAATGCGAGGTACCCCCCGTCACGCATGAATTCGAAAGAGATGAGTAACAAAGGAGGAGGGGATTTTTTTTTTTTTTTTTTTTTTTAAATTTTTTACTAAGATAAACCACAGTACAGTAATTAATCACTTTCACATCATATTAGTTGACGCGAATCAGTTCATTACTACCGCAGTGTTTACGAGAACACATCACACACACGCTAAACATTCCAAGAAGAGATGAAGATGATTATTAATTTTATGTCGCAAACAGATAAGAAAATTTAAGGAAGTCGAGAAGCTTTCACAGAATGAATTACTAACTAGTAATACTTTCAGTGATTCTTGAGGTGTCAACACCAACTAATGGAAGAATACAGTTAACGATTGCTCCAGAAACAGTGAGGTAAGTAGCTCCAGGTGCCCATCCTGCGAATAGGCGACTCATTCCCTGCTTCTGAATCCGACGAATATCAAACTGATGAACTTTGGAAGCTCTCAACATTTCGAATGGGTAGCTGAAAAACGATCCCACCAACCCTCCAGCTGCTCCCGCAACGAGTTTCTTTGCTGGAGTTTCATCAGATAGTTTTGATTCAAGAAGTGGAATAGAATACCACATGCATCCTCCATGAACAGAATTTCTTACAATAGTTGGAGTTAGACCTGACCAGAATGCTGTGAGACCTTCTTTTTGATAAACGCGGCTGACGCAGTCGCGTACTCCTCGGTATCCCCAATCTGGTAGTTGCATGCGATAGTTTACGAAGTTAAAAGGAGTTGTGATGAGTGGCTCTGTAGCACCTGTCAGCATACCAACAGTAGCAGTCTTGATTGGATCGTTCATCTTATCACCTCCAACAACTAAATCAGTGTAAGATCTGAATAATAAATAGTACGTCACACTCTTTGGGAGTGACGCCATCATCTGTGCGTTCTTCGATCTCCACAGTTGACCTTTTAAATGCATTTCTTTGATATTTGCTGCGAATCTCCTTCCGTTCGTTCTACACCTTTCTGTTGCGGCAACAATTGGACAGCTTACTAAAATAGTTGGCTGTTCCAATGCTGCGTGTACTCCTCCACTCAACAACGCTCCTACAAGTCTGGTTTGTACATCACACGTCGTCATTTTATATCTGTCTGATGATTCACCCACCGGTCCTGTTTAGAAATAGTAATCAACTTATTAATGTGATGAGTTGTAATAACTCTTCTTGGGTTACGTTACTACGGGGAACCTGTTTGTGAATAAAGTTAAGATGCAAACACAACAAACATAAGTAGCACCTAGACAGCGCTTAAAGATTAAGAATTGAGAGACTCAATAAGTTAAGAAGACATCAACAGGTTTACTTCTCGGGTAAGATATCATCTTCTCAGTCATCTGGTTGTGAAGTAGTGCAGCTCGTCGTTAAGAACAGCACAACGCTGTCTTCAGAAATGGAGACTTGAGGAAGTAGGACAGCAGGCTCATAGTTGAGCCTTAGTCATCGCTGCTTTCCGAATCATCGAGAGAGATTTCAAACTTCGATTTTTTCTTCTTTTTTAATTTACTCTTTCTTCCCGTTGTGGTATCATCTTGCTGTGGCACGACTTGCTTCAGAGCTGCCTGGACAGAGTCGCGAACTCCTTCCAAGAGCTGATCTTTTGCAGCTGCCAACAGATCCATCTTCTCTTTTGATTTACCCTCGACATCACTTTGATTAGTGAGAGGTAGCTGACCGCAGGATTTTATAGAAATTGGTGTCGTCGGTTTGCTGCCTTCCGAAACCTCAAGCCTTGTCATTGCAAGAATAACTTCCAGACCGGATTCTACGGTACCAAAACAGGTATTCTTTCCATCAAGATGTGGACAAGGTGATACGGTTATAAAGAATTGTGAATTATTTGTATCCGGACCTCTATTTGCCATTGAAACCCTTCCAGGCTTGTCGTGTTTTATTAATGAATTCTCGTCATCGAAGCAACCAGGACGAGCTCTTCCTCTGGGGTTGTATTGTAAGGCACACTCACCACTTGATCCATTCCCTTTAACGATGTCACCTCCTTGAATGATAAAGTTCTTTTCGACTCTGTGAATTGGAGTGTTCAAATAACTTAAGTTACATCCGTTTTTCCTTGAGACTCCTTCCTCTCCAGTACACAACTTTTTAAAATTGAGACAGCAATTCGGTGCCTCTCGACTATGAAGATGAATTACAACTCTACCGACTTCAGATCCTCCGATAGTAAAATCAAAATACACTCGATCCTCATCCACTGCAGTAGTTTCTTCTTCTGCGAGCTTTCGTCTTTTAATTTCGACGTTTTTCCATTGATGGATACTCATGAATAGTAATAGCTGATGAGAAGTAGTCAACTTAATAAGTAATTTAAAAAAATAAATGAACTCAATCAACTATTAACTACTCGCTCACATCTCTCATTTGGAACAGAACCTGAAAAGAGAGAAATCTGTGTCGATGGTCAACAAGTGCAATCGATAAAAAGTTAAACTTCAGAACATATCCAGAGTAGAGTAATATAAACATAAAGAGAGAGTGTGTTAATTGCTTTTCATTAGATGGTTTTAAAATGATTTCTTGTGGATGGCACCTGCTCCGATGTCATCATATTCTTTCTTAGCCAACCACATTGTCGGAAATGTTGGTAACGACGCTAACAATGATCCACCTAACCAGGCGCTGTACTTTCTTTCAGGGAATGCCACAACCCGGACAGGCTTTTCGGGATCACTTGAAAGCTTTTGAATGTCGTGTGCCAGTCGGTCTTCGAACTTTGGAAACAGAGTATTACCACCTGAGAGTATAATTGATTTATAGAATTCCTTTTGAACAAAAGTATCACATCTCTCAATACAAGAATAAGTAGCCTGATGAATACCAGGAAGTGACTTCCCTACCAAGGTCGGATTAAACATCGCTTCAGGACATCGAAAGCGATCCTCAACGAGTCGAATTTCACTGCCGTCTGGCATCGTGTAGTTCTTTGCGTAAGATCTACTGACCGCAGCGTTCTCACATTCTTTGTTAAAATCGAGGGCGGAATAGCACATCGTCTCTTTAATGTCTTGAGCGATATCTCTATCGCTGACAGTGCTGAAGGGAAGTCCCTGTTCACGAAGAAGTCTAATTAGGTAATCGGTAATGTCTTGCCCAGCTAGTTCCATTGTTTCGATATTATGAGGAAGAGTATAACCTTCCCAGATAGGAACGATGTGGGATATTCCATCACCTGAATCGATAACAGTTCCAGTTGATCTTCCAGAAGCAAATAAAGACATACAAGATTGATTAGCGATTACTAATGCTGGTATGTTGAATGTTTCGAACATTAGCTCCGTTAGTTTTTCACGATTAGCTCTGGTGGTAGCTGGTGATTCCATTATTAATAACGGATGCTCATCAGGTGCTATCATTAATTCTGAATAAAAAGTATGATGTAACAACTTGTCAGCTTCACCCCAGTCAGCAATATCTCCTCTTACAACTGGAGTACTAGTTCTCAGTCTTCCTCTGTTTTCGATAACTTCAGAACCGACGAATATATCTTTCTTTGCACCCATCATGATACCACCCACCCCAGGATGTCTTGGCCATCCCAGTATGGTTTTAAAAGTCTTTCTGGGAGCGTCTTCTCCTCCATATCCACATTTTAATTCAGAGCCCCCCATGTCAATTATTATTGTCGGTAACGCATCTTCGTAATCCATTCTTTTATTTGATTACTCTTTTTTCTCGTCTGATAAATAATAAAAAAAAAAAAGTTAAGTTTGGATTCAACTTCGTGAATGAATTGACAAAGGATGGGATTGGTGTTACTTTTGTTTTTGTTTTCCAATTATTCAAAATAAAAGAGCTGGTTGGACAAGATCACATTGACAGCGTTACAAAGTTGATAAACTGCTGAAAACAATTGAGGGAACACATAAAAGGGGGGTAACCAATTGTGAGGAGCACATCGTTCGGATTGTTCATCGAAAAGAACCTAAATAATGGATGGAAAAAGTTACCAACAAAAAATAATATTTTGGGAAAACCTCTCTAATTCCACACAAAATCTTTCAAAACCACGGAATTCAATACAAACTTTCGAAAAACCGCCAACCACATAATTTAATTTCGGAAAGTAATGGTAATTTGTGGAGCTGGCAGTTTTGAAACCTTATGTTGACTTCTCCGGATTTTGAAAAACTGTGTGCGGAATTAGAGGTTTTCTTATTTATTGGACAAACAAAAAATTGTGAGAGAGAGTTGCATGAGAAAAGTCTTCCCTCGATGATGTTTGTTTGTCGCACAATTAATGAAAACACGAACAAAGAATATCGCTGCATAGTTTACCAGCCAAAATAAGTTTTAATAATTCAGATGGAACTCACGTTAATTTAAAGCCTACTTTCCTTCGCTGTTGGGAGGAGGAATACTGAGAAATGACTTCCCCGAACGTAGCCAGGAGGCATTCCCTCTGGGATCTTTCTCGCTGGGGTGGCTATGAATTTGAAGCGAGCCTCGTCACCAGTCTCACCGTCTCTTTTTATTGCTACACATGAATTCCGATATTCAAGTGAAGCAATACGGCGATAAGTCGCAGAGTTCGTAATCGTCGCAGCAACGATGTCGTCATTTCCTCTTCCAGCGATATAACGCAAGTTGGGCCGCAATGCAAATTGCTGTGCCATCCATAATGAACAAATCAATAGCCCACCTTTTACTGATGATGCTGTTCTTCCTCCTTCTAATACTCTGTGTTTCATTGAATCTGGTTCTTGTTGATCTTCTTCGATGCATTTTTTAACGTCAGCGACAAAAGGATCGTATTTGCTCTCCAGTTCTAAGTTCTTCCGGACTAGGGAATCTAATTCTTTTATAAATTGTACTGGTCGAATGTCATCAGGGTTTCTATCAGACTCTCTACTTATTACTAATTCGAGTGCTGAAGATGTCGCGACAATTTCATCATGTTCATCAACAGCAACACACGCGATGGCACACCGAGAGTCAATCGTCTTCTTAGTAACCATTTTTGCGTATGGAGCAGAGATGTCAATCGCTCTGCTGTAGCATGCCTTGGCTAGACTTTCATGTTCGTACGTCTTTTCTAAAAACTTTTCCAACTTAGGGAAATAATAAGCGTTAGAAGGATCCTTTAAGTCTTTTACTTTATACTTTCCTGAGGCTGCGACCTTCGATGCGGATGACTCTCGGGCAACAGAATACATATTTTCCTACTACTATGTGGAATAGTTAAATAACATAAGCATCACGTTCACGTAAATAAAAACCTCCTCCAAAAAAGGAATCACTTTTTTTTTTTTTTTTTTTTTTCCAAATCTCATTTACTTATCTTCTTTCTATTTATAAAAAACGTAGAAATGTTGTTGCTGTTTTGGTTTTTTTTTTTTTTTCCCTTTTCCTTTGCCTTTTTTTTTTTTTTTTTTTTTTTTTTTTAAATTCTTAAATAACTCAATATTTTCGCTTTTTCTTTTTTTTTTGTTAACTTCTGAGGCTAACACTAACTTCATTTCCACTTATTCTAAGGACCCCTTAAAAGGAGTTCGTGTTAAGGGTTAGGACATGGGAAGGGACTTAGTTAGGGGACGAGGGAAATACGAGAGCGAACACTAAGTAAATATTTTGGTCATTTTTTCTGTTCTTGTGTCCGGATATCAATGCGAGAGTTACATAAATAAAATCTCTCATCCTGCAGGTGAGGTAACGATAACCAGAAACACAACTCTAGAGTGGTCAGGCGTTACTTTTTATTTTTGTTGCCTCCAATAATATAAACTACTTGTACTGCCAGACATTCACAAGTAGGTGATAAGTGTTGTCAGTCAATAAAACTAACTCAGATCACAATTTTAGAACATTCCTTCTTCAAGAACAGCCGCTAGAACTTCTCTCTCTTCTTCTTCACGCTTTTTTCTGTTTGGATCCTCATCCTGATGTTCAGTAAATGGATATCTCATTGCCTGAATAGCATCATTATGAACATGATTACAGTAAGTTATTCTTTTGTGAAATGCAGCAGCTGGTTCAGACGATCCATATATATCAGTTAGTTCTTTTGAAGCGAGAGCTCCCTTGTCGTGATCAATAACAGCTTCAATCACATGGTCATTAATTGCTTTTGCTACGATGTACTCAGTGTCTTCAGGGTTCTCAAGGTTTAGTTTCTCACAGATGTCTCTGAATGTTATCCTGCTGTAGCTGAGTGATATCCTTCTAAGACCAGTTTTAATAACGTTGTGTCTAATTCTTTGAATTAACATGTACGTACGATCATCATGGAAGAGGTCTGCATTCTTATGAACAACTTTAGTGAATCGAGAGAGTTGACCAAAACGAACTGAAGAAGTCAACTGAAGATATGGAGTCAAAGCATTCTTCAATCCTTTTATCAAGAACTCTGATCTCGCTGGGATCTCACCCATCAACAGTTGGACAATCAACCAAAGCTTTGTAGCGATTGTTCTAAATCCTAACGCCTTCTCAGGTGCCTTTCGCAATGCCTGCTGAAGCAGATTATTACTTTCTGTGTAATCAAGCTGTACAGCTTTAACGTATCCCTTGTAGAAACAGAATCGTGCAGCCTGATTGAAAAGTTTTATTTCATTCATTACTAAATCAAACATTAGCTAAAATAATACATACTTGATTAGTTGATCTGTAAGGTTCATTCAATTCAGTGTTGCAGATCATCTTGTCTGCTTGGTCAATGAGATTGTTGTGGAGGAGATTCTGAAGAATCAGGTTGAGCTGTTTTATTATTTAAATAAGAAAAAGATGTCCAAACTCAAACAGTTTTTGACTCCTACGATAAAACTAACATACCAGAATTTCCTGACCCAACTCATCGTGTTTCAGAGTACACGTTCTCAACTGAGCCAGCAGCTTACTTCTTGCTGCCGTGGAAAGTGGATCATCAGGTATTCCGCTTCCCTTCATTTTTTTATAATTCTGTCCGAAGTAAAAGATATGTGGGTTGTTTTTAAAAATAGTGAATTGTAAATTAATAAAGTTCCGCATTTGCTTTTTTAGATTTTTAATAAGAATTGTTTTTTTATAAGAAAATATGATCCGCCCTTGTTGACTGAAAAACTATGTCGTCCTCAGGGAATAAAAATCTTATTCAGGAATCCTTTTCTTTGTATTTCTGTTTTTTTTTTTCATAAGCAGTCAACATGAGATATAAGTTGATAGTCTCGATGTCTATTTCCTTTGACAACGTGGGAAGTAATGACCAAATTATTCGCTTTTGTAGTCCTATTATTCGTCAAACAGTCCTAATAAGTAGCTTTTACGTGGCTTAAAATCGTATGATGGGCTCACTAACCTTTCGAGTAGTAGTTCGTCAGGTGACCTTCCTTGTTCCTCGTAGTATTTTATTAAAGCATCTTCATTACGTATATTATGTGAGCCAAGATAAAGTCCGTAAATTCTTAAACAGCAAAGATATGCAACACTCAACAAACATGGCAACCCAAGCCATGCAGCGAATGTCGGGGAACGGAGAATTCGACTCCAACTGAGAACTTCCATCTTTGTCAGACGACCTCCATTTCCCAACTCAGTATCGTAAACGTGGTCCATTCGAGTGTTAGCTTCATGATCTCCGACCTTAATCCAGTTAAGCTTTTCTCTTCCGAAATTCCTTCCCAGGGAAGAGTCTTCCACTCCTTTACCTAAATTTACTGGTTTTCTCTTTTGGACCAAAGGTATCGTTGCCTTAGTTGCTACTCTTGCCTCATTAAGAGAACGCTGAAACGAATTCATTTTACTGACCCCGTGAGAGCTCGGTCACTTTAAGAATAAATATTTTATTTTTATTAAAATAACTGCTAAGGAACTACTCAGAAATATGTGCAATTAGAATTATGTTTTTGAATTATGAAAAGCAAGTTACTCGCTTGTAGAATCTTTCCTTGCTTGGCAGAATGATGAATTACATAGCAACGCGCGAATTTCACAGAACTGTCGACGAGTTGACGTCAGTTAAATACCGATAGCGGGATCAGCAACTTGCCATTTGACGAAAAGATTCGGCAAAAAAAACTAATGTTTTCCAACAGTATAACAAAAAAAAAAAATGAAGAAAAAAGAAAAAGTACCTAATATCATTGTTTTCTTTAAAATGTTTACTGAAAATATATAAATTTAAAAAAAAAAAAAAAAAAAAAGGAAAGGAAAGAAATGACAAAAATATAAATTGAGCCTTTGATCTTGTTCAGTAATTCCTGAGGGGGAGAAGGAAGTATAATGGGGGGGTTAAAGAATCACTTGCATAGGGCTTGGCGCTATTCAGAAATCAGAAAACCCTTTACAAATACACACAAAACACGTTTTTTTGTTTTTTTCGAAGTCGCTGAAACCGATTTGACTCAAAAAGTAAAAAGCTGGTTTGGTTTATTTTCGACAACGCAACTAGAGAAAAAAAGGAAGAAGAACTCGGAGGGCAAAGGGAGAACAGAATTGTGAACTGTGATCCATCAGGTCAATTATATTTCGTTCCATACAAAAGTGTGGATGCAAAAAATAAAATTAAAAAAGTGAAACGTTTTTTTTTTGCTGGAACGAAAAAGCCAAGAAAATAAAAAATTCTGATGAGAGAGAGGAAAACAGAAAAAGACAAGTAAATCCACAATTACCAGTCTTCGTCACATTTTGAAAGTCTTTAGCTGCGTTGGAAACAAGTCAAGAGTGGGTACGAAATAGTGCTACCATCACTTTGATTATGAAATTACCTAAACAAGAATAACAGTAATGCACTACTAATCGAACGCCACACAAAAACATATCCTACTGCGCTATTTTAAAACAGCTCGGGTTGTAACTTAAAAAGAGATCAGAGAGTGAGAAAAAAAGGGGCGGAAGGAGGGAAGAAGTGCATTGTTCAAAGCTCAAACAGATTTTTACTTTGTCCTCCTCTTTTTTTTTTTTTTTTTTTTTTGTTTTTTATTACTTTTATTTTATTTTGTATTAAATATTATTTATAATAAAATTTGTAATACCACACATGAGTAATAATTTCAGACTTTTCCGTTTCTTTTTTTTTTTTTTCTTTTTTTTTATTTATGTCTTTTTTTTTTCTTTCTTTTCATCTCCCATCTTACGATGTATGAAAGATGAGGAGATCCATTTGATGTTTTGTTTTTTTTTCCTTTTGTTTTCTTTTGCTGCAGTGATAATGCCCATGCACATATATATTTCAGCGAGCACCTTTTTTAAGTTTTTTTTCTTCAGAGTAGGTCAGCAGAAAGACCTTAAAAGTGATGCATGCTAACAGCGGTATGAAGAACACTGTGATGCTACCACTTTATTGGTTGGTATTTACGAAATCAGTTTTTTTTTATTTATTTTTTTTTCTTCTTTTTTTTTTTTTTTTTAAAACAGCAGTATCCCACGCTGAACGAAACTGGGAAATAGATTTCTTTTCATCACCTTGAAGTGTTCAGCAAGTCCACTTGAGCTGAATGTTTTCGACGTACTCCGGATAACGCTTTTAAAATAAATTCAATGAATAGCCCAGACTTACTTCTTATAACTTTCAGAAAGAGTATTGTTAACTAATCATAATCATCATCATATAAATACTTTTAATAGATGAAAGGAATGATTACTTTACGAGTAGTTGGGTAGTCATCGAACTTCTTTTGGTACCAGTTGTGGTGAGAGCGGGCACGAGGTCCGAGGTTGAAGGCGGTGTTGATCGCAAATCCAGCCGCTACCCAGGTGCCGCATGCAAGGGCAAATCCAGTCCACTCGACGATTTCTCCGAAGTAGTTTGCGGCGGTGACGTAGTTGAACATTCCTCCACGTGGAATCTTGTATCCCGACTCACCAGGTTTACGAAGGGAACGCAAAACACCATCACTGTGAACGTTAATAGACCAACCAGATACAAACATTGTGACTCCAATAACAAATTGTGGTGAAGTTAACCATGACTCTGAGTATTCTGAAAAGTGGGTAATTGATCTACAAATCAAATATCCGTTGGCTGAACAAAAGAATAGCGCCGATAAAAAAGTAAATAAAGGAGTTGGCTGACCACATCTAATTCTAAGAGGGAAGATCAGAGTTCTATTGAAGTAGTGAAAGACGAACAGCGATAACAAAACATATGACACCAAACTGGTTTGTGTTCTGTAGTAAAAGCAAATCACTGCAGCTACTAAGCAAGGGCATTCTTGGAGGATCCAAGCAGCCTTTCCAGGAACTTGAATACCCCATCCTTCTCTTGAGTATCTTCCATAAGGAGCTGTTAACCCGGTTAACAATAGTAAGGCTGCTACTGCCATGCTTCCAAACAAGGACTTGTTCAGAAGAGAGTGAAACTCAAACTCATCACCTGGAAGGTATTCACTAAGAGCAGCGAAGTCCATGTTGTGTTGTATTTGTAAGGTTTTTGTTAAAATAATCTGGAAATTGAGACAAAAAATAGTAAATTTTTTTTTTAAAAAAAACCAAAAAAAAACGACATCAAAAGCACAGTAATTACTAAAAAATTTAATAAAATAACTTCTGAGAGATCGTTGACCGGTTTTGTACTTGTGCAAGATTGTAAAACTATTGAACAGTAATAGACTTCATTTAATTATGATACGCAACTCAATTATCTCTTCCCTTACGATGGTATCAAATCATTGCAAAGCATCTTAACGGCAAGCCAATCAGAAGTTATAAAATAAAGACTATTTTTATTATAATAAATCACACAATACAAAACATAATAATAAACTTATATACTTATATTTACAGTTATACAAGTATGAATGAAAAAAAAATACATTTTAGGGAAAACTTCATTCCCCAACGACAAGGAACTCGTTACATTATAAAAACGAAAAAAGGTTCAGATGAGAAAGTATATTAAAGTATACTACAGTCATACGGAAAAGTTTTTCTATTTTTCTCAAATTGACGAAGAAGCAAAAAAAAAAGAGAATTAACTAAACTGATTGAAACAAAAAAAAAAAAAAAAAAAAAAAAAAAAAATCTAAAAACTTCATAATCACTAATGATTAGATCGCTCCTTCATTGGAATCGATATTATTTATGGATGTGTTGCTCTCTCTTTCCATCAAGCCTTCCATCATTGTTACTTCATTGTCTTCTTCATCACTGTCAGACATGTTGTTCCGTCTCTTTCGATACCAAATCCACATTCCGATGATCGCAGCGATTAATAAAATAGAACAGATGACCAAGATTATTATGATCGTTATATCTCCTTCTTCTTCTTTCTTGAGAATCGAAGGAGAGGTTGTATTTTGAATAATTGGTATCACAATACGCAACAATTTACCAGAATAATAAGCCGTTCCTGTTGTGACTACAACATTACCACCAGAAGTCAATGTGTTGAATGAAGATATTGTAAATAGGGATGCTGGTTGACAATCACTACACTCAGGGAGAGTTAAAGAGATTGTTGACGAATCATCAGTGCTGTTAAACCAGATTAAATCTTTTGATTGACAAGGAGGAGAATAACAAACAGAAACATGAGTAGAAACAGAACAACAAGAGTAATCATTATCCTGTAGTGTGACCGTCACATTATAATTATCAGGAACAGGATCAACAGGTTGTTGGCTATCATAGATTGGAATGTTATTAAACTTACATCCTCTCAGAGGAATCCATTCACACGGTGCTTTACATTTATCGAACCCTTCGTGTTGATCGCAGAACTCGTTTCCTGGTTTTGGTTGATAAGTAAGATGCGATGCATGTGAATATATCCCTTTCTTATAATCAACTTGATAAGTATCAGTTGCCATGTGACTAAGTCCAACTTGAGACTTCGATTCATCGTGAAGAGCTTTACTGTTAGGAGTTTTTAAACTACTCTCAAAACCATACGACCAGTTTCCAACATCATTCAAACTTTGTGATTGAGGAATAACACATCGAATTCCTACTTTTGAGAATTGTGCTTCCACTCCACTTTGATAAGTCGTAATCAACGTCTTGATAGTTATTTTATTTGTTCTAATCAAGAGCGACGCTTCTATTGCGAAGAACCCCGTGTCAGCTAGTAACTCACAAGGAGCAGTGATGCTGCTGTTGTATAAAAGATCATCATTTGGTAATGGGACTGCCCTTTCAAAATTGAAAGCTGCGATGATCGGACCAATTGGAGGGGCAATTACAAAACGATTGGTGTCAGATCCAGCCGACCACCAAAAAGTAAAGTTGAATCCCTGTCTAAACGGTAATTGTAATCCAACTATTCCATTACATTGAGAACCACCAGTAGTGTCACACGTTGAAGAGTCTCCACCGTATAGTCTTCCGAACATTATTTCTAAAAAATCAACCGGAGAAAAAATAACATTCTGTCCAATCAGTCTCATGCAAATGTAGTTATTCGATCCCACTATCGGTGATTGTTCTGAAGTTACCTGACTCGGTTTTGTTTTAGGTAAAGTATTACAGTATTGGTTAGATCGTTCTGGTGTCCAAAATAACTCAACACAAGATGAAGGACAGCTCATGGCTACTACCAGTAGCAGTACGATCATTGTAGTGTGCATATTTAGTGATCACACCTGTTGAATATAATTATAAGGATGACTTTTATATAAACTTTCTTGGTATCCAAATCTAAATAAAGAACAAATCGTAATTAGAATTCTAGAAATACAAATCGCAGAAAACATGTACGTGGGAGACATGAACTCGCAATTCACAGCTCGTCATAAAACTCACAAGTAAAGAACAACAACAACAACTGGTGACAAGATCAACGATAAACAGAAAACCATTTATCCAGTTAGCTTTCAGAAGCCTGCTGGTGACAGTGTTCCATTATATTTCTAAATCTTCTTATCAATAAAGGTCTACCACAAACGAAGTAACTAAGACAAATAAAAACAAAAATAATCTCTCGGCTGTTGCTTTTCCGCAAAGCAAGCAGATTCCAAATATGGCCAACCTTGAGCAAAACTACTACCTGAGGAAAACTACAACTCACCATCAGATTATCCCAACACGCTCGGGTAGGTTTATCGATCAGCTTTTATAATAGTTGAAAAGTAATTAGGTTCGCACTGTTATTGTTAAGGTGTAATACTTCTGAAGACACAATGTGGATTCATGGAATATTTTCTCTACCAATCATAGGTGAGACGTACCACAGTTCACACAATAATTAGAAGAAACTGCTGACAGGCCAAATTGCTGCGCAGTTTCCACTGTAAGAAAGTCTCTTCACGAAGAAGCCGTCGGCAGGCTAAACTGCTGTGTAGCTTCCCCGTAGTGATCCCGAAGGTGAGCTACCTCTGGTGTCACTCGTAATGTTAATTCATAATTTAATGATCGCTGCAACGCTCCCGGAAGGAATTTCAAACAGAACGAAGAGGCTGAAACTGGTTCTGTGATTGCCATCCCGCGGATAAAGATATCTTCAATGTCGATAGTCTTTTGTGAAGTTTGAAGAAACCATTTACAAACAACAGGAGAGGGATACGTGACGGTACCATAAACAGCGATAGTAGAATCTGAACTCAGAACAGGTCTCATTAAAACAACTTGAGGAGGAGGTGATTGAGAAGAAGATCTATAATTCTCTATCTGTTCAGTCACTGAAGGACCAGCTTCTTGCATTTGACGTAAATCGTCTTGTCTCCTGCGCTGCAGGTTCGCAGTGTACGGCAACTCTGAAATACAATTTGCTAAGATATCATGAATATGAGCCTTGTCTTCTACTTCAAGAATAGCATGAGGACAAACAGGACAGCGAACCATAAAATAATGTCCGACTAGAGCAGTTAAGTTAACCAAATCCTGTGTTGGTAATCCACCAGCTGGTAGGTAGACTTGTACTGGAGAACACGGATCCTGAAGTAGTTGTCTTGTGTATGATATCACTTGTCGTTTTAAGTCACCATGACCTGATGAATCTACGGAGTGAACTTGACCAGAACCCGGGTAACAACAATCTACTCTGTTTGGGTCTTGTTTCTTGAGAGCTTCTTCCTTTCTCTTAACTCTTTGTAAATGCTCTTGATGGGCTGGTTGTTGTAAAGCCGTTTCGATATTACTATTGTGAAGATATCGAACTTCAGCAGTTGTGTGAGGTAATGGTTGAATAGCAATCCTTCCAGGCATTAATACTTCATCGTTACCAAACACGACGGGTACTTCAGGAACAACAATTGATTTCTTAATAATTGGTACGGTTGCTATTGGTTCTTGAGGACTACTACTTCTCTGTCGTTCCTGTTCCATCGCAATCAAATATCGAAGTCTATCATCAGACCCTCCATCATTACCAGGAGGTAAACTCATATCAGGAGCAGGTAGCAAATCGTATTTATTAAAATCAGCAGTAAGAAGCTTCAAGTCAACAACATGAGAATCAACAGGAATACGAGAGATGTCCTCAAGTAGCGTCCATCCGGAAAAGTTACACAAATAAAGAATTTCTTTAAAATCAGATTCATAAGGAGGAACCCTTGCTCGAAGCTCTGACTCAAAGTCTCGGATGTCAATGGCGTGAAAGGAAACAGTTCGGATTGGGTAGTTTGGAGAGACTGGTTCTCGTAATGGATGAATACGACAAGTGAATTGTCGACGACGACTCCAAACTCGTAATTTCAATGGATTGCTAGGAAGTGATGTCATCAAACTCAAGTCTTGAGTATCAGACATCGGAATCCATTTCTCTGCTCCTTCATCAAACCAATCGATGAGTCCAACAGCTACTGGAACACCTTTTTCATTTAATCTATTTTCTAATATCGCAGCCAAGTGTGTTGGGTTCAATACCTCAACTTCTTCTTTAAACAGCTGCCCACCAATTACTTCTTCCAGGTGTTTATCAGCCACCCAAACCAACACCGACATTCGGTTCATGGATGGTAAGGCCATTTTCTTTTGTATGGCCTTCCTGTTGATTTAATTTTGAAAAGAAAATTATTTTTTTTTTGGTACAGTTAGATATGTGAGTTCTTTGAAACTAAACTATTCACAAAATAGAGACCAATCATTCTTACAGGTGGGGAGATTTATGTCGAATGGGAAGGGACAACGACAAATAAATTATTGATGGATACTTTCTATCCTTTTTTTTTTTTTTTTTTTTGGCACAATAAAAGAAACTCATCATTTCGCGTTAGCGATGACACGAACAAGGATACAATCGTTTTTTTAGTTTATTTTGATTGCTGTGTGGAATGTAATAAAAAACGTATTTTAGATGTGTAAAAAAAGAGACATCTTACACAACATTATCGTATTAAACCTTATATTATAAGAAAGGTAGTCAGCAGTTGGAGAGAAGCCTACTTGCTGGGACGCAAGGGTTCGATATTCTTCTTTTTAAGGAGCTCATGTCTGTACTTCTCAGGTACAGCACATTGTTCTAACTCTTGTATCTTTCTCTCTCTAATGTTTTCTATCTTCTTCTCTTGCTCCTGACGTTGAGATTTCAGACGATTGCCTTCCTCTAGGAATCCACGTCTATTCTTCTTTGATTGTTCTTCCATTTGTTCGATCTGTGAGCGGAGGTCTGCTGCGTTTTTGAGTCTTCGCTCTCTGTCGACTTCCTTCTTTGATTTCTCTTGCATGTCCCACTGGCGTTGTACTGCAATAATTCTTTCGAAGTCTTCGTTTTCGAGCTTCGCTTGATCAGCCAAAGTTGCTTCCTTTTCCAACTTCTGGGATAGTCGAGCCTGTGCCAAGTCTGCGTTGATTGCTGCGATCCTGGTTGCAACCTCCTTCTCCTTTTCTCTGTGGTCTCGCTCTGCTGCTTCTTGTGCGCGCCTTGCTCTGAGAGCGTCCAATTCTGCCTGCTTGTCCTGAGCCTTCTCTTGTAGCGATCGTAGCCTTGCAATCTCTCTTTCCTTCTCTGCTTTAATTCTCTCGTGTTCTTGAGCAATTTCTTGCTCTCTGCTGTCCTTCTCGCGAAGGTACTCTGAGATGCGACGGTCTTCTTCCTGTTGTTGTTTTCATTGTTATTTTCTTTCTCTGTGAACAGAGACTCTAAATAATATAAAATAGAATTACAAACCTGTTCAACTTCTCGCTGTCTGTTCTTCAGTCGAATTTGCTCAGCATTTGCGAGGGCTACGTCTTCCATGAGTCGCTTTGCTGCGTCTTTCTTTTTTAGATTCTCTCGGCGATCGTCGTCTTTCATTCTTTCGATGTGACGAAGCATGGCTTCTTGTTCCTGTTGTTTGAGTTCGAGTCTACGGAGGCGTTCTTGCTCTCGTTCTTCTATCTGAGCTCTGATCACGGCAGCCCCCCTTCTCCTGTTTTCAATTCTTTTTTGTTCTCGTTCTTCGTACATATTGAGAGCCTTCAGCCGTTCCATTTCCATCATCATGTCGAGGCGTTTTTCTTCTTCTTGTTTTTCATAAGCGATTGCCTGCTTCTCTTTTATTTGTGCGTCTCTGATGGTTACACATTTAGTATAAAGCATAATCTTATTCATGTATTTCACTTCGTCAAGTTCTTCGTCCATCTTTAGCTGAGCTTTTGAGATTGTTTCCTTTTGAGTAACGTCTTCAGTGATGTCTTCAATGGGTTTGACGACTCCATTTGCACGACGGTCTTCATCAACAGCAATCATTTTCATCTTTCTTTCATTAGCGACAGTCATCAACTTTGCTTTCTCTCCCGCATGGTCAGAACTGCGTTGCTTTTCCCGATCAGCTCCGTCCATTATATTTCTCCAGGCTTTTAACTCTGATGTTGTTATTACTACCGTTGAGTCAGGTGGGGCTTCATACTCTGCTACAACTTTCTTTTTAAGCTGACCTTCACTCTCCCCACCACGTCGCGTTCGTGTTGTTTGCATCATTTTAATACACACGATGCTGTTTTGATACAATAAAATAGTCACTCAGTTACTAGAATAGTAAAAAACTAATACTCCTGCGGCAATCACTGTAGTCTTTCTGTTTAAGGAATGTAATTATTAATAACACGTTGCTATCCCGATGCTAATATTAAGTCAGAATCAGAACACAGATTACACAGAAATTACCAAACTGGGGGGGTAGGGAAGCACGAGTAGTGAGAGACGTGTGGTTAACGAAGCGACGTAAAGAAAAGGATAGAAAGCAAGGAAAAAAAAAAGGAAAAAAAAAAAAAAAAAAAAAATACCTAAAAAACAGGAACAAGATGGGTAAACTTCAATATTTCTACTGCGAAGCACCTGATGATTTCTTTTTATTTGAAAAACTATGCAGGTTGGCATGGCATTCAACAACATCAAACACTCAGACAACCAGTTTACCAGCTTCTAGAGAGCTGGTCGACACTATTGAACAGTCGTGGGTTTTCGATGCAGTCTCTCAATGCTTACTTCAAATACTACTAAAGAAATAAAGAAGTTCTCACAAAGAACTCTCTCATGGGAAGGTGTAAAGGCCTGCCTTGCTCTAATTTCAAACAAAAAGAAGAAAGAAGAAGAAGAAAGGGGGAATTCTATCAAAAATCAGGAGGATTATCCGCCAAATATAATAAATTTATTTAAAAAAAATAATTTTTTTGAAACATAAAAAAAAAATAAAAAAAAAGTTATCTCAAATTCTTTTGTTTTTTTTTTTCTTTTTCGATTCGCTATGCTAAGCAACTTTGACCATGACAAGAAACACCTTTCCTTGACGTAAATAAAACGGAAGGGTAACACAGCCGTAAAGTTACTTAGCGGTGTGTTATTTCTGGGGAAACAAATACAACATAAGTCTACCCTTCTGGAGCAAACTTAAAATATTCGAATTGTGAAGTATGTTAAATGTCTCGTTCTTTTAATATTCGTTAAGAACGAGTCTTAGACCACAGAACTATGCCATTTCACTACTTCTACTTAAGATAAGTCTAAGTAAGTGAACGTAACAAGAAATGTTCAAAATACGCAAAACTAATAAGAAAAGGGAGAGCAGTGTGAGGGAAATCCTGTTTTTTTTTTTTTTTTTTTTTTTTCTTTTCTGGGCAACCATGAGAGTATCAGGAGCACTCTTAGAGTTCAGCAGTAGTAAAAAAAAAAGGAAAAAAGAAACTGCTCGAGAAAAGGGTAAGAGAGAAGCGACGATCGAATAATTAGTAACATAAATTATAAGAAATCACAAAAAAAAAAAAAAACTCTCCAAACGTTTTGGGGAGGGGAGGGTGTGTGTTGAGAAACTATTGTATTTGTACTTTATTACCATCTCTTTAAAAACACACTTCGTTGGTTAATTTTAGAGACCGGTTTGCACCTCACGAAATAAAAAAAAAAAAAGAAAAAGAAAAAAGAAACACCAAAAAGGTACGCAATGTGCCCATAATAAGTGTAGTGGATATGACTGTACGCTATCAACTTTTCAAGGAGTCCAATGCTTGTCCCAAGTGAGACCGCGAACTATGTTATCTCTTGAGCGCTACAAGTAGAAATCGGAAACGTAATGTACTGCCAGAAAAAGAAAAAAAGAAACAGATAAGCTGCTTCAACTAAAAGCTGAACAGTAGCAATCTTTTGCTTTGTTTTTCTCAGAAGTCAGAATGTGGTCATCACACGGAGATAGAAACCGCACTGCTTTACTTACACATCGAAAAAGAAAAGTGGTTTTCTTTTTCAAGGAGAAATGGATACAGCGTTGCCTCAATGCTGAAATAGCAAACACCAATACCAGTCCAAGACATCTTGTTTGGTAGACACTACAGACATGCATTTGGTCTGAGAAAAAGCAAAAAAGGAAAAAAAAAAAAAAGCATCTCTCACTTAAAAAGAACGAAACAAAAGAAAAAAAAAACAAGAAGAAAATAACGAACTTGCCTCATTCGTAATTCAAAAGCGCAAAGCGAAAGATTTGTCTGAAGGGTGCAACGATAAAGGACAGAACTTATAAAGAAATTCAACCAATCTCGACTACAGACGAATCGCTGTCTAAGTCTTCTTTTTCAATGTGACTTTTAACAATTACTTGTTTTGATTGAGAAAAGAAGACCGTAAGACGCTTCAAAGCCCAAGACTACTACTTACTTACTTAAACCGATACAACATTCCAGCATTACTAGGAAACGGTTGTATAAAGAACTCGAGAATATCATTATGTGTTCAACGTAAAGAACGAATAGAAGAAGATTTTATTCGTCTAAATGATAAAGGACAGAACTAATAAAGTAATCCAACAACGAAATCTTCTTTTTCAATGTGACTTTTAACAATTACTTGTTTTGATTGAGAAAAGAAGACCGTAAAGACATATTTTGTACAAAAGGTTTTTCACGAAACTTTTCGCAATCCCAATACCGCTAAACAGAAACAGACCACGTTGTCCTAAAGATTTGAATACTACGCTGATTGTTCCACGGGCGACAAGTTTTGACACACAACACACACACGCAGAAATAATTTGAATACTATTGACATATAGTCGTTTAACGTGATTTCCTTCTTTATTTGTGCCGACGGAGTCGGAGAAAGAAACTATTCATATCGACAAGCCATATTTCTTCCCCGCGCGACAGGATTCTGTTCGGCGTTTTAGCGAAATAAAAAATCTAATCTGAAAACGTTTTTTTTTCCCTTCTCTTAGAAAAACACTAAAAGAAATGATCTGTTTGTCTGATTCAAGAAAAATTAAAAAAAAGTTTTTTGACAAGAAACAAGAGACCTAAATCTTTAATACCTAAACTACCTACCCGCCCTCTACACTAAGTTACAGAAACATAACTTCTGTTCAAACGGTGAATACATTATCACACTACTAAATGATAGAGAGAGGATGACGAACCAGTGAGAAAACATAAATGAATTTGCATAGAATAAGTACAGGACTCAAAAGGGGAAAAAAAAAAAAAAAATGACTTTTTTTTTTTTTTTTTTTTCTTAGTCGAGGCTTGTCCTCTGACTAAAAATTACAGCCAATTCTCTTCTTTTTTTTCCCTCCATTAGTGAACTCAGAAACAAGAAATAAAAAAAAATAGAACTATCACAACCTCAAGTAGTCCTTTTGAATCAAGTGTGGGTCAGTTTGATACTTCAGTCACATTTAACAGCCGAAGGTCTCAGCTGCTATTACACATTACTGCTGTCACTTATGATTTGCTGACAAAACGAACACCGATTCCAATGACATGCTATGGAGTACTTCAGGTGGTGATGATTCTGAAAGATGATAATTAAGTTTTGGAGTTGCTACGAATCAAACTCGTGGAGGGGATTTTCTATTTGTGTAAAATAATTGAACTGACTGGTTGATTCGATCACGTCCTTCACTTGACGAACTTTCGACTTTCTCACCTCTAATCGCACTGCAGTGAGTGCCTACAGTAATAGATACCGATAATTGTGGTTGGCTATTATGAGCTTTCACAACTTTCTACTTCCGAAAGTATATTTTCATTCACCTGCTCAGTTATCTTTTGTTCTTCTTTCTCGTCGAGGACAAGCCTAACAGAGATGGCTGCAACTATCAGGGCTGCCCCTAAACAAGAAACTGCTGACTTTGGTACCTGACTAATTCTTAATAACCTTGCTCTGAATGGTATTCCCTCTTGAGTTGTTGTACTCTTTTCAACTGTACCAGCTCTCGCTAATCGTTTTATTACTCTGTGAACTGATTCTAGTTGTAACTCTCCTAAGACTTCTTCATTACTGACATCTTTATGATCAGTTCCCATTTGACGAATTACTATTTCACAAACCTTCCCTTCAGGTGCCCAGGATTTGTATTTCTTACACTTCTCGACTGTAGACACAGTTACTTCTTCAAGGAATCGGTCGCGTTGGTTTAGAGCGTCCGCTAGTTGCTGAACGCGTTCTTCAAGTCCCTGATTTTATTTTTGTTTTTTTTTGTTAACAGAAATCACCACAAGAACATAAATGGTGGGCAGTCTGACTACACACCTCTTCAATATTTCCATTGTGGCGTTGCTCAGATAAAACTCTCCTCAGAATGCCCCATCGCTTGTCCATCGGCTGTTTTTTTTTGTCTCGTTTTTTTTGCGCCTTTTAAATTGAGTTGTAAAATTACAGAAGACAAAGATCACATACGGCAACATCCTTTAGAGGAACAGTTGTAGGAGGACCATCAGGTTCTCGGTCCCACAGAATTTCAACGAGCCCTTCAGCAATTGCTCTATCATAAGGTTTGATGGGACCTTTAAATATTCCGATGTCTCCTCTTTTCACATTGCGAGATGAGTGTGACACGCAGATCTTCTGTCCGATGACAAAACCACCGAATCGACCGCCTTCAGGTGGAGGAGTTGAAGAAGCTGATGAAAGAGGAGGAACAATACGATCCGTCCATCCCTCAGGTATCCTAGCAGCGTTGTATTGAAGCCACTGTGCAACTTGAACTCTGACTGCGATATTTGGATGGATGCTCGTGTCTGGTAGCTGAACGTTTGTCATTGGATCTCTTGGCCATCCTTGATCTCTTGATCCTCCCTTTGTCTTTTGCCAGAAGTTCATTAATGCGTTCTTCTCATAAGTATATCCACTGTGGGGGACCATGACTGGTTCTTTGAACATCATTTTCGTTATCGGACAGCAGAGTCCGTCGGGTTCATTTTGTCTGTCAACAATCTGCTCACCAGTTTGACTAATAACACTCATCCAACCTTTCAATGGACGGATTACTAATATTCTATTACCACGAACCTTAGCAATTCCTAACGTAGTTCCTACTTCAATCACAGAAATGAAACGACTAGACAATGATTCCTCTTCTCTTATTACTCCTCCTTCTTGTTGAACAACAACCCACTCCTCTTCCATCTCTTTAAGATGCTCCTCGCCTAGTAAGTAGGACAACATTTCTTCTGCTTCTGAGGGGGGTGAATTGATACTTTACTATCAAGCTCAAAGGAACAACAATCTCTCTGGACAATATTGACTGTCAACAGCAGCGTAGTAAACCTTTCTGAAGAAATGGATAATAAAGTTATTAATGTTCTGAATGTGTGATTCCCTTCGATGAGGTTTAGTTCCTCAAAAAAGAATATTTAGATTAATTTAATCATAAAATAAAGTTGCGCGAAACCAGTTTGCCAACGGAGTCAGCATCACAAAAACTTGTCAGACGACACGTCACACTGGAAACAAGAACTGGGATGGTTAGAACGAAAATCCCCAACAAAGAATACAAGAAACTATTAAGAGCGTACGCCTTGCTTGTATTACCCTACAGCAACATCATGTGAGGACAAGTCGGTGCTTTTCAATCTCTCACTCGGTTCATTAAATCAAAAGTGATAATAATATTAACTGCATCAGAGTAAACGAGTGCGTCAGTTCACAATTCTAGTCGCTCTTTTCTTTGTTATCTCTCAACTCTCTTTCTTCATAACAAGTCATAATAACATAACCAATTGATATTGCTTGAACTGAACAGAGTGCAACAATAGCAGCGAATACTGGAGCTTGCTCAGTGTTTACTTCGTAGCTGAGAAAGACATCGAGGGAGATGTAGAAAGCAGACACCGGAAGGAACAACATCAACATTGATGTGATTAGAAACTTTCTAAATACTTCCTTACTCTCATCAGCCATTAGTAACTTACTAAACCTTTTGAATGCTGGGAGTCTTTCTCTGAAGTTTGTGATGGGGAATTGCTGCTTAGCGACCATCTCTTTTAAGTCACCTGATCCTCTCAGAACTTCTCTCAGCTTCTCATCTTCAACATCTTCTTCTTCAACATTCTCTGGTTTCTCAATCTTAGGCTCTCTAGGCTCTGGTTCGGTTTCAGTCTTTGAGGGTTTAGACCCGCCTTTCTTTCCTCCCATATTGTGTCGTATTGTCTCTGTTTAACGATTAGCTTATTGTGAAAAAAAATATCGGAAAAAAACTAACTGCGATTTTGATGTCTATTTGCCGTCCCTAACTGCAGATAGTTTTCGAGTCATATTTTGTAGGACCTGCAGGAGTTGCTCTGTACGAATACAACAACAACTTGCTCCTCGTGTTGACCTGTGCGAGTGGGAGGTAGGAATGGAAAGCGAAAAACGAAAGAAATAAAGAGTTCAGGAAAGGGAGTGGCACGTCCAGGGGTTGGCTGACAGTACGTTTTTTTTTTTTTTTTTTTTTTTAAATTTATTTTCTTATTATCAATTTTTCCTCTACATTCTTGCCTCGTCACTTGTGAGACAATCACGTCAAGTGAGTTGACAACACGACAGAGCTTCTTTACTTTAACTAAATATATTTGAATAGGGAACACATAAATGTCTAGTGCTAATATATTGTTCATTTCAGTTTCATCAAAACCCAGCTATCGGAATAGGAGAGGAATTGGTTGATATTTGGGGGTTCGGGGGAGGGAATTATTTTTTCTTTTTTTTTTTTTTTTCTTTTCTCCTTTATTTTTCCCTTTTTGTTCAAACTCCATGGCGGCAAACAAAAAAAAAATGTAAAATAAATAAATCATTGCTGGGGAAAAAAAAAAAAAGGGGGATTTTTTTTTTTTTTTTTTTTACTACTCATCGACGAGTACGAAATATCCCAGCTCCGTGATTAAAAAAAAAGTAAAGCGGCGGGGGGGTTGAATTGATAGTTTATTATCAAGCTCAAAGGAACAACAATCTTGAGGGGGTGGGGGAAAAAAAAAGGAAGAATAAGTGAGATCTTACAATGAAGGCCCCACCTTTAATTCATTCCTTTGTATGGAATACTTAGCTGCCCACTGGTACTCTGACTAAGAGACAAACTAATAAGAACGCAACACGTTTACCAGCAGTATTTTTTTTTTTTTTTTTTTTCTTCTTTTTTCCCGTATATTAGCAAAAAAAAGGCATTGTTAATTATTTACTGTCAGTGTTGTTGTTGCCCTTTATTTTATAAGACTGGATTGGGAAGAAAACAACAAAAAAAAAAAAAAAAAGGTATTTTCAGCTACACAATAAAACCTTTCTTCAACTAAAATTATTTTTTTTTTTTTTTTTTTGCGATTTTTGTTCGTTTTTATAAAACACGAATGCTGACAGACAGACAACAATACCCCCATTTATATGTAAAAATAAATAACTTTCGACACTTAGGAGTGTCTTGTTATGTATGTAGAAAAAAAATGAATGAAGAGAAAAAAAGAAAACGCGGGAAAAGAGTAAACACTGGAAAAGGAAAATATAAAAAGAGAGAGAGAGAGTGGGAGAGAGAGAAAGAAACAGAACCACCAATCTTCAAGACTTGCGCAATCAAACAGCGAGTCAGTCTGAAGGCAACGGAACATGCTAAACGCCAATTGGGAGGGGAACGAAAATAGGGAACTGAGTAAATATGATATTCAGGTCTTCTCTTCAATATAACTTCCAATGATAGATTTCTTTTTTTTTTTATTATTATTTTCTTTTGCTGATATGTTTTTTTTTTTTTTTTTTTTGCTTCAGAATTAGATATAAACGAAGGAGTATTATTTTTAGCCTTCTTTTTTTTTTAGAACACGAAAAAGAGAGAGGGAGCTGCTTTGTTTTAATTTTTTTTCTTTTTTCCTTTTTTTACTTTTGTTTGTTTTTTTTTTTTTTTTTTTCTTTTTTTTTTGGAATCCCTCCGCTAAGGAAAACCTCGCGGAAAAGTATTTCGGACGCGCCAGATGCTGTCGCAGTCGTTGCACAGCCTCCAACATCAATCCTCGAAGTGCGCATAAGCATCCTGAGGTTGTTGTCGTCCACTGGCGTATACTCTTGAAGTGCGCAAAAGCATCCTAAAGAGCGACGAGTGACATATATATTTTTTAGTAAGAAACGATCTACCAGTTAAGTGCCGCTGGAAGATCCTTTGGAGCTGGCATAGGTCTGTGTAGAGGAGTAGTACCTGGTGGCTGGGAAAGAATCTCCTTGTGGTATCCAGCGATGACATATTCATTCCATGAACGAACCTTTAAGTCAGTGATATCAACTCTCTCCATTGCTTGAACAAGAGCTACCGCAAGTTGAATGTTAGTAAGAAGAGGAACACCAAAATCAACAGCAGATCTTCTCATCTTGTAACCGCTGGTGATGCTCTGGGAAGAGAATGATCCAGGAATGTTAATAACTAAATCAATCTTATTATTTCTAATCAGTTCTAACGCTCCAGGGATATCAGACGCTCCAGGTTCTGATCCAGTGTTTGGTTTTGCGATAGTCTCACACTGAATACCTTCCTCAGCGTAGAACTTTTGCGTGTTTTCAGTGCAGTACAACTTGTATCCCATCTTAACAAGTGACTTCATGTAACTGATGAAGGCAACCTTGTGTCTAGTTGGACCAACTGATACAAGAATACAACGAGTTCTTGTTGGAAGTTTGAAACCAGTTGATAGAAGAGATTTAATCAATGCCTCGTGCTGGTCAACACCAAAGCAAGCAACCTCACCAGTTGAAGCCATCTCAACACGAGTGATTGGATCAGCTCCCTGTAATCTTGTGAAAGAGAACATTGGAGACTTACAGCAGACGTACTCAGTCTCATAAAGGTTAATGTTGTAAGCTGGGCAAGGTGCTCCAACCATTGCTCTCGTTGCGAGATCGATGAAGTTGACGTCGAAGGTCTTCGAGACAAAAGGGAACGACCTACTGGCGCGAAGGTTCATTTCGATAATTTTAATGTCGTTGTTCTTCGATAAGAACTGAGCATTGACTGGACCAGTGATGTTAAGTCTGGCACACAACGATGACATAATTCTTTTAATACGACGGACAGTCTCGACGTACAACTTCTGAGCTGGCAAGAACAAAGTGGCGTCTCCAGAGTGAACACCAGCATTTTCAACGTGCTCGGAAACAGCGTAGTTGATGATGCGACCATCACGGCAAACAGCATCCATTTCAATCTCCTTGGCGTTCTTTACGAACTTAGAAATAACAACCGGGTGTTCACGGTTAACATTAGTAGCCATGTTCAAGTAGGCAACCAAGTCGGTTTCGTTTTCAGCGACGTTCATGGCAGCACCAGAAAGAACGTAAGATGGTCTAACAAGAACTGGGTACTCAACTCTAGAAGCAAACTGTTTAGCTTCATCAGTAGAAGCTGCTTCAATCCATTGAGGTTGATCAATACTGAGTGTATCACAAAGACGTGAGAACTTGTTTCTGTCTTCACAAGAATCGATGGATTCAGGGCTGGTTCCCAATACGGTAACTCCACACTTTGAAAGTGGAACGACCAAGTTGTTTGGAATCTGTCCACCAACTGAAACAACAACACCTCTGGCTCCCTCACTCTGGTAGATACCCAACACACTCTCAAGAGATAATTCCTCGAAGTACAATCTGTCACTTTCATCGAAGTCAGTAGACACAGTCTCTGGGTTGTAGTTAACAACAATACTCTTCAACCCGAGTTGGTTAAGGGCACGGACACAACTGACAGCACACCAATCAAACTCACAACTGCTACCAATTCTGTAGGCACCACATCCGAGAACCATCACACCACCTCCTGGGAAGTCGAGATCTGTTTTTTTTTTATATATTTTATTAACCATCTCAATGACTTCAATATTCATAACATAAAGTACAACCAATGTATCTACATACCGTTTTCTGTTCCGTTGTAAGTTGTGTACAAGTAGTTAGTCTTTGCAGGAAACTCTGCTGCGAGGGTATCAATCTGCTTCACAACTGGGAAGATTCCGTTACGGGATCTCAAGTTACGGATCTGTTTGTTGTGTTTTAATTTATTATGTTAAAGATGATAATCATAAGGATCCTGATGGTGTAAAAAATAATAATGACAAACCTCTTCTTCAGTAGCTCCGACGACACGTCCAATACCGCCGTCACTAAATCCTGACTTCTTTGCGAGAACGAGGAGGTCTGATGGAAGAGGTTTCTTTGCTTTGGTAAGACGCTGTTCAATCTCAACGAGGTTCTGAAGCTTTCCAAGGAACCATCTGTCAATGTTTGTTAACTTATGAACTCTATCAACTGAGTATCCTCTGTTAAGAGCAACAGAGATGGCGAAGACACGGCGATCGCTTGGGTTCGACAGCAGACCGTCGAGCTCTTCTTCGGTAGTTTCATTCTCCTTGCAGGCGGCTAAATCACCGAATCCATCAATTCCACCGTCAACCATTCTCAATCCCTTTTGGAATGCTTCCTCGAACTTCCGTCCGATAGACATCACTTCACCAACACTCTTCATGGCTGATCCGATGTCTGAGGAGACGCGAGAGAACTTTCTCATATCCCATCTTGGGAACTTGATGACGCAGTAATCCAAAGATGGCTCGAAGCACGCGCAGGTTGACTGAGTGACAGCGTTTCTGATATCCGGAAGTTTAGTACCAAGAGCTAACTTAGCAGCAACGTATGCCAAAGGGTATCCAGTGGCCTTTGACGCGAGAGCACTAGAACGAGACAGACGAGCGTTCATCTCAATAATGCAGTAGTCTTTGCTGTGAGGGTCTACAGCGTACTGGACGTTACACTCTCCTACGATACCAATGTGACGAGCGATCTTAATAGCGACACGTCTCAAAGTGTAGTACTCGTCGTTAGTAAGAGTTTGACTCGGCGCTACAACAACTGAGTCACCAGTGTGAATACCAAGAGGGTCAAAGTTCTCCATGTTGCAGACGGTAATGCAATTGTCTTCAGCGTCACGTACTACTTCGTATTCGACTTCCTTCCATCCCTTGAGGGACTTGTCAACAATAATTTGTTCAGTTCCAGCAAACGCCTTTGTTGCCAACTCCCTCATTTCCTCTGCGTTGTAGGCGAATCCAGAACCAAGACCTCCTAGAGCGAAGGCAGAACGAACTAGAACTGGGTATCCAATCTTTTCAGCAGCCTTCATACCTTCCTCTACGTTGTTCGCAATGATGGAAGGAGCAACCTTCTCATTAATTTCAACCAACTTCTCAGCGAATACTTCACGATCCTCAGTTGCTACGATAGCGTCTACTGGTGTTCCCAACACTTCGACGTTGTGGCGCTCAAGAACTCCGGCGTCACGAAGAGCGACACCACAGTTGAGAGCAGTTTGTCCTCCGAACTGGAGAAGAATACCATCAGGCTTTTCCTTTTCGATAATCTTTGTAACAAGTTCTGGAGTGACTGGCTCAAAGTAAACCTCGTCAGCCATTCCTTTCGAAGTTTGAACAGTCGCGATATTCGGGTTAACTAAAACAACACGTAAATTGTGTTCCTTCAAAGCTTTGATAGCCTGAGATCCGCTGTAGTCAAACTCTCCGGCCTGACCAATTGAAAGACCACCTGATCCCAGAAGCAAAATCTTCTTGCAGTCTGGCTTGCGTCTCATTGGGACGATTGTAACACGTGAGTTCTTCTCAGAGATTCTGTTGAGGAACATGTGGAACAAGAAGTCAGTGTCAGTTGGACCTCCCATCGCTTCTGGATGGAACTGAACAGAGAAGAATGGCTTTGAAACGTGACAAATACCTTCGTTGGTGTAGTCATTCGCGTTGTAGAACAGTGGCTCCCAATCCTCTGGAAGAGTCTTTTCATCAACAGCGAATCCGTGGTTTTGTGGAGTGATGTAACATCTGGTGGTACGCATATCGATAACAGGTTGGTTCATACCTCTGTTTCCAAACTTCATTTTAAAAGTCTTTGCTCCAGCTGCCTTCGCGAGAAGTTGATGACCCATGCAAATTCCAAAGATTGGGATTGGAGGCTCTCTGACTAAGACCTTTTTAATGTTATCAATAGTGAGTCCCATAGTGTCTGGATCACCAGGACCGTTTGAAAGGAACAAACCATCCATGTCTTCTCCACTGAAATCATAATCCCATGGAACAACCTTTACAGTTGAGTCAGTGTGATGAACAAAGTAACGAATGATGTTATTCTTCATACCACAGTCAACAGCACAGATCTTAAACTTACCAGTACCGTATGTTCTAACTTCAGGGTTGGATACTTCTGCGATCAGATTTCTCTTGTTAGGATCCTCAAAGTCGATATTCTTATCGTCGAGAAGAATCTTTCCAAGTAGAGACCCATGTTCTCTAATAATCTTTGTAAGCATACGAGTATCGATATTATACAAAGCAGGTACATTGTGTTCTTTTAACCAATTACCCAATGATGAGGTACTTGCGTAGTGACTTGGTTCGTAGCTGTAGTCGCTGACGATTACACCGCTGACTTGAACTTTGTCAGATTCAAAGAATCGAGGCAATCCAGTCTTCTCATCAATTTCATTTCTGTCTGGTACTCCGTAGTTACCAACTAATGGGTAGGTGATAACTAAGATTTGACCTTTGTATGATGGATCAGAAAGTGATTCAGGGTATCCAACCATACCTGTGTTAAATACAACTTCTCCAGCAATTGACTTATCAGCTCCGAAAGACTTTCCCTTGATAACCGTACCATCCTGAAGTACTAATCTACCTTCTTTAGCATTCAGGATACAGTCAACTTGTGTTGGGTCGCTACCCATTTTATTGATTATATATGATCCCCTCTCCTGTGTGGTGTTGAAATTATTTATTTGTAACTTACTTTGAACATGTTAAAGAAAATTATATTTTACATTTTAATTTATCCTTCTAAAAGGAAGTAACGGAATTAAGAAGAAAGAAGAAGACAAACAAGTCTTTCTACATTGAAAACTCTAAAGAATAGATACAAAAAGGAAAGATAGAGTAATAATTATTAATCTGGATTTATTTGGAATGCTAAGTGAGATGACACAATTGGTGTTACCTCCGTCACAGAGGTATTCAGAGTAGGACCCCCAAGAGATTGTGATCTGCGAAGTTCTTCAATGCGAGCTTCTAGCTTTGCTTCTCTAATTCGAGCTCCATTACGCCATGCGAGTTGAATGTCAATTTGATTTTGTAACTCGTCGCATGTGACAGATGCTTGTGACAAGTCTGCTTTCAGTTTATCTTTTTCTTCTTCTGATTGCGATAACTTCTTCAGCAACAACCCAACCAATCCACCAGTTGCATCAGCGTACTCTGGTAGCTCATTATCACTTCGACATCCCTTGACTGCTTCTTCACAGCATTCGACAATTTGTGGGTCATCAGATTTACATATTTTATTTGTGTATAAGTCTTTAATGTTTTGAAGCCATTTTGGTACCGTAACTCCAGCTGGTCTATCCGGAAGTAGTTGTAAAAGTTCCTTAGTCAGCCTAACTGCTTTCTTAAGGCAATTCAACACAATAACTTCACCACCAGATCCAGGACCTCCTTTCTGAGCATCTATCAAAGCGTGATATAAAGAAAGCAGCGCATCAGCAGGTTCGTTGAAATGCCTATCAGTTGGAGTCGCATTTTCCTGTCCTGGAACAGGTTCAATTCCCTCATAAACTATTTTTTCCGCCGACAAGTGAAACAGAACCATCAAGACAGCAGATTCCATTTTGGACAAAGCATTTGCAACGTCAAGAGTGCTTTTGCAATATCGATATTTTAGGAATTCGGTTTTAAGAAGAGGTAACTGGTGATGTACTTCCCAGAGCCATTTGATGGCCGTGTCGAGAGAGAAATTTTGATTTAAGTCAGCTTCCCAACGAGGTTTGGGAGGGATGAAGAGATAGCTGAATGAAAACTTTCCGTTTGGAGAAGTTGTTTTGAAAACGTAAAACATTTCATATGATTCCAGTGGTATGGTTAGTTGTCCAGAAGCTGGTATTGGAATCCAAGAATTCTTGTCTCTCGAGTACTGACAGTCACAATGTGGATCAGGTTGGATGGTCACAATCAATGCTGGAGGTGAATTATTATAAGAAAGTTCAATACTTGATTGCGGTTCAACATCTCCACCTGTTGAAGTTCGAACATGTTTAGGTGATGAAGTCCTTCTTCTCGGGGTCTCAACAGTACTCGCGTTGATATCTATTTTTAATGAAATCCTTTCACTAGGAACCATCCCTGGTATGATTGCCACAGCTGTGATTACAAAAGTCTTCGCTGAATGAGACAACAGGCTGAATGGACCTGTATATAAATACCCATCAAGTGGATCACTTCCCAGTACGGTAGAGAAGTAGATTGTCGCTCTCGGATGAGCAAGTATCTCAATCACATCACCATCACATGAGATGTTTGGAGGTGGTGTCGCTTCTGATGATTTGAATGAAAACACTTCAGAAGCTGGTTCAGAACAACAATTGACCGCCTTCGCAGCGATTGCTTTGACGCAAAGCTGAGGAATAGTCGGAGGGAGTACTGTGATGGGTCCTTCATATAAATTCGATCGTATTGTTGGTTTGGTTCCATCAAGAGTATAGAATATCGCACTACCACTTTCCGAGTCATCAATCCCCTGTGTGATGACTACTCTACACCCTGCAGGAGGAACTACACCACCGTGTGGATCAATGACTGGTGCAGGTACTTCGTATTCTCTGACTTCCCGTGCGTCTTTTGGATATGATATTCCACCCAGTCCTCTGAGACCTCCACCATGCGGATGTTGTTTTTTAAAAACAGCTCTGTTGTGCTGTCGCATATTGTGGTGTGTCTTTGAAAAGATAAAAAAAAAAAATGGAGTTACCAATAAAAGTCAAAAAATAGTACTTTAACTAACCTAACAACATTATTAGTTATGTTGTTGAACATTTCTAGAAGATGAACGGTCCAGTCTCAACTTTCTCAATTAAATTCATTCCAAACCATCTCTGAGCGAGATGGTCTCCTAAGACATCGGGAGTAGTCTGATAGCTGATGAGAAATATTCTATCGTAGTCTGGATGAACAATAAATCTCCAATACTGAACCATTTTAATAGTTTTACGAAACATTCCAGTACTCCAGGCGTATGATCCACCAGCATCATCAGCATAAGGAGTGCAGGGATATCCGTAGGTGACGTCTAACTCACTATACTCTTCAGCGATAAGTGATTTATGACAATTATCCATCCAATGTCTAAACACAACCCGATGAGGTTGTTTTATAAGAAGTTGTTCATAAGTTGGAGGAGGTTTAAAACTTATAATAACAAACGCAGTTGACATCATTCGTCCCATTCCTTGTCTACCTTGTTGATCTCGAGTTCGTTCTGGACGACAGTTCCAACTAGTGATGACTTCTCCATGAGTTCCATTGGAGTGAGTTTCTTCAATGACCCAATCTTTTGGTTTTATGAATCTGAAATCCTCAGCTTTCCTTTCTATTTTTTCATATTCAAATCCTTCAACGTATGCCGCAGCGTCTTTTTGTATGTTCTTATCTTCGAACACTTTCGGAAGACCTCCCAACGGAAAATCAAATCTCCTCCTCTGCAGTTTATGCAGCATAGCAGAGTGCGTTCTTATGAGGCGCTTCATTGCTTGTTAAGACTTGTTTACTTTACTGATTGAAAAAAAATAAAGTTTATATAAAAATAACACAAGCGAAGGGTATCATTTTACTTAATCTTTTATACACCGTAAGACACCTTCAGGTAACCTAGGCTTTACATTCTTAATGTAATCTGATGAGTCTAAATAAATAATATCCCATACTCATGAGAGAGACGACAATGGACTACAAGACAACTGTCAAAGGTTAAAACTTTAAAGAGAAAGTACAACAGCTTACGATGGGGGGGGTCAAAGGCTGGGAACGAGAGAATACAAAAAAAAAAAAACAATTTAGAAAAACAATAATGACTCGAGTTAAGCTTCCTCAGAAAAGTGAAGCGAAAAAAAATGAGACCGCCCCTCTTATCTTAAAATAGGAGAGAAGTGGTTCTGCAACAACTCGGTGAGTGAGAACTCAAAAATATTAAACCAATCAAAGTAATTTCTGTGAACTACGAGCAAATACTTCCCCCAACTTGATTTTTTTTCTTTTCACAACAATCGCCTTTAAATCGGAGCCGCAGCCAACTGAAAGAAAATTTTCATGCTGCCCAATAAGGCAAGGGAGAGAGCTTCCTTCAATGAGAAACCAAAAATACCAAAAGTAACCCAACTGAACTATGAGAGCTACAAGAAGGTATTCGGTGTAAGAAAAAAAAAAACTTTTTAAAAAAAAAAAGAGGGGAAAAGCAATCATAACAAAACAGAAACCGCAACAACCAAACAATTACATTACAGCGACTTCGATGGTCCAGCCAAGGATTAATTAATAAAATAGGGCAACAAAAACAGCGCAGCAGTACCTCGAGATAGAAATCATGAGGCATTAAATATTTTAAAAAAAAAGAGAGAAACAAACAAACAGATATCAAATCACCACAGATGACGAGGACAGTAATAGTGATTAATCACTTCGTTGAGTTCAATGGATTGCCGCCATCCTCAGGAAGAGACTTCAGACTCGTTGATCTTATTGGGACTGAAGAGAGTGAAGAAGACCTGTTTTGTGAATCTCCGAGCAGCTCGGTGTCCAGAACAGGTGATTTTAAAAGTTCATTAAAATTGTCGACAGTCGAATGTTGTTCTGATTTAGACGATCGACGTCTACTTTGAATCGAATTATTAATTTGTTTACTCGCCGCTTTTAAAGATTCTTTTGATACCTCACTTGAAGACGACCTACGTTTTGAACTTTCAGTTTCCTTCTCAAAAACTACATCGTGTGTCGTCTCTTGACCGTTTTCCCAACGCCTTAAAATTCCATCTAATCTGGTGTTTGTTATAACTCTGAGGGAGTAATCGTCAACTCTAAGAGATGATTTATCCTTGGTAGTGTGATGCATAAATCGAAGTGTCACTAAGCAAGGATCACACCAAAGATCAGAGATCACGGATTCACATCCAGAATCAGGTTTTAAACAATAAATACGTTCACTGCTAATTGTAAACAGACCATCAGTAAAATCAACATCACTAACGTTGCTAGTTAACCTAACTGAGTACACTCCTGACTTGGTTAAGGGTGATTTCTCAAATATTGGTATTTGAACAGATTGTAAGCTATCAGTTGTTTTTTTACTCTGAATCTTTCTTTTTAATTTACAACACATCACCCAAATACAAACACACAATACGATTCCGACAATAATTGAGAATACAATCATCAGTGTCACGCTGCTGTCAGGAGCTTCTGATTTGTCCTCAACAGAAGATACGATGTTAATCTGTTTGTTTTTTAAATTATTTTATTTTGATTACAAACTATGCCTTTAGAGAGATACAAAACACACCCGATAATGAAGAGGTAAACACTGCGCTTGCATATGTTCAGCACTCGCTCTTATAAACCATCTGAGTGGTTCTGTCGATTGGCGAGACACTCCTGTGAATCCGGTTGGAACGAAATAGCATTTGGTCCCGTCGCATAGTTTGATATTAAGTAAATCATTGCAGTAGTTAACTGATGTTTGTATTTTATCATATTCGATACATTGTATAGCAACGTGGGTACCAAATCCAATGTCAATATCCGTGTGAGTAGTTCTTTGAAATATTAACTGCACTTCTCTCATTCTATCCGAGGCAGTAGTTTCACAGACTTTTGCTGTGCAACTCTCCAACATGATTATCATCACCAGCAGTGTTGGTATCGACATATTAAAATGTGTGTCACGACCCATGCTTGTATAACATTACTGTAGAATTATATTATAAAATACGATTAGTCATTCTTAACATATTCTATTCACCTGGGAGTCATAAGTGTTATTTATAACAATGGAATAATCAATGAAGGAATTAACCCCTACAAAGAGAGATTTCGCACAACGTGCGGTTTCTCGTTTTTTGGATAAATTGATCTACAGAGTTGTTAGTAATTCATGGAAATGGTCTTCAGTTTTGTTTTTAATGTCAGTTTCGATGTCTTTCCAAGAATTGGTTTCGTATGATGATTGAGAATCAGCCACGGCATCAATCAAAGCATTGATCGGATCATGTTGAATGGTTCCATCAGAATAGTAGTATTTAGATGAAATGTATCTAATGCAGTTGTTAAAATGACTTTGTGGAAACTCACTTATAAAATTTGGATTAAAAATTTCACGATGAAGACGTTCAGAAAGATGAGATGTACAACCACGAAAATGTAAATCATGCTCAGCATGCATAAACAAGCTAAAAATCTCAATAAGAAGAGGAGGTGATTTCGGCCACGGTATCTCAATTAGTGCGTCTTCGAGTTCCGGTAGAATGTTATTTTCGAATTCGTCAGATGATTCATTTCTGTGTCTGCCTCTGATAAGAAATCTTCTCATGCTTTGAATTAGCTGTTTCATATGCTCGTAGGATGTTTTATTTAATAACTTACAAGAAATAATCGACAACAACGCAAACAGTGGGATTGCTTTGATGAAATGTACTTCTGCAGATAAAATATTTATTATGGAGATGACATCTCGAGGATCACCATTTGAAAATGATAATAAAGATCTGTTTCCCATTGCTCTATGTGATTCCCTCACAAGATCACAATTAACAACTGGGTTACTTACATTAGTTCTCTTCAGTGCAATGAAAATCAGAAATACAAGGTCTTCAGCTGGAACATATTCCCAAGATTCCATCGCATTCAAGAGAGAACACAAAGTATCAATAACAGTTTTTGGTTCTGTTGTGTACGATAGTTTTAGTAGCTTCACTATAGCACAACTTACCGCAGCTTGAACAGGGTACGTGTTTTTATCATGTTTGTGATAAACACACCATGATCCAAGTAACCGTAACTCATAAACAACTCCTTCGCTGTAGACTATAGTTCCGGTCCAGGAACCGTCGAGGAGTTTCCACAAACCTCTACTGAAACAGTTGAATGACTGCAGCTTAACTTTAAAAACTGAAAAAGATGAATTCTTGTGCCACTCTTCCGGCTGTATACAACTACCACGACCCTCCAACAGATCAATCCCATGAGCTAATTGTACTCGAAAACTAGTAGTGTAAGGATTCTCAGTCCCTGTTACGATATTATTAAGAAACCCTGGAGGTAACTTCTTGATAAACGACCGAAGCATACCAGTATCAGCACTCGATAAGTCTGGTGTTATAGGAGCGTAACACACCAACTGTAAGAAGATCTGTAGTAATAAAGACAAATCAGAACATTTAGCAGCCTCGTTTTCACCTGAAATATTTCCTTTATTCATACTGCGATCGTATGAATGTAAAATCCTAATGCAACCTTTTAGAATAGATGTTTTACTCTTTACAGGAACAGCTATGGAACTGTAGTTAAGAAACATGTATCTCATAGCCCATAGAGTGTCTTTGTGAATGATTGTGAAACTTCTTTCAAAGAAATCACAGAACACGGATATCTTTTTTATTGTATTTATCTTTACCGCTCCTAATAATGCCAACAGGAGGGGGGTAGTGACTGATCTTAAGTTTGAATCCAATGGTTGCTGTAGAAGGTCTATTGCATAGCTGAATACAGGTCCTAAGGTTGTTAATTTACTCGGGCAACTTTGAATTATTGTTTTAACAAAGTGTAATAGAAGAGTGACATTTTGAAATTCAGTTTTTTGATCACAAACAACAAATCGTAATTCTTGGTTATCACCTACGCTCATTATCAGTTTAGTTTCACTTGATGGTAAGTCACTCATTCCCACTAGTCGGAATGCAGCAGAGAAAAGGAATCGAGTTACCGGGTTTGAGTTTATTTGCTTTGAGACGTTAATTTCAATTTTTAAAACATTTTTTATCAATTCTGAAATTCTATTTTTATAAATATTCTTCGTATCAGGTCTAAACTCATGAGACAATGCCATACACACTGAGAGAGCGTAACAAACAATAACTTCCCTGCTAGGTTCAAGAATCACACTGCTATGTTGAAAAGCAATCTCCATGTCGGGTCGCTTGTTTGCCGACGATCTCGCCGTTGCATACAACAACAAGTTTGTTATGGCGTTATATAAATTATGATGTTTTGGTATAACTGTCCAATAATATAATACAACTTGTAAGAGCATGGCGAGTCCATTATTTTGATATAATATTGGAGAGCGAGTACCGTACTTTCGATTAGCCATACACGCCATCTCAAATGCAGGTAGCAATGTATACATCTCATTCCCTAAAGCTAACGAATCAATGTTGATGAGTTGCTTGTTTCGATTACTCTGCTGTCGAATACATTTCCTCCTCACCGAATGTCTCAACGGAATGTGCCTACCTTGAAGTATTAAATATATTTTTTCACAATCATCGTATATTTTCACTAATTCTTTTGGTTTTGATGAGTGAGTATTGGTTTGCAAGCCTTCACATCTACTTTTAAGTGTCATCGATGCCACTAACAGTCTGTCGGGTGTCCAACTTTTGTTTACTACATTAGAACCAGTTTTTACATTTCTCAGAAAACCGAAAACCTGCTTCCATTCCTGCATCTCTTAATTTACTAACTCAGGTAACCATTCATTTTGGTATCGCCTGTTGAGCGATTAGTAATACAAATTATTTATTGAACGTAAAATTGCTACCTTGTCAAGGAAAACCAACCCAAAAACACATGAGTTTTAATCATTTTAAAGGTATTTTCAATTTTAAAGAATCCAAAACTGACCCAGCCATAGAGGGCAATCTAACTACAGTTTCGTGCAACAAACAAAAAGAGTTCTATTGTGGTATTCAAACAGGAGAGAACTTAAAGTCTGTCGCAGAAGTGAGCTCGGGTCGGCAACAATTATTTTTTTGCTCTAAAAACAGTTTTTGGGACTCGAAGTTCTTTGTGAGTTAGAAAATATGACAAGCACTTCAACATATTAAAATGAAAATAAATACAGCAGTAAGTGAGCAGAATTCACCAAGTTATTATTTAACGCGTTGATTAGAATCACTTGAAAGAAAACACGAGGAGGAGAGTCACCAAATAAATATAAATAAAAGAACCTGAAACAGGAAAGAGTTGCTTAGTGCCTTTCAGTTTCAAAGTTCAGCGCCTCCTTCACCACCAACACAGACGACTACTGAATTCTATTTGAACGTCACAATCATAGTGATCAATCACTGACATGTGACTCTTAATCTTGTTTTTTTTAATAAATAAATAAAATAAATAAAAAAACATTAATAAAACGTTGGTCAACACCCGGGAAAAAAAAAAAAAAAAAAAAAAAAGATCATAAGAATTACAAAAAACATACTTACACTCATGGTAAATCAAATAGCTGTTGAAACTCAACCAGGAAGGGTTCCGTGGGAGTGACGCATCGCTTTTTTTCTCAAAACATGTTGTCGCAAAAAAAAGATGGGGGAAAAAAAAAAAAAAAAAAAAAAAAAAAAAAGGGAAAATAAGTATAACCCTCTGACACGATATTTCAATGAAAAAGGGGGATTAACTGTTCGAGTTTGTACGTAAAATACAAATGTATTGCATCATAAACAATATAACTATAATTTTAACATTAGATAAAAAGGGGGGAGTGACAGTTTTGACAATGAAGAAATAATAATAAACTTTACAATACTAAAAATAAGTATATAAAGTTAAAAACTGAAAAAAGATGATAGAAGATTAAGATTCAATTTTAAAATAAAAAAGCTACTAATCAAAAACTACTAACTGTTCACATAAGCATCATCAGAAGTCAGTCAGCTATTGAGACCTGGGAAAGACTCGCGGAGAGGGCATGATTGCTTGAATTTGTAAAATACAACTATTTTTTGCATCGCATTTAACATAAAAACGATAATTTAACAATCTCGTTTAAGGACACAGTGAACTATGATGATGACCTTAACTTAGCCTTTTAAAAGTAACTATTTAGGTTTCGAGAGTAATTATTTATTCTCTCATCATCAGTGTGGTGTAGAAGTATGACAGTCAAAACTCGCGGGGGGATGTATGTTCGATTTTGTAAAAATTACAACTGTGTTGTATCATAAAAACATAAAGATAATTTAACATTAGTTTTAAATACAGTGACTAAGGGTTGTATGATTGCTTGATATCATAAAATAAAATAGTACCGTATCATCATGACGATAATTATAATAGAACCATCTATCAAGGATACAGTCATTGAAAAGAAAAACAGAGGCAAGACGATAGCACAGAAAATTCGATTCGGTAAACTCAACCAAAAATAAATAAATTCCCTAAAAGTACAACTTCTATAAATGGCAATCAATAAATCGTAAGGAAACAATGGTTGGGTTTCAGGCTAAAATTTAAAAAAGATTTTTTTCTTCGGACCGAAAAAAAAAAAACCACCTGATTTACTCTTTTACTACGTAACACAATTCTCTAAACGTAAGATACCAACAGAACGAGTACTGTTGGGACGGGTTGCTTGACCTACAAAGAAGAGCCTAAGAGTAGACTGTAGGTTGGTTATTACTAGCAGAAGACCAACAGGAAAGGTTTGACAGACACCCGAAGACAGACTTACCTCTCGAGAGGTAAAAAAAAAAGAACTACAAAAAAAAAAAAAAAAAAAAAAAAAAAAACTTTTATCTCGCAAGTAATAAGCAAAAACAAAACTAAAAACACACATTTGATGGGAAGAGTCCGACAATGTTATTTGAACCATCAGATGGCAAAAAAGAAGCCACACGCATTAAAAAATGAAGAACGGGGGGGAAAAAAGAGTTAAGCTGTAGTGGATTCTACGTTACGAACTCCTTCCTCAAATGCAATCAATAACCTTTCGAAGTTACCAACAAGTTCGATTCCAGATCTTTTACTTTGTACATATGTTAGAGTCTCTGACAGACTGGTTTGATTCTTATAAAGAATCCAAGCAAGTATTGCTGCTCCAGCCCTGTGTGAACCTGAATAACAATGAATTAGGACTTGATGACCTTCTAGTCTCGATCTTGAAACGAATTCTATAAAAGGTTTGAATGCCCTCAACACCGACTCACTATTAGCATTTGATCCTCCAGAGTTCTCCAATGCATTAGAAATTGAGAAGTTTAAAACTTCTATTGATTGGTGTCTTTTGTATCTGTTGAGGCCATCAAAACAATTAACTACTCTCGTTATTCCACATTTCTTTAGTTGTGTTGGTAACGCTGACCTTACTGTACCAACGTAAACACCGTCGTCGATTTCATCTATTTCACTGTTTTGATGAATTTCTTTTCCCAAAGCTGTCAACTCTTTATCATTCATATTTTAAAAGTACTGAGAGATGAATAAATTAACATCTGCTAAGGATACAGTGAACTACGAGTGTGTGACACTTTGTGATTGTTTGAACCAAATAAACAATAATCGTTTGCATTATTTTTTAATTTAAAAAACCAACCTGTAAAATGTAAAAAACACAGTAAGGATACTATTTTTTTTTTGAAACTTTTTTCAAATAAAAAATTGCCCTAAGAAAAATAGAGACAAGTAATCACCTCGAGGAGCCTTGACGCTTTCCTTCAGTAGATTTCGGCGTGAGATTAAATAAAAGACAGCAAATGTCAATTGTAATGGAAATATAAAAAAAATAATAAACTTCGGTATGTGATCTGCCTTGCTTTCTTTTTTCTGTTGTTTATTTTTCTCTTGTCCCGTTTTTTATTCTTTTTTTCTATTTTTTTTTTTTTTTTTCGCTCATCTTAAAGAAGCAAGCCCTTAAGCAATGCTACATGGCGCGTGCATGTCTTAGAATTATTTTAAGACAAAATTTCTTTTTATTGTCGTTCTGTGAACTCACTCAACACTCACACTCCGCAAACCGATTGCGAGGTAAACGTACCATCAAAATGCTCATTCCATGAGAGTGAAAAAACAGAAAATTTAGAAACGATGTTTGATCACAGATGCCAACCTAACTCAGCAAGAAGATGCCGGCCTGCTATTTTCAGCATTGAAAAGGAAAGAGTTACATCTTTTTACTCTCTGTTTACTAAAATCAATTTAAAAAAAAAAAAAAAAAAAAAAAAAAAAAAAGGTTGGCGAAAAAAAAGATGGGAGTACTCAGCCGAAGATGCTGATTAAAAAAATATTACTTCCTTTTTTTTATTAATAATAGGAGGCGGTGCAGAAACCCCCCCCCCAATTTTTACCAGGCTATTCTGTGGGCACCTAATACCCAATCCGAGCTCACCACCCCACAAAAATACTATCCAAAAAACTCAAATCCGGTACTGGGGCATCCTCTAACTGCTCACCAGTTTCAAAATTCTATATTTTTTGACTGTTTCTGGTACTTTTGCCTTGTGTCTCTGTTAGTTGCCCTCAAAATACTCAAAAACCAGCTTAGCAGCTACATTGCAGAAATTTGTTTACACCCTGGGTTCCTATGAAGACTGGAATGATAGGAACAGGAGAAGTGATGAGACAGGAGAATCATAGATCCCGTGAGAACTGCAGAGTACGATATCGGGTGGTGATTCTGAGTCACCCTTGCTGGCAGTGATGATTGAGCAATGTGAGCATGCTGTTCACAATAAGTACACCCTCAGGATTACTGGAGTTTTTCTAGAATCTATAGCCGCTTGAGGACGCTGCTACAAGCTCTATGTTCCAGTGGCTGAGGATAGCAGAAGTGAATAAGACTGGGATAGTAGTAGGAAAGGAATTGTGGAAGAATAGGGACAAGAAGGTGGAGTCAGTGGTTGCCTGTCAGTTGTAACACCTGACATGAAAAATCAGGTTCAATAAGAACTGGTAACCACTAGTGGTACCATAATATAAAACTCCTCCAAGTATCAAAAAAAGGAGAGAGGCAGTTACTGTTACTGTTGAAAACATGATGACCTCGTATCAACTAGTCGATAATAACTCCCCTAAAAGACACTATCTCATACACACAGTACTGTTCTCTACCTGGAGTTGAGTTTCAGCAGTTACGACGCTGTACGAATGTGTGCAACTACCGTCTCATCGACAAGAATCCATGAAAGAAGCTTGCCTGCCCGGCATCTTCAGTATTCGCCACATGTATCTGTGATGTTGACAGACGTAATGGGTGGATCTCTGGGGCCTTCAACATCATCGTAACTTCCTTCTGGCGCTCATAAAGTCCGAAGCTGAGAAGCGAACAACAATGAGAGGAATTATTGAAATAGATTCTCACATTGGAGATAAGAGACATGTCAGGTGTATTGAGAAGATACATCTAATCCATCCTGGTGACTATATCATGACTCTGGATTATAAAGAAAAGGGCTTCTAATGACAGAAGGGACAAATTCCCCTTTCTATCAACAGGGGAAATAGTCTGCTTGGATGTGTACTACATGAGCAGTTTGGAACTGAGGTTCAGTGTGGCCATAACAACTTCCTACTCCCACATCAACCAGAATGCGATAGTAACGTATCCGGTTATGAATAAGTTCTTCTTGATGTCTGAGAATGATAAGATGATTCACCATTGGGCTGATGCTGGTAGGCACCTTGAGAACACAACCGTCATCAGCCTGTTCTGTAAAATAGGTTAATCAGCTTGGGTTAACTTTTTCCCTAGTCGGCATGGCAAGTCCGAATGTGATCAACACTTTGGCAATATCACATCTGTGCTGACACTCGAATCTAAATCGCAGGAAATCTGGGCCTTCAAGAAAAGCAAAATTTCAAACATAATTTCTACCAGTGCTACACAGCTTACAAGGCAAATGTTACTAGAAACAGTCAAAAAAGTGAAATTTTTAAACTGGTGGACAGTAAAAGGGTGCCCCAGTACCGGATTTGAGTTTTTTGGATACTATTTTCGTGGGGTGGTGGGCTCGGATTGGGTGTTAGGTGCCCACGGGATAGCCTGGTAAAAATTGGGGGGGGGGTTTCTGCACATCCTCATATAATTATCGTTAAATTTGTTCATTTTATTTTACGAAGCTTAGGAAGCCAAAAAAAAAGCCAGGAAAAGCTCAACAGGGTAACAGTAATATCGCTACCAGCAATTAATGAGGGAATTTTATTATTCTGTTTTTCTTTTTTGTTTTTTTTTTTTCTTTATTTTTTTTGTTTCATTTTCCTTCCCGACATCTATTAGTTGAATATAATGGAAAAAGAAGAAGAAAAAAAAAAGGATTTCTTCGATTTATGTGTGAGCAGTCCCGGGCAAGGGTTGCTTTTATTTTGATATCTTTTCTTAAAATTTTTTTCTCATTTCTATTTTTTTTTTTTTAAAAATTATTAAAAGAATTGAACGCGTGAAAGATGGCCGAAATGAAGAAAAAACTACCTGTCAGCGCTCTCCCCAAAATACTAAGTAAAAAGTCACTTGACAAAAAAAAACTAAAAAATATGTGGGAGGAAGGAAGGGCGGGGAGGAAAACGACGGCTACGGATGCCATCTTTCAACAGGCCCAGGAAAATTACTGAAGCCCACAATTATTAATTAACAAGCTGACTGAGAGTGGAAAGCAAAGTCCAAGCGAGAAGGCCTAATGAGAGCCACACTACGTTGTCACTGATTCTTGCTGTAGCTCTCTTGCTTTTTTATTTATTTTTTTTTAAAAAAAACTTTTTTTTATAGAAAACAGTGTTTCAGAAATTCTTTCTTAGACTGCGATCACTGTTTTTAATTCTTTCATTTTTCACTTTTTTATTTTTATTTTTTTTCTGTTCTTTCATTTTTCCATTGTGACTGATTTTCAGTCTCTTACTATTATTGAAGTTTCTCTCTTTTTTTTTTTCTCTCTAATTTTCTGCCTTCCCACTTTTTGTTGCAGTTTTTTTAAGTATGAGTACCTACTTTACTAGATCAGCTTGAATTTGAATTAGGCATTCGCCAAACAGCTAGTATCAGAGAATAAAAAACTTCAAAAAAAAAAAAAAAAAAAAAAAAAAAGAGTCCCCTACGTTTTTAATAAAATAATGATCTTCAAAAAAATTTAAAAAAAAAAAAAAAAATAGCAACAATTCCGAGTCAGTCTAAGCAGTATCAAAACACCAAGGGAATCTAAAAAGACAAAATCGTGATAGCTATCAACTTACCCATTGTCCAAATAGATGATAGGGTGGTTGTCACTGATAGACTTGAAGAAAGATAACAAAGAGAATAAAACGATAAAAGACCCTTTGATCATTCTCTTTCTTAAAGAACTGACAAAGCACAACTTTTAATGAGAGCTTCACAGCTGAGTACTTATAGTGCGTTGATCGTAAACAGCAAAGTGTGAAGACTCAGCAAAGGAGGGGAAAAAAAAAAAAAAAATAATAATAATAATAATTAATAATAAAAACCTTAAAAAGAATAAAGATGTAAGGGTTTTTTTTTTTTTTTTTTTTTTTTTTTTTTTTCTTTCCCCGCAGTTTCCCAGGTATCCAGAGAATACGTAATACGCAGTGCCCCCATCTAACTCAATGTTGGTAAGGCCTCATTCAGTGAGACTGAGAGAGACCTTATTCCTTCCTAGACCGTAGCACTATTAGAAACAAAATTAAGAGAGACAAAAAAAATAAATAAATTGGAGTGAGGAAGGGAAGCGAGATAGAGAAAAAGAATGAAAACTAATACTTGACTCGCAGTATTGTTTCCTTGGGATCTGTTTTTTTTTTTTTTTTTTTTTTTCCTTCTCCACAAACAAAATTTAGTTGGCAGCAATAAGGCGAGAAACTATCAGGGGGGGAGGCGATAGTTTGACAATGTAAAAAAAGCACTAAATAAAACAATAATTTGAGGGGATGACGTCTTCAGTCTGTATCACCAGATCAGAATGACTAACGGATTTTGTGAGGGATAACAGTCATAAGGTCAACACTAAGAGCCATTTGCTTGCTGAAACCAATTCCCGATATTGATTCCTGAGTCGTCTGAAACAGTTGTTGAAGTTGCTGTCTTTTCAACCTTTTGACCGCTCGGTTTTTTCGTTTGCTCCTGTTGGTTGTGTTGTACTTGAAATTCAATAAAATAAAAATAAAACAACATCATCACAAGTTAACAACATACGAAGAGAGCCTGAAGCTTCTGCTGAACATCATTTTCTGGCTTCGGAGTAGCTTTAGCAAATAGCTGACTCAATTGAGATTCAGGAAGAGGAGTAGCAGATGATTGCTGTTGCGATGAGACGTTGTCCGATTCACTAAACTGCTTGAGGAACCGTTGGATTTCATTGCCTCCATATTGCTGCTTCTGTTGCTGCTGTTGTTGCTGTTGTTGTTGTTGTTGTTGTTGTTGTTGCGGTCTTGGTTGCTTTTGCTGTTGCTGCTGCTGCTTCGGCTTCTGCTGTTGAAGAATCATGATTGGCTGCTGCTGCTGTTGCTGTTGTTGCTGTTGTTGATGTTGTGGTTGCTGCTGCTGTGGTTGCTGTTGTTGCCCCTGTTGAGCTTGCTGTTGTTGCTGAACGAGGAGCTGTTGTTGAATAAGTTGTTGTCTAAGAATCTGTTGTTGTAATAATTGCTGTTGAATAGGAAGTGCTGATTGCTGTGCAACCGGCTGACCAGGAACGAATTGTGAAGGCGGCATCATTTGAACTGCTGTAGCCGCCTGAGGCTGAGCCTGCGGCTGATGCTGAGCCTGAGACTGATGTAGTGTATGTTGTTGTGATTCTGCGACGGCCTGTTTGTATTTTAATTGTAGCATTAATTCCGGAAAAGGTGTAACAAAAGATAAATAAAACCAATTACAAACATTAACAAACATCCCTCTGATAGACGCATCAGGGATAAGCGACAGTAGCTCGTCGAATTGTAGACCAAGGAGTTGTTCCATCGATTGAAGGTTGCTGTTGTTTTGTTTTTTTTAAAACCTGTTTCCAAAAACCAACTCTCTAGATATGTAAGAAGATAAACACAAACCAGAATAGATGCTGATGTTGCTTCAAACCAGCCCCCTCTAAGAATTGCAAAATGCTAGGGTCGCACTGCTTTGTAGGAGTTGCTTGTTTGACAACGGTAATTTCGTCATCGTCTTCTTGCGGTTGTTGCTGCTTTGTTTTTTGTTTTTCTTCCCAATCTTCATAAGCCTGTAGTTCAGTTGGCTTGTTCCAAGTAGAAACCTTGGTGACGGAGTTGAAGAAGAAGGTTCTTTTTGTTTTAGGATCAGGATAGCTCTTCCAATCGCACTTTGGAGGAGGTTCTCTGGACTGTTTAGTAGCACTGAATGTCACATTCGAAGAGTTCATGGCTGGCTTGGACTCAGGTACACTCTGCTGTTGCTGTTGTTGATGTTGTTGTTGTTGCTGCTGTTGTTGTTGTAGCTGTAGTTGTTGTTGCTGCTGCTGCTCGGCAACCTTCTTTTCCTCATCAACATCAGATGCGAGTTTTAATTTAGTAAGGTTGTGAAGTAATTCCGATTGTTCTTTCTTTTCAAGTTCAGCAGCTAAAACTGTGAGCCTTTCCTCCCATTCTCTCAGCCGCTGTTCTTTTGCTTCGAGTTCGAGGGACCACGCTTCGAGGGAGACATGAGTCTTTGGACCTCTTGAACGAATGTGATTCTCACCCTCCTGAACATCTTTAACAGTTCCAGCGAGGAACACGCAGGTATTTGGAGCTGAAGAAACAGCTACGTTGAAGTTATCTTGAAGAACAACAGCGTCGACGTCATCATCAGGAATATTATTAACTGCTTTAATAAGAAACCACTTATTGCGATCAGCATTCACTCCGAGGAGTTTACAGATCTCATTAGCACATCTGAAGATTCCATCAAAGGTACCTCTGATTTTTAATGTTTCTCCTTTGTGAGCAGTTTTTGGAATTCCCACTTTCACTTCATGACGCTCCGCTAGTTTTGCTAATTTTTCAGCTTTCTTAGTGGCATCCCTTAAAATTTCATCCTCGATGTCAGTGAGGACTAAAGTTGAAGGGATCGGTCCCCACCATTGGCTTGAAATCCATCGAAGTTGTCGGAGAGCTGCTTTGCTGCCTCCACCAGGTGCTCCGTAAACTGTAATTGAGTTATTGTCTCCTTTTAGATTGAAATCAACATCAGTGAATACTTTAGTCATCCACCACACATTAACTAATCCAGTAAGCATTGCTCTGCTTGTCTCACTCTCAACTGATAAGTTGTCACCTTTTCCTACTCTCGGTGCCTTTTGCACAGTTACTTTTCCATTATTACTACTTTGCTGTTGGAGCTTTCTCTCCAGGTTGGCGGCCTCCATATCGTCTTATCAATTAAAAGTTGCAATTCTGAATTGTGAAGATAAAATTTATTTTTTTTTTATACGAAATTTAAAAATAGAAAAATTATGTTATCAGTCCCGTATAGGTTATCGGTATTTGCCTTTTTTAAAAAAATGAGAATAATATTAAAAAGTTCAAACGAACAACCCCAATGATTTGACACAAGATGTAAATCTCACGCAATAATAATTGTCAGAAGGTAATCGGTGCTTTAAGTAAATAATAAAAACCTACTTTCACACAACACAATACTAATCAGTGGAATCCCTCAATCGATTCACTGCAGTTGTTGTCGTACAACGAGGGAGTACTTAAGTGTCATTACTGAGAAGCTTTCTGCTAATGACTTCTAAATTAGAAACATGTTCGCGTCGTAGCTGAAGTCTGGCTCTTCGTTGCTCATGTGAAAGTGACATTCGAAGTCGGATTTCAGACGAGCAGATCTTCTCCTCACGTGTGGTGGCGTCATCGACAATTCTATTTGTTGTTGGAGATGACATTTTTGGTGGTGTTGGTGGCGGTGATTCAATTTTAGGCCACTCTGAAGCACAGCTCGTTCGAAGAAGTTTTTGAACGCGAGAAAACAACGGTGGCCTTATCGTAGTATGAAGTTCCAAAATTGCTTTAAATTTACAACTCTCCTCACGGGATACTCTGAGACGAGATACAAAATCAATCTCAGGAAAGTCACAGATGCCAGCACTAATATAATTAAGTTTTTTAATTCTAATCCGTTCCTCATCTTGACTCTGTAAGACAACACATCGCACAGCAATGGAATGACTGTACAGATTTATCTGTTCAAGTTCTCTTCTGTAAGCTGCTTCTTCGATGTTGCAGAGAGTACGTAGGAATTCCTCACTTGTGAGGATCTCTTGTTTGATTGTAAGAAGACGTAAATTATTTTCATTGTATTTAAATAATGACTCCGCTTCGACTAATTCGTCATCAGAAGTGTCTAAGGCTCTCCTACAAACATCTAGCCAAGCAGCTTGAGCGATGTCTGGTTGAAGAAAGAATTTCTTAGACCACAACTTCATACAACAACCCATCGATTCCATAAAATGAAATTGTTCTTCAACATGTTTACTAAAACAAAGTGTCATTTTTTTCTGGAGAAAAAAATTATTTTTTTCATTGTTGAGAAAAATTATCAAAAAAAAAAAAAAAAAAAAAAAAAAAAAGACTTATGTGTTTTTTTTTAACCATTCTACTCCATAAACATCCTGCATTTAACGAAAATAATTAAGTAAGGTCGTCAGACTGAATAACTAAACCTAAAGAGAAACAATACACGTAGATATCAGGTAACATGTAACTTTATGTTGGTTATGAAAACACCACAAATAATCACAGAAATCAACGCAAACACACAACAAAGACAACATCAAAAAACACACGAAACCAAAAATGCAGTTAACTGATGAGAACGCAATTGGTGAGTTTTGTATTGTATAAAATAATTAAAGTACAAAGTGTGACAACAAATAGCAACAACGACATTGAGATTTTGAACACAAGTTGAAACTAACGTAGAGTAAAGAGTCTATAAGACATTAAAAAAAAAAAAAAAAAAAAAAAAAAAACGTGTAGAGATATCACCTTGAAATAAAAGGAGTATTGAATCGAAGATACAGACAGCTTAAGAATTACTTTTTTAAAAAAAAAGCGAAAGCAATCTTAACAAACAACCTTATTAACGAAAATAAGTAAAAGCTCTCGTCAGATCTGAGCGAGAGACTTTCTCTGACATCTCGAATCTAAATAAAGAGTTACGCCGGGGTAAAGCGAATGAAACTTTTTATAGACATTGGCTTGAGACTATACGGGAAATAAAGAGAAGAACAAAAAAAAAAAAAAGAATAAACAAGACGAAAGAATGAAAAAAAAAAAAAAAAAAAAAAAAAAAAAAAAAAAAAAATCCCCCTTATGGAGAATAGAAATTCGCAAAATTAAAAAGATGTTATCTATTTTGCGAAAGAGTAGCTTCCCGATGTGTGTAAAAAGCTGACGTGTTTTGCTCTTTAACGAGGAACTTGCTTATTGTTAGCTGTCGAATGCAACACACGAACTGGGAGAGTTTTAGAAACAAGAAAAGTTAGCGTGGTATCAACATCATTTTTGCCTTGACACGTGCAAAAAGAAAGAATGCCGAAAACCATAATGAAAGACGAGTTCTTACAGTGACATAGTTGACACAAGAGATTTTTTTTTTTTTTTTTTTTTTTTTTTCCACAAAAACAATATAAAAATATTGCAAAAAAAAAAAAAAAAAAAAAACGTCACTCGAATACCCCACTTGAAAGGGAAGAGGGCTGACAAATATCAAAAAGAATCCTCTGAATGTTAAATAAATACCTTATTACGTTCATCGATAATCATAAAGAGATTATTAATGTTCTTCCTGGTCACTATCTTGAATGAGATGATCAGTCACTTTACTTGACTTACTCTTTTTACAACAACAACAGTAAATAATTAAAAACAATATTAATAAAACTGCAGCACCAGAACCAATAATTATAATTTTAATCAAACTCCACCAACTACCAGAGTGTATTGAGGATGATGGGGTTGGGGTTGGGTGAGAAGTCGGATGAGGAGGAGCGATAGTCGGAGGTAGTGTCGGTGTGATCCCATTTTGAATAACAGCAAACGATGTTTCCGTTGAAAACACCTTCTCAACTCCTTTTAACAATCTCTGTACAGAACTAGAATCACCTCCATGAAACTGATCACCCCAAGCAATGATTGACCTCGTCTCAGTCACTGCTACAAAAGCGTTTTCATTCCCAACAACATACTCAACCCTCTGAAGGTTTTTTAATACTGTTGATGAATCCCCACCTTGACCAGGATTACCCCATGAAATCACAGTTCCATCTTTCTTAACTGCGGCAAAGGCAGAGGATGTACTCGATAGTTTTACTACGTTTGATATATTTTTGGGTTTCAAACCTCCAGAGGCAGCGTCTCCCCAACATATAATTTCACCTTTAGAAGTCAACGCAGTGAAAGCTCTGTCATTTCCAATAACTAATTTAATATTACGAAGTTCCTTAGAAACAGTTGAGCTATCAGCTCCGAATTGAGGATTCACAGCATCACCCCACGTCCTTACTGTTCCATTAGATAGTAGTAGGGCGTATGCGTAGTAAGTACTTGAAACTGACTTTATGATAGAAACGGTCGCCTTGAAGTTAGGCTGAATAATTGTACCACCCCATCCGATTAGAGAACCATCATTCTTTAGGACAGTAAATGATATTGAAGTGCTGTAGATATTTATTACGTTCATTAACTTTGATATAACTGATGAGGAATCACCTCCCCATTCTGACTCTCCCCAAGTGACAACACTTCCCGTTGTTGAGAGAGCAGCAAAGGCGGTTGACGTGGAAGCAATCGTTTTGAAAGAGTTTGATGAAAGAACGTTAGCAACAGTACTGACATTGCCATATGATTCCCCTCCCCAAACTGTTATGTTTTTGTGTTTTTGTAGTATCGCTGCGAATGAATGGCTGTTTCCAAAAACACTTTTAACTTTTGCTATTTGGGATTTGACACTCGTCGCGTTCCCTCCATCAGCACCAGATCCCCACGAAACAACATTTCCATCTTCTGTTAGTGCAGCAAATGCCCCAAACGAATGTCGAATTGTTTTAATCTTCTCATGTTTAAGTGAAGATGCTACTGTACTTTGATCGTATGTTGCAGCTCCCCACGTTATCGTTTTCCCGCTTTCTGTGACTGCAGCGAAGCAGTTCGAGGAGCTGTAAATAGTCGACACGTTTTTTAATAAATGAGATACAGTTGATGCATCTCCTCCCCACACAGAACTACCCCATGATACTACTGTTGTTGTTATCGCTTCACTACTTCCAAATATCGTAGCGAATAGGACGTATCCCGCTAGGCGAACCATTTCCTATGTTCTGTTGAAAAAGAGTCGCTCTTTAGAAGTTACTACTAATACGTTCCAACTCACGTTTCCTGGAACCTAATTATATTTCTTACCTGGAGGAAAGGAAGTAGAACAATAGAAACTTTCCAACAATAACTACAACTGATTTAGTACCAAAACAATGTAATAACAGAAATCCATCCTGAAAAGGATAAGAAAGTTAAAACAAAACAAGTAGAGCTTTAGATAGCGTACGGGAACTCCGGGCCTTTCATTTGTTTCCTCATTTGTGAGAGTTGCTTTAGTTCTGATTGGATATCTTTTAGTCTGTCTTGGTGACCATCCATCTCAGCTGTGTCCATATTTATTGTGTTTTGAAGAGATGTGATGAGTTCCTTATCACGTTTGGTAGCTTCTCGCATAGTTCTCATTTGAAATAGTTTGCCGTCTTGTTCTCGTTCATAGTCGATGTTTAAAGTAACACTTCGTCGCCAACACTCTTCTAAGTTCTGAATATACGAATCGACTTCCTTAAGTGTAACACAGGGTCCTAATGGTTGTGTGCAGTCACTGTCTCCCATTAGTAGTTTTTGACGTACGTATTGTCCGGAAACATTTGTTCTGAATATTAGTCTTCTCGCTTCATGTTTTGATACTGTAGACGGGACTTGTTTAGCTGATTGTGAAACAGGAACTTCCCAGGGTATCACAGAATGGATATTCGAAGGATTAAATTGTTGGTTTTGCCAATCGACTGGATATCTCTTTAGAAGGTAACTCAACAGACGAGTTGCGGCATAACAGAGATGCTCATCATCGTTAGTAAAAGAATCTAAACCTCTGTTCTTATTTAGTAGTTGGACTACACCAACTGTCTCTGGTCCGTTTAAACTTGGGATGGGGAAGCACAGCATGCAGTGTGTTTTAAATTTCGATGTGTTTCGCAGTTGCTGAATTCTCTCTTCAGTTTTCTCAGCAGTTGAGACAGCCTGATTGACAGCAATACCACTCGCGTAGACTCCTCCAGCTGTACCAACTGAAACAGGTACTCGGGTACTGTTGCTGCGAACTCCAGCATTACCGACTACAGCGATTGCTTGCAACTCGTCAGATTTCTTACCGTTATTGAGTAGAACTGATCCTCGTTCAGCTCTTGCACTGTAAGTCAAAGATTCTAACAACATGTACACAGATGCGACGAGTTTCCCCTGAGGTCCGTCATCCTTCGCCTTCCCTGTTGACGTAGGCGCGGTTTGGTTGATCGGATTTTGATTCTGCGCCGGTCTCTTCGTAGCAGTTCCACAGAACTCGAGACATTCTTTAATAGATTTCTCAAGTGTTGGAATTATTATATTCACGGCATCTAATGCTTTGGCTATTTCTTCTACTTTCGCATCAGAGTGAGGATTCTCTTCAGTATTTAAAGTCATACCTCGTGCGATACCCAGGCCATCTTTTAGCAATACAAGTTGACGTTCAACTTCTGACGTCAGTCGTCTCTTTTTTATTGTAATCTCGTCTCTCATTTCTATTACTGATCCGGTTCTGCTACCAAGTTTCGAACTGGCCGTCTTCAATGTGATTGATCCCCTAGCTAGCGATGAGAATCCAGTTATATTTGGTGGGTGAGGAATTGCGAGCGACTTTTGGCCGAAGGCCTGCGCCATCATTTATTGTGTGTAATCTTTACCTCATATCTGAGAGTGACAAATAACAGATGGGAAACTTTCTTATAAACTTCATTCACTCAAAGTGTTGTTCTCATTTTAAGGAAGTAATAGATAATTAGAAATGAAAAGATGATTACAATAAACTTTCCAGCTAGAAGTCTGATGACTGAAAACACTTATCTACTTACCCAGTTTGGTAATCTGTAGCAGTTGGTTGACGTTACTTCACAACCACCTTCACTTCAATTCCATTAGGAATTGTTAAGGAACAACTCAGACGCGGTTATCTTCTTTCTTAGATTTCTTTCACTCCTCCAATCTTAACTGTTCCAGCACCATCCATACTATCTGGAGCCTGAGGTTTCTCAGTAGGCGCTAGTATCATTGGTGAGATAGCTCCTACCTGAATAAAATACGACAACAAGTCGATTGACTGTACGATCTCAGTAGTCTTTCCTTCTTCGTTAACTTTGTGAATAGTGACTCCTTCAAAGGTTCCAGTGGATCCAGTTGGCTGTATTTGTTTTGTTTTGTTTGTTGAATTATAATAAAAAAAAACAAAAAACAATAAATTTAATTTGTAATAATAGAATACCTGAACTTGTCCATATTCTCCAACGAATCGAACTGAGTGTTTAAAGTGAACGGCAAAACGATCTGCTTCTTCATCTCCAAGTACATCAACGATGTTTGTCTCGACATCAAACGCTTTATGGAAACTTGGCATTCCATGAACGATGCCCTCTAATCCAGTGACTTCCTGACCTGATGCTTTCATAACGCACTCCTCAGTGTAGACTTGACTCCAAAACTTCTTTTCGATTTTCTTCTGCTCCATTCCCTCAGAAATCAATTTTAATTTTTGCAAGAACTCAGTCTTCCTACCAAGACATGAAACTGACCTTCGAAACATAGTATGCGACACACTGTGAGATAATAATCTTCAGAACAATACAAAAAAAAGAAAATTATCAATAAGGGTACAAACATCTACCACTACTCAAATACAATACTAAAGGAAGTATAAGTTTACGTTAATAAAGCAAAACAGGTTCAGAAGAGCAATTACAGTTCGAAGAAGTCACAAGAATAGTCTCAGTGAGTTGAGACATGGTCAAGAGACAAGTCTCGAATCTGTAACCACTCGTAAATAACAAGATTGCTGTGGTTTCTGATTTGCGTTGGAAGTTTTCATAAATATCTAATATTTAAAGACACGCATAGGGAGAGTTGAAAGGCTCAGTATCACCAGACAGCTTTAAGCAGCCTGAGATAAAGAAGTTACTAGTTTGTAACATTAACCCAAACAGGCTGACTCATCATGAGGTGCCAGGTAGGACTACCACCACGTCCCGCACCAAAATCAACCCACGTGCGCGATATCTCACCTCCATAGACACCATCAAATGAAAGAGGAACTGGCACGGGTTCAAAAAACGAACTGTTGTTGCTGCTTCCAAAGTCAGCTACCTTAACCCAACCATGAAGCGTTCTTGTCGGGTTTATAAAGTGTGCGTACTTAGCAGCAGAGCCACAGTTGCCATGGTAATGACCCGTAAAATGAAGCAAATTATCGTCAGCAATGAAGATTGTTGGTTCTTCAAATCCAAGTGACTTACAAGTATCTGCCGCACTAAAGATTGGTGGTATTTGTTTGTACGGTGGCCCCCATCCATTTTCAGGAATGTATGCCACGGGTAAGGCACTATCATTCGAGCAAACAGATTTTACGAAAATATATTTCTGACCAGAAATTACCGAAGACTTGATCTCGTCAACGCGAGCAGCAGTAGTGCCACACCATCCTGAACTGCTGTCAGTTCTGTTAAAAACTGGTTCTTGTCGTCTTTTGAATGGTCCCCAAGGATTGTTTGAAATAGCTAAACCAACATTTTCCGCACGAGCAGGTTGCTCATTTGCAACACCCCCATAGAACAGATACCAAGTACAGTCATTACTTGAGGTACATTCAACAACGATTCCAGGTGTGAAAGTTCCAGAGTTGTCAAAGTTTCCATTTCCAGAAGGAGGGATGACTTCCCCCTCATCCGTCCAGACTGCTGCTGGATCGTCAAATTTAGTAGCGTTTGTCGAAAAATGCCAAATTGATCCCCAATACCCTGGAGGCCCATACTTTAGTAAGACTCGAGTGCAGTAAATATGCCACGTTGATGTCTTGTTATCAAAAACAACTGTCGTGGGATCTCTTAAAGTCGAATCATTTCTCACAGCAAACTGCCTCCACGGGTTTGAATACTGAGGATACAAGTATCCACTAGCAGGTTGAAGAAGTAGTGTAACAAGTACAGCAACCCACATTATTGTTAGTGTGTGTATCCTAGCCAGTTTGATAAGTAAAAAGAATGAACAATTCCAACTAATGAGAAACAGTGGTTATGTCAGACCCGTTAACTTATTATATTTAATACATCTTTTACAGACTAGAAGTGGAGAAATTGTATTTTCGCGCGAATCGGCGTCGCTCTTAGAGCCTTTGATGACTTTTAAAATAAACTAAGTTACGGAGAAGAGGTCCCGTCATTCAGAACAAGGCTCAGTATCACCAGACAGCTTTAAGCAGCCTGAGATAAAGAAGTTACTAGTTTGTAACATTAACCCAAACAGGCTGACTCATCATGAGGTGAAAGGTAGGACTACCACCACGTCCCGCACCAAAATCAACCCACGTGCGCGATATCTCACCTCCATAGACACCATCAAATGAAAGAGGAACTGGCACGGGTTCAAAAAACGAACTGTTGTTGCTGCTTCCAAAGTCAGCTACCTTAACCCAACCATGAAGCGTTCTTGTCGGGTTTATAAAGTGTACGAACTTAACAGCAGAGCCACAGTTGCCATGGTAATGACCCGTAAAATGAAGCAAATTATCGTCAGCAATGAAGATTGTTGGTTCTTCGAATCCAAGTGACTTACAAGTATCTGCCGCACTAAAAATTGGTGGTATTTGTTTGTACGGTGGCCCCCATCCATTTTCAGGAATGTATGCCACGGGTAAGGCACTGAAATTCGAGCAAACAGACTTTACGAAAATATATTTCTGACCAGAAATTACTGAAGACTTGATCTCGTCAACGCGAGCAGCAGTAGTGCCACACCATCCAACTGAACTGCTGTCAGTTCTGTTAAAAACTGGTTCTTGTCGTCTTTTGAATGGTCCCCAAGGATTGTTTGAAATAGCTAAACCAACATTTTCCGCATGAGCAGGTTGCTCATTTGCAACACCCCCATAGAACAGATACCAAGTACAGTCATTACTTGAGGTACATTCAACAACGATTCCAGGTGTGAAAGTTCCAGAGTTGTCAAAGTTTCCATTTCCAGAAGGAGGGATGACTTCCCCCTCATCCGTCCAGACTGCTGTTGGATCGTCAAATTTAGTAGCGTTTGTCGAAAAATGCCAAATTGATCCCCAATACCCTGCAGACCCATGCTTTAGTAAGACTCGAGTGCAGTAAATATGCCACGTTGATGTCTTGTTATCAAAAACAACTGTCGTGGGATCTCTTAAAGTCGAATCATTTCTCACAGCAAACTGCCTCCACGGGTTTGAATACTGAGGATACAAGTATCCACTAACAGGTTGAAGAAGTAGTGTAACAAGTACAGCAACCCACATTATTGTTGGTGTGTGTATCCTAACCAGTTTGATAAGTAAAAAGAATGAACAATTCCAACTAATGAGAAACAGTAGTTATGTCAGACCCATATTGCTGTACCTGTACATAATTTATTCTGTTTAATACATCTTTTACAGACTAGTGGAAAAATAAATTTGTATTTTCGCGCGAATCGGCGTCGCTCTTAGAGCCTTTGATGACTTTTAAAACAAACTAAGTTACGGAGAAGAAGTCTCGTCATTCAGAACAAGGCTCTCTCTCCTCAGAAAAATAAAATATAAAATCATGTTAACCCAACAGGGTTTGCGCAGCAGTACTTCTAATTTTGTGCCGAAAAGAAATATTTCAGCTACCAGGAAGTGTGTTATGTTAGTCGTCTACATTATTCCTTCAAAGAATACGTAACACATTGGTATGGTGGATTGCTTTGTTTTCATGATTACTTACCACAGCTGCCACTGATTAGCACGTCCACCAACTCTAGCGTGCATCTTATGTTTGAAATAGTATCTGAGTTTCTTCTGTCGATAGCCTTCGTGTCCGACTCGTACCTGTGCAAGTAGCTCCGCTTGAACGGCGTTCTCAGCTTCTTGTTTCATGTGATATTTGGGGAAGTTTTGACGAATAAAACTCTGAAGCTCTTCTCCAGATTCGAAGGAATCAAAAGATTGAAGGAGCTGTCTCTGGGAGTCGGTTTGTTTTGATGGATCGAGTTCTATAAGACCTGACTTAATGAGATCTGTTTTGATACGACGAGTTTCAAGTTCTAAAGCGAGATCTGATTCAGTTTCTGGTATAACATCATCTTCTTTAAGATCACCGTCCTCTTCGTGAAGCATGTGAACAGTTTTGGCGAAGTTGGCTCCATGAAAGTTTGGTGGCAGGCTAAGAACACCCCCAGCCCAATCCAAGTCAAGTTCACCCAATACGAAAGTATAAGCTGACCAGTCATACCTTGATAGCTCTCCTGATATTGAATACAACTCTTTGACGAATTGTAATTTTGCTTCAGCTGTTGAATTACCAGACTCCAAATCAATAAGATAAGGAGCGATTACTTCATAGCAAACGGATGACAATCGATCACACTCTCCAAGGATTTCAATGTTTGAATCGTACAGACCGCGAACTGTTTCAAGACGGTTTTCTTGATTTAAATATTCACAGAACTCTAACAGCCCAGCATCTGTAAAGTCAGCAGGTAGTTGGATCAGACCTGAATCTCTTGTTCCATAAGCAAGTCCTGGTTCGGTTATTTCAATACAAAATTGAGTCACTCCGTGTGACTTTAAAACTGATGAGTTTCTTGAGAGAGCTTCACACGCTTTCCTTCCGTCTTCGTGACTACAACGGAGAACAATGTCAACAAGATCAGCTCCTTCTTTAGCAGACAGGATTACATGTTCTAAATCACGAGCTGATTGATGAGCTCTTTCTTGCATGTTTTTTAGTTGATGTTCATTTGCAAGAACGTACTTCACAAAGTCGTCAGGTTGAAACCAATAAGGTATTGAAAAGAATCCTGGTAAGTCTATTTCTATACCGTACCTTGTTGAAATGAATAACGGAACAAAATACCACTTATCATAACGCAACATTGATAAATTCGATCCTAATGTTTCTATTGCTTTAGCGCAATCAACAGGACTGATTTCTTTATCGTAATGAATGAGATCAGAAGAGATTAGCTCAGCGACGTCTGGTACGTGTTCAGGTTTCCAGTAGTCCTGCATGAGATTATTAAATTCATCTGCCAGTGATGTTAAGACTGCTTGATTTGTTTTTATTTTTTGAATTCTTTTAATTGGCTGTAAAGGAACTTCCATCTTATCACCATCGAGTGACGTTGGAAGTTCTGCTTCTTCATGTGCCCCATGTGGGACTTCCATCCCTTGAGCGTCAAACGCTGCTCCAAAATCACCCATCGGTTTTAGTTTGTGTTGTAATTGTTGTTCTCGTCGTTGTTCTGCCCATTCTTTATCTTCAATTGATCGAGTGGTTTCATGTTTACTAACTGTTTGAGAGATGTTTCTCCATTCTTCAAGTTTACTATTGACCTTATCGAGGTCGTGTTGTTCATCGGGTGTTAGTACTTCAGCCTTGGTGAGAAGCTGGTTTAAAAATTTATTTACAGCACCGCTACCGGCATTCGTATTGTCAATGTCCTTTGGTGGAGTGAAGTCACATTCTATCATCGTGTCGTCATCTTTTGTATAAAATTTCACAGTTCTCGTTGATGGAGGAGGACCTTCTATGCTTCCTTTTCGAAGATTTTTTTCCCAAGCTAAAATTTCGTTTAATCCCTGCATTGAGTCTTCGTTTATTTTTCTTCTTTCTGGATGTCCCCACAAAACGTCAGGATGGATTTTCATAAATAATTTACTAAGGGCATCCTTTACTCTCCCTGGTGCGGACATCTTTTTAATGATAACTCGTCTGATAACAATTTATGATAATGATGATGTGTTTTTCCACTTTTCCCTCAAAAAACAGAAATAGATGATCGACCTTCAATAAATGTATTCTAAATAAAGAACAAGAGATAACTTGAAACTGGCTAAAACTAAATTAAGTTTCAGCCGAAGGGGGGTAGGGAGGGGGGGGTTGTATGTTCGATTTTGTAAAAATTACAACTGTGTTGTATCATAAAAACATAAAGATAATTTAACATTAGTTTTAAATACAGTGACTAGGTGTGATGCTTAATTTGGACTTTTAAAGTAACTATTAGGTTTCGAGAGTAATCCATATACCTCGCCTAGGGAGGGGGGGTTTTAACTGTTTTGAGCATATTCATAAATGATATAAATATATTGTATTGTGTCAGAAGTGAACTATTATAAAACCATTAGTAATTTATGAGACAGTTGACCAGTTCTAACGTAGGCTGCACACATCTCTTGTTTCCGTGTTGTTATTCAGCGCAGTACGGAATAGCTGTGATCCCGTGGGAAACCGAGACCAAAAAGTACGGTGAGCTTTCACCTACTAGCTACATTGTCAACATAAAATAATAATATTGCTACTAACTTATCCCACTCACTGTTCTGAGTTCTTATTTGAGGAGATGATTATCTCAGATTTTAATAATCAAACATTAATAAAGCAACTTGAAATCTGATAAAACTACAACAGAGTTCAACTAAAGTTACCGAAACCTATGTCGAGAGATTTATTTTTGCTTTTTTTTTTTAATCATAACATTAAAATAAAAAACAGAAGAAGAAAACTGTTTTAGTTTTCTTTTTTTTCCTCTAAATCAGACAAACGTCAATAGCTGTTCAGCCACATAAACAGATATCGAACAAATGAAAAGAGCTCTCGCTTAATCGAAGAAAACGAGAACAGAATCTAGTTAACACGAATTAGTTTTAGTCGGAGCGAAGTAGAATCTGGTTGGCTGACCAGTGTAGGCGTGGTGTTGACTTTCCATTGCAATAGGACACATGTTGCCAGCCATGTACGACTCGGCGATAAACTTATTTAATATCGATTTCCCTTCAGTAAGTTTTGTTAATGGAAACCAACCAGCATCAGCAATCTCGACATCACACTTTGATATGATTGAAGTGATAGGTTTTAGTTTACATATAAAATAAAGATCAGAACGACCGTGGGAAAGCTCGTGGCAGTGACGGACTCCAAGAAGGTGTTCAAATTCAGATTTCACACCAGTTTCTTCGAACACTTCTCGTGTTGCTGTGTCTGGTATGTCTTCACCAAGGTCTGCATGACCACCTGGGAGTTTCCATAAACCTCCTCTTCGTTCTTTAACAAGAAGAGCTTCCCCTTTATCATTTAAACACATCCCTGCAACACCTACTCTGTGAGTTGCGTAGTCTGGTACTAGATCCTTGTCTCCACCTAACCATCGATATAGTGTGCAATGACCACCTTCAGCGTGATGAAAATTAAAACCTTTATCTTCTAATGCTGCTAATGCTTGTCCACATTTCATTGGTAATTGTATCCATTGAGACTTGTAGTCTCTGTCTGGATGTTTATTTATATATTTAAGTAGCGAAGGTATTTCTGATATTTCTGATATTTCGAGTATTTGAGAATGATGAGCTCCAGATTTTACAGTCAGCCAACGCTGTTGTTGTAATCTGCGTATCATATTTTATTAGAATGGTCTGTGATGTCAATATGAATTATTTAATTATTTTACTCTCTTATTTAATCATCTTTCATTCAGTAGCCTTAACCACTATGAAAAACTAAATACTCACAACTACTAAAAAAAACCTCTTTTAATTTAACATGTTGGGATTGTGTGTGTGTTGTTCTTTTGTTTTCTTTTCTTTTCTTTTGAGGGGGGTTAAAACAATTATTTTTTCTTTTTTTTTTCTTTTCTTTTGTGGGGTTTAGTTTTTCTTAACAATAAGTCACGATGACTGGTGCTCCCGTGTAGCTACTGCCCAAAACATCTCTCTTTTTTGGAGGTATGAGTTTGAGAGACAAAGGTTGCTTGTGCACAAAAAAATTGATTTGTAAAAGAAATTAGTTTTCTCTTAAAACCAAACGTGCAGAAGAAAGATCGAGAAAAGCTTACACTTGGTGGGAAGTGTGCAGAAATAGAACCAAAAACTACGCGAACGTCCTTATTTTTTTTTGTTTCTGGTTTCTTAAAAAATAGACCAAAAAAAAAAAACAAAAAAGGAAAGAAATATCGTTACTAGTTGTAATTTATTGCTTTTTTGTTTTCATTTCTCTTTTTTTTTTTTTTTTTTTTTGTTGCTGAAAAAAAAAACTAAGAAAATAATTTAAAAAAAAAATGTTTAAAAAAACCAAATAAATAAAACCGTTTACCATGCACAGTAACGAAAGAGCAACTCAACAACTATCCCAAAAAAGGATGAGGTCATCTGTAAGCTAATTAGCTTCTAGACAGTGTTCCCTTAATAACAAACACTGTAGCAAGTTTAAGGACTTGCTGGTGGTTCTAAGAGAAATGAGAGATACGCTTCTGGGAGTTCACTTACGAAGGCTTTGTCTTCATCATCAACAATAGTTGCTTTCATGTGAGGTAGCAACTGAGTGAATGCCTCCACGAAGATCTCTCTTGGAAGAAGAGTTGTTCTGAAATAGATATCTCCATCTGTTGATTCTAACCGAACGAATCCAGTGTCAAATAAAAAGATATCCGTGATCGTTGTTATTTCTACTCGTCTAAGTATTTGATCGACTTCTTCATTCAGTATGTAAGCAGCCTGCTCGGTCAGAACAAACCCTAGGTCTTCAACAACCTTGTCTTCTACAACAGCATCTGCTCTAGAAGAAAAGATTAATTCTTCATCTCCCTTCTCCGCTGCTATTTGAGACCTATCTCTCCAGTTTAGCCCATCATTCTCTGGTGGGTCACACTTTAGAACTTTCGTCATATTGTTTTGTTGGTGGTTGCCTGTATAAGATAACAAACTACTTACTGTGACAGAGTGAAGTACCAACTGTGAAGTACTACAGTCCTTTAGCCTCAAGTCAGCATTTTATTTTTTTGTGAATCTGTTGAGAAAAACGGTACCGCCAGTACTGAAATGATTTCAGACAATACTATCCGAGCAGATCTCCCGCTCTCAGGAAGTCGTCGCAGTTTTCAAAAAGTTCTCAACAACATCTTTTTCCGAGTCAGTCAACGACTTTACTTTCTTAAGAGATGAAACAGCCGTCTCAAGAGATTTCTGATCCTCTTCAGACAGATCAGATCGAATTGAGTAAAGTGATGAAATTAATTGACATGCTAAAGAAGCAACACCAGGAACAGTTATAGAAATACTACACAGAGACACACATATAGATACTATATGAGAATGTGCTGAAGGATCACTCAACGCAGACGCTGACTGAGATACGACAGCGGCGGTTGCTGCGGGATGGAAGAATGAAAGTCGTGAGAAACATTTAAACACGACGTCTAATTCTTGAAAAGTAAAATCTTCAATTCTCAGTTCAACTTCCCTGCTAACAAGTAAGCAATTACTTGTGACCTTAACAATGCTGTCAGCCATAACAAACTTTACTAATTCTTGTGGTGAGCACACCTCAGCAGCACCAAGACTTGATAAGAATACAGTTGACTGTGAAACTATTTCTTTAAGACCAAGTAGTGACGCAGCGTACACTACTTCAGCTAAGTCGTCACCAAGAGCTCCTCCTTGGTTAATGAATGAGGCAATCAACATTCGTCTAATTTCAGGATTCATATTATAATTAGGTTCTGGATAATTCATAATCATTTTTGATAAAGCGAGAGAGAGGATCGATCTGTCAAGGATGTCTGAAAAAATCATTCCTTGGCTTTTAAACCACCTAATGCAAACATCAACTTGTTCAGCACCATCATTGCATTCTAATATGCAATCATACATTCCCTTGCAGTGTTTTACATTACGCAAGACAAGTGTTTGCATGTGTCCGGTGTTTCTATCTACTTTATTCGTGAATGATAACACCCTGTCGTCAGTTACTCTGTTGTGAGGTTTGCTATGAATTCGAGTATTCCCTGAAGCAGTCATTCTAATGTATCCGTGTTGAAGACCAGGTCTCATCAACGTTCTCTTTATTATTCTGTGATAGAAAGAAAAAACAACGTAGAATAGCAAAAACACAATAAAAAAATCAAAAAAGACCTAATGAACAATCACAAAACTGTACTCAAAAAAAAGGATTATCCAAAAAATAAACGATATCATACTCAGTGTTCTATATCTGGTTGTTTGTTTTTTTTTTTTTTTTTTTTAATTACAATAAATCATACATTGTGAAAAAACTAATTGAATGAGCAAAAAAAAAAAAAAAAAAAAAAAAAGACTTTTGTGACGTTGTAAAAAAAATAATAATCGACATTTAATTTAAATTTAAAGCAACAACAAAGTTTCTAATGTTGCAGTATATAGTGCATAATATGTGCATAATATGAACTCAGCGATACGATGTTATCGAATTATGAGTTTTTTTTTGAACTTTTTCAGCCACCGAAAGAGGAGAAGGCTTTCACCAGTTAGACGGTTATGCAATTTGATAAAATAATAAATAGAATTAAAAAGTACGAAGTCCCCAACAGGGGTAACTCTTTCTCTTGGTAATTCCTTTTGGGTTTACCATAACTTTGTTATCTGAGGAAGAGGAACATTTCTAGTCAGGTATTGATAATTGTTCCTCCCCCTCATTCAAACATTTACCCTTAGGCCTCCCGCACGTTGCCTTTGCAGGTTTGGTGCTGACTTTGGTATCCCTCCATCAGCCGAGTGTCTCTTCCTCATCAGAGGTCTCCTTCTTTTGATAAAAAAAACTACCCAGCAGCCTACCAAGCAAAAATATCGAAATTTTCGGAATAGTTAGCAGTAGTACATGAGCTTATCTTTTAGTTAGCGTAAGTTGAAATAAGAAAAATATTTTCAAACCTCAATACGTCTTGCTGTCTAGATGAACTGACACCCTTCGTGGCATCTGATGAGCCATACAACTTGGCTTGGAGTTCTGTGATACGCTGTACCCAAGAGTTAGATTACCAAGTGTATTAGGAACCATGTAGGGTAATCATGTAGGAGACGCTAGAAACGCTCATAAGATAAAGTGACATGTGTAATTTAAACGGAAGAATACTAGATCCAACCAATAGCGCCATTGAGGAAGTTGATTTGAAGCATCCTGTTAGTCTTAGTTGGAGTGAGCGAAGTGTATTCTCAATAAGTTTTAAATAGTTCTGTTTGCCAGATCTTCCGTTCCGACTTCAAAAGACGAAACTATCGACCAAACCAATTTCCCTCTTGAAGATATTACTGCCGTCAATGTGAATGGATTCTCTGTAGCGGGTTGCATTGCAACAGGAGTCTTCTGGTCTTGTACCGTCGTCTACACGATCCTGATGAAGTCAATTGATCCACGAGGTAAGTCAATATCATCCTCTCATCGGAGGAATGGCCACCAAAAGTCAACTTATTTAAAGAGAGAGACATCTTAGACTAGTCGACATATACTCGAAACAAGAGTAATCCTGTGAGACACCCTTCTTGCAAGAAATCGGATCTGGACCATGGAGTAAGTATGCCACACGGCCAGAAAGGGTAGCTACCATCCACTTAACATACGGGACTGGGATGAGTGTTGAGAGCCTGCTCATTAGGATGTGGTGGTCCTTATCACAACTTCATCAACGCTTTTATCGAAAGCCGGAAGCTGGAAGCAGAGGGACAGAAACGTATTAGAGAATACCAATACTCGATTCTCTCTCGAGAAAAAAAAAAAAAAAAAAAACTGATAAATTAAAGTACCAAAAAATAGCATTAAAAAAAACAAAACGAATAAAAAAAAGAACAGTCGGGTGCCTCTACAAGCACGAATGTTCCGAAGCATGGTAAGTTGCTGACAGGCAAGACTCCCTCAGGTGTCTGGTAATCTACTGTCTTTGCTTGAAGAAGGCACCCTGACAACGAATTCAAAAAGAGCAGGAAAAAAAATAGGAAACTATAATAATAATAAACGAATTCTTTTTTCAAAAGAACACTTTTTGTAGCAACATCCGCAACAAAAAAAAAAAAAAAAAGACCGGCTGCCTTTTTTTCTGGTTTTCTAATCAAAGAAGTTTTTAAAAAAAGAAATATTAAAAAGAATCAATTTATGAGGTGAACCGGTCCAAACAAAAGAAATTTATTCCTATTATTATTATTATTATTTTTTTTTTTTGAAAAAAAACATGAAGTTGCGCAAGTACCATAATTGGTGACAGACAAATAATTTTAAACAAAACCCTTCTTTCTTTTTATTGCATTAGTTTTTCTTAAGGCCGTTGTATCTTTCGATTCCAGCGTGCTAATCAGGTACGAAAAACTATACTATCATCAGCGGGGGAGTCAAGCTCCAAAAGTCTCGCGGTTATCAGATAACTCTCTTCACCAATGCCATTGACGGAAGTAGGGAAAGTTTGTGTTTCTTTAAGAAAATAACCGACAACCTACATGCATACAGAGACCAACAACATGATATGATATTCTTCTCACTGAGAAATGAGAGGCAAAAACAAACTAAACACTTCGATTATAAGTGTTTATGTGTTTTACTTTTTTTTGAATTTTTTTTTTGAATTTTTTTTGAATTTTTTTTTCCCCCACCGTTCTCGTAAAAACCATTCAGATAAAAAAAAGACTTACATTTTTGGATAATCGCAGACAGTATTACTGGCGACACAGGAAATATAAAATAACGGTTTAGCCAATGGTTTCTTCTCCGACTTCAAAAAAAAGAAAAAAGAGAACAGGGGAAAATAAACAAGTGTAAGAATTATTGCAATACTACGCATTCTTTTTTTTTTTGAGTTTTTAAAAATCACCCATGCAACCCCCCACCAGTTGCTAGCTTGGGAATTTATAATAATATATCAGTCAAAATTATTTTTTTGCGACCAAAAAAAACACCTGCCTGAGCAAGGTTACGGACGGAAATGAACCGAACGACTCATTAAATTACCACTTCGATCGAAATATTTCATAGTAGTACTTTTTTTTTTTTTTTTTTTTGAAAAAAATACTTTTCATTTTTCCAGAATTTGGTAACAAAAAGTAATTTTGACTGATATTTCTCTTTTTTTTGCTGAAGAGGATAGTAATTTGAATGGAAAAGACAAGAAAAAAGGAGGTGGAAAAAATGGGAGTATGGGTATGTTTGTTGCCGTTATATTCAAGAAATTGTCCCTGCTGGTCTCCGAAATGCCATAATCGGGGAAGCTCATGGAGGTGCTGGACAAATCTAGGAGTTAAAATTGAAGGGTTGCCGTAAGATGATAATGTTTGCGTTATTTTATTTCAGTCAACTTTGTGTATCAAACAACAAAAAATTTCCTGTGCAACATTTGCAAAAAAAAAAAAATAATAATAATAATAATGAAAAAAATCCTTCAGCCAATCCATTGCAGTAAAAAGGATTATTTTTTTTTTTTTTGAAAGGATTATTTAATAAGAAAACAACAGTCAGATTGGACAAGTTTGTTAACGATGTTCTTGTTTTTTTTTTTTTCTTCTTGTTTTGCAAAAACCTACCTACCCAATCGACGCAACCTCTTCGACGAAAAAAAGTAAAAGCTTCCCACTTTAACTACCAGTTTTATATAAGTTTTGCTTATTAACGATACGACAAATATCAGCAGGTTAGAATGACATGAATTCAAACAGCAGTGAGTCAACAAGGCATTTGAGAAGGTCGTCCACGCGAAGGAACATTTACTTTTACGACTTGCCAGTGCAAGTCACGATAAAAAAAACAGCAAATTCCCACATGGCTTTAGCGTTTTGACACGTTCAAATTCGTTGACATGTAAGAAAAAGACAACACGTGAATAAATTAAAAAATACGAAAAATAAACCAAAAGGTTTGTCACTTCAATTGTGTGACTTAAACCAATGAAATGTAACGAGGAGGCTCCGTGATGTTGCAATGTTCTTTTTTTTTCCCCCCTCCTAAGGCGATTACTGAAACAAAATATGACTTAAAAATACACCTGTCTATACCACAGTCATCAACACAGTCAGGAACAGTTCCGTGCTGCTTTAAAAAAAAAAAAAAAAAAAAAATACAATATAAACAGGGGGAAAAAAAACATTACTTTTTTTTTTCTTTTTTTTTTTTAATTATATCCGAAAAAGAAAAGAGGATAACAGTGAAAACCCCCCACTAGGACAAAGAGAAGAGAGCAGTCGCAAAATACCTAACGCTTCAACAAAAGCCAGTGAGGAGAAGCAGGTTATAAGCAGAATATCCAAAGAAATCAGTTCATGGAAAGTAAAACCCCGTTAATTTAATGGGAGCGTGTAAAGTACATAGTTATTAAATTCATATATAAAAAAAAAAGGAAGGGTAGCAAACAAAAAATAAATACAAATAAACAAATAATGAACCTACAATACGTAAATAACATATCTTTTTTTTTTTTTTTTTTTTTTTTGTATCTGATTTTTTTTTTTTACTTGGATTATCAATGCTGTTTGAATTCGAAAAACAAAGCAAAAAAAAAAAAAAAAAAAAAAAAAAAAAACTAAAATGATAAAGCACTGACCACTGAAAAGAATCGTTTCGCTGAACACAAATAGAATCTCGGAACAATCACCACCCTCAAATCCGAATATTCTTCTTTCTTCGATTATGCAGACACGTATAAAACAAATTATTATTATCCAAAAATTGAAGAAATGTCACTAATAAAAAATGTGCGTCAAAATAAATAGAAAAAAAAAAAAAAAAAAAGACTTCAGTAATTTAAAAAACCAACTGGGTTAAGATAAAGCCTGCCTGATTAGAAGACAACAGCAATGAATAGCGTTACAAAATGGGAAAGATTTTTTTTTTTTTTTTTTTTTTCTTTTGAAAGATAAACCTCACACGTTGACAATGAAGATTCAACCAAACAAACGTGTGAGTGTTTTTTCTAAAAACAATTTGATTGTTTATCTATAGAAAGGTACAGTCAGAGTTCTAATTGTAATGCCCTTGAAGCGAAACAGCTTAGAATCACACAACTTTTGTGTTTTTTTTTTTGTTTGTGAGCAACCGCTACGATTCTCTTTCTATCAAATAAGTGTGTTGGTAGGTACAAATAAAACGAATACCCAAATAAGTCCTATACTTTTCAAATGGGAAAGATTTTTTTTTTTTTTTTCTTTTGAAAGACAAACCTCACACGTTGACAATGAAGATTCAACCAAACAAACGTGTGAGTGTTTTTTTCTAAAAACAATTTGATTGTTTATCTATAGAAAGGTACAGTCAGAGTGCTAATTGTAATGCCCTTGAAGCGAAACAGCTTAGAATCACACAACTTTTGTGTTTTTTTTTTTGTTTGTGAGCAACCGCTACGATTCTCTTTCTAGCAAATAAGTGTGTTGGTAGGTACAAATAAAACGAATACCCAAGTAGGTCCTATACTTTTCAAATGGGAAAGATTTCTTTTTTTTTTAAATTATTTTTTTGCTTTTGAGATGCAAAAAAAGAAGAAAAAAAAAAAAAAAAGGGGGAAGGGGACCAACTTACGTTACAAGACATAAAAATATATCACCCACAGGACTCATCCATTGCAATGGTAAAGTCATCTTTTGAATTTTATTTACAATCTGAAATTAACATTAAGAAACAGAAGTACAAAGTTCGTAAAAAAGAAACCCACCTCACGGCGGTACGACATCAACAGTCCCAGGTAACTTAATTGGAGATAACCGACTGTCGTCCACTTCATCAACTTCTCTAATTGGGAAATCAAAAGGTCTCGGTGGGGTAGCTGATCGTATATCCATCTCTGAAGCATCCCTTTCAGAACGCTGTTTGCTCGTAAAATATGATCGACGTCGTTGACGTGCCCCGAATTCATGTTTTAACAATAAAGTAATTCCAAGACTTAGAGGTACGATCATTACTAATATATATTGAAAGTAAGGTTCATCGTGATAGATATCAACCTGATTAACAACACCTGTCGAACAACAAACAATCGCAAGAATTGTCAACAACACCGCTCCTGATCTGTGAACAATATTCCACAGACGTCTATTTTCAGACAGAACTCCAGGTCTTACTAATGTTAAGCAAAGTTGAACCCAACACAATCCAAATAAGGCTAATCCAGTATGCGCATGTAAATAATTAGTAGGTGTTGAAAAATTGATACACCAAACAAAAACAACCGTCGTTAATAAAGTTACCATTATCATACCAATGTTGTGAAGTGAATGACCGATACTTTTTCCAAATACGAATCCAAATTGAGCCGCATACCTCTTACCAGCAATTGACAACGGAACTATTAAAAACCAAACAAGACCCCCTATGTAAGAGTGAGCATCAATTATAGCAGACGGTCCCAATGAGTATTTTGATACTTTTCCTGTCGTAAATTCTATTTTTACTGCTCCTCTGCGAATGTGTCTGGAACTTGGAAATTTAGAATTTGAAGTATGAAATGCCCAGTTCAGCGGAACTGATTTACTTGATCCCAACACATATCTAAATCCAACCCTAACTCCATTCCCGGTTTTCTCGGTTGAAAGCATCGAGAGATCAGTACTAGCTGATGGTTGTATGTCTGAAGAAGAGCGACCATCAATTTTAAAGATACCAACTGTGTCACTTACTCCATCATTGTAAGACACGACACTAATAGAAGGAAACATCGATGCTGGTGATGTTGGAAATGATAATGCAACCCAACCACTTATTGACGCAGTTATTAAAAAAGAAACACCAACAGGAACAGCTGAAGAACCACTACCAGAAAATAAAACTTTCCAATGGAGACGAATGTTATTTGATGATGATAGCAACTCAACGCAATGATATCCAATTTCAGAACTTTTATCTACACAAACAGACTGAACCTCATCTACTGTTGGAGCAGATGTCGGAGAAAGAGACTGAACAGGACCTACTGGTGAAAAAGAGTTATCGACTGAATCTAAAATATCAATTTTTATAACACCAGAGTGAGAGTGATGTAGTAAATAAGGACTATTTTCGTGAAGAGAAAACACCATCGGGTAGTTCTTTAGAAAAGGTGCAGTTCTTTGACTATCTCTCAGCCTCCAAGTTGCTTCTAATATTGTAACTTGACCGATTCTTGTGAGGGTTGAGTTTTCAAAACTAACTGCGGAGATGTTCTTTTCGATAACGTCAGTGATATAGTGTCCACTTAGTTGATAGAAGTTAACATCTCCAGTTATTGACTTTCCAACAACAGCTTCATTACCTAACATGCAATCACACGGAGATGCGCTTTCGGGTATCCCAATAGCCGAGAACCCGACGCTTGCAGATCCAGTAAAATCAACTTCAAGAGCGATTTTCACATGAGTATAAGAAGCAGATGCACCATAGTGAAGCTTCACAAGTGGACCAGGCAAACTAAAATTATAATAATCCGTGGCACAAGGATATTTCAGAACCCCACCAACTAATTCTGACTCAGTACATGATCTCGTAATCGTTGGGATGGGTGTCAAGGCCAATTGATTATCAATAGCATCTTGTAAATCAATCATAATCGAACCCCTATTACCCCAATGATGAGTCAGAGACGCAGCAGTAGTATGATATGAATATACTAAATCAACAGACAGAGTCTCTGTATTTGTAGTACTGTCAACTCCAAATGAGAAACTTGAACCAAAAGGATGAGTTCCTCCAAAACTACTTTCTGGAATGTTAAATTCAAAATTTAAAAAAGCTGAAGTTCCAACCCTCGAAAAAGTTATATTAAAAATGTTTAACGCAACAAGAGTTGATGATGTGACTCCCATAACCGATCGTTCAACAAGTAAGTGAGTATCCACTACACCTGATTGGGTTAAAGCAGAAACAACACTAGACCCAAGCATGCAACTACAGTTTGAGAATCCGATTGCGAAGAACCCAGCGATAACATCTGCATTGTACTCTACTGATATCCGACCTCGTAATCTGTCAGCTGAAATCGCGTAGTTGAACTTTATCTCATAACTTTGAGAAGGGTGCAGAGTAACTACACAATTATAACCAGAAATCATCGACGGCTCACACTGCTTTGAGAATGTCGGTGCTGGAGTTATTCTAGGTCCACTCTCAAGTGATTCATAAAGATCAATAGCTAATACTATTCTAAAGTCGTGATGTGTTAAATAGATAGCCGATGAATGACCAGCAAAAACAAATGCCAAATTCCCATTCTTCAAATGAACTATTTCATCATCGCTCAAAACTTTAACAAATTGAATTGTTCGAAGACCATTCTCAACTGAAGCAGTTTTACTGGAGAATACCGCTACGGTGTTCAGGAGGACTCCTGCGACAGAACGAGAAATCAAATAGTGTTCTGAAGGAATACTTCTGTTAGGATCAATACAAACAGCACTCGTGTTAATCATTCCCTGAGTAGTAGTTATGCCTAAACAAGAATAACCACCAATAATATTAACAGGAACCTGTACAGCAATGCTAACAGTCTTCAAATCAACGTGTAGCTTCCAATGAACTGTTCCTGTAGCGGATTCAGATCCGACAGTAATCAGAAAGTCATCACTACACGTGTAGGGAGTTTGAACAGCTGTTAGAAGTGAAGAGCTGCGACAAGTTCTTTCAAATGTTGGTACTGGTGTTGGCTTTGGACCAATCGATCCCTCGTTAATGTCGATATTAAACTGAACTGTTCCTGAATGATGTGTCAAAGCAGCAGAGTTATTATGAAAAGCCATAATTAATGAAACGTTATTCAAACCTTCACCAGACTGTTGAATTGTTCTCGTCTGTTTCAACGACATAATTCCATTCTGAATACTCGTCTCTGTTGATGTCAGCCAGCTACCCATTGATACGGAAACCCCTTCAACTGAATGAGCTGTTAATTCATATCCAGTTGACCTGTTAGACACTACTACTTGTCCACCTAACATAGTCCCACTTGATGAAATACCATAAGAAATAAATCCAGATACCCCAGCAGCAACAGTATTAAATACCATTACCATGTGTAGTGTTACTCTATCTGTTTCAAGACCCCAGTGGATTACAGCATGCTGTTTTTTTTTATAGATTAATATGAAGGGAATGAATAAAAGTTTACAGATTATTAAAAAAAAAAAAAAAAAAAAACAACACATACCTCATTAACTTGATATTCACAGACATAATTAGAATCACTTAATGAAGACAGTATGCAATCTCGTGGTAATGTTGGTGAAGGAGAGAAGACGACTTGAAATGGAACTGGTGTTGAAGTTGAGACCTGACCAGGTGTAATGGTTACGTCAATATTATTATAACTTCGTCTGTTGTGTCTTAAATTTCTATTCTGTTCGGTTGCGAAAGCAACAACCGTATCAACTGACGCCAGGGATCCAACATTACGATCCCTCGTAAGGGTTAGAACAGATCGACCAGATTCAACTGAGAAGGCAGACGCCACCACCCAACTTAACGTTCTCGGATTAAAACCGCTAAAGGACTGTGCTGATAATCTGAAGGTCTCCGGAGTACCGCTGAATCCTCCAACAACTACTTCTGCTCCAACCATACCAGTTCCCGACCCCATCCCAACCCAACCGTTTAGTTGAGAAACTGCTGCGAATCTAATATTGGATGCCGTCAGTTCCCAATGGAGGACTCCTCCGTCAACTGTCCTCTCACAGACATATCCAGTCCTCGTCGACGGCGTACAACTATAACAAAATTCTACATAACATGCCAGGAGCAACGTTATTCGGAGGTGCCATGCAAGGCGCCCCATTCTGTCCGAAAAAAAGAAACATTATTTTTACTAATTAAGATCAAAAAATATAAAACAGGTCCAACCTATACAGCTTAATTTAATGTGTCGGTATGTTCTTTTAAATTAGAAACACCAACACCACGAGTGGTTACAAGAAGCCAACAATGGTAAAAAAGAAAAGTGCAAGTCGGAATGAACCATGTATCATTTACTGCACGGTAAGCGGTTAAAAGGAAGTTAGCAAAGAATCAAGCAAAGGGAGAGTCTTCGCTGGATTTATGTAACTTGTTTTTCACAACGTGAGTATTTATATTCACTGTAAACACAGTGAGAACAGAATAAATAATAAAACGATGGCAGTAAATGTTGTTTTTTTTTAAAAAAAAACAAAAAAAAAAAAGAAAACGATTAAATAAATATCACGTGAATCATTGTACAGAAAAGAAAAATAAATAATTCAAAAAAAAAAAAAAAAAAGAATCGGCACTTCACTAAATAATAATTACTCACAGTGAGTCCACACGTTGTTTTTTTCTTTGCCACAATTCTCTTTCGATCGTAAAACACGCCTTGCGATGAAGAGAAAAGGTCGCGCTTAACTTAAAACTTTCGCAATTGAAGAGGGGGGAAAACAAGGAAGAAAAAAAAGGAGAGAATCAGCCATTTATTTGAGTTAAAATCATTGCAATCCAGGAGAGTTACATCATTTTCTCTGCCGAGTGTGAGAATCCAAAAGACAGTCACGCACGAGGCAGAAAAAATGATTGTATGAGCCTGAAATTTACTTCACTACGTTTGCTTTTACTACAATAAACATGGTCAAGCGAAGACAAAACCATCCACCTATTTTTTTCAGTAGCAACGGGTGGATGGTTATTAACATATTTATAATGATGTAAATAGAAACAGAGAATAAGAAACATCATCTGTTTTCAGTTTTGAAGATCTATTCCTCGTGCATTGACTTTACAACTTCACTGACACAAACCTCACGGGTATCGACACTATGGGGTCGATGCTGCAAACTAAGCATCTCACATTGCTACCTCTGCTTCATACATGTTTGTTACACTTAGCGACTCATAGCTTCCGATAATAATATGAAGTAGTAGTCTGTTGTTAAATTTTTCCTTACATGATATGATAATTGAGCGGAGAATAAAAAAAGATTCGTTTATTTTCTTTTAAAAGGCGGCCTTTAATCATTTTTAGTTTTTCTTTTCTCTTTTTTTTTTTTTTTTTCTACATGATATGTATTTATCATTTTTTTCTTTTTTTCAAACAATGATGCCGTGAAGCGCGGGAGAGATCAAAACGTCTCGTTGAGATACGTAATTTAAAGAGAGGGGAAAAAGACACAATCAAGACTGCATTCAAGTTGCAGGGAAAAAAAAACCATAACTTGGCAAAAACAACACGTAACGGAGTTGACGGTGGAAACCATCCAGTCTTTTTTTTCCTTTTTTTTTTTTTTTTTTTTTTCCTTTGTCATACAGTTGTATTCATATATTATATTTTCAACGAGAAAAAGAAGAAGAAAAAAAAAAAAAAAAAAAAGGAGAGAGAGCCTTTTTAAAAAAACAAAAAAAAAAAAAAAACCACCACCGATGATTTGACAACAATCTTCTTTTACATGAATTAAGATAATGCTACTGGGTACCAAGATAAGAATCTCACTGTCAAAAAAAAAAAAAAAAATTGCTGGAACCTTACAAAAAGAGTTACCAAAAACATGCCGTGAAAAAGACAACGTCACAGAAAGATGCTCACCATCAGCGTGATTATTCCGAAACTACTACTAATTTTATATTTACTTAAGGTACCAGCATAACGGTAAGATCAAACGTTGTCAACCATACCATGCTGACCTTTAAGGGAGTCCTGATAATAAAGTTGTAAAAAATCAACTCATTTTCAGTTTCCCATTTTTTTTTTTAATTAATATTATTATTATAAACAAGAAATAAAAATAAAATACAAAAAAAAAATACAAAAAAAAAAAAACATAGTATAAACCACAGATTCAAAATCAGACTCATAGTAGGTAGTTTTTTTTTTTTTTTCACGCAAATAAATCAATGCACAAAAAACAATTTAAACTAAATACCAGGGGATGGGCGGCACTAAGCTTAGTACTACTATATTGAAAAAAAAGAAAAGTCTATCTTGCTAAATTTATTTTAAGTTCAGCGGGGATTCAATTAAAAGTTGTCAGATTCCAACATGAAATGAAACAGCCCAGTCAATTCATCGATGTCTTTCTCCATTGGACGTAATTGTTGGCTTCGCTTCGCAATCAACTGATACCGTGTGAGCAGGTGAGAAGCTCTCTTGTAATTATAAAAATGAAAGTAAAAAAAAAACTGAGTGAAACTTTGCTTTGCCAAACCGCTCTCTTTTACTGAAAACGGAAAAAGTTTCCCAACAGTCTACACCAAGAAAGCAACAAGAATCTCCGTTTTTTTTTCTTTTGCTCCACAAATGACTAAGCCATTGTTTTATTCATTTTCGAAGCTCCGGATGAAAACAATGCGTCAACAGAAGTTGAAGACGCTTTCTTGAATAACAAATCAAGTAAAAGAAAACACAATTCTGTACTACTTCTGAGTCACCATTTCTTCAGCAGGAGTCTCTTCGGAGCGACGAACAGCTATCGGAGTGCTAGCCAGTTGTTCCGGTTTCTTGTCATCAACAAAAAGACGATGAGCCAAGACGACCATAAATGAAATACCTCCAAAAATAGAACCAGCGATTGCCATGGAGAATGGAGTATCAGGTTCTCCATATATTCTATCATAATTGTTAACCCCAATAAATATTTGAGCGATTGAAAGGATCCATGTCACCCTTCCAAGATTCTGATGAATAATATTAAAAACCTGACGTCCTGGCGCATCACGACCTGGTCTGAATATTCCCATTAGAATCTGAAGACAACCGTTAGCTGCGATGATATATCCAATTACCTTGTGACCCTTCTTCACTCCAGAATCAAAATCCATACTTGCTAGGATCACCGACGCGATTGTAGCAGCACCTGAAACTGTTAAAAGCACCGCATGAATTAAAAATCCAATCGGATATTTACCTTTACCAATCGACACAGTAGTCGAAATAAACCTCTTCGCAACAATCGCAATTGGAACAACAAATCCCCAAATAGAGATCATAAATAACCCATGTTGCTTCGCTTTATTTTTATCTGAAGAATCCAACACTGATGACACACCTGTTTTAAATGTTAAGTATAAACTATTAAAAAAAAAAGTCAAGTGCTTTTTTTTTTTTTTTTTTTAATTAAAATAAATAAAACAAACCTAATTTCAAATCAATAACGAGTTGTCCTCTAACAGAATGCTGTGATCGAATGGGAAAACTTCCATCAGTATTGTGATAAGCGTAATTAATAAGAAGGGTGTTGCCAGTAATATAAATATTATCATCAAGTCGAACAGAAAGAACTAACGTTCGCAGACCATCAATTTGAGAATATGATGTTGGAGAAGTAGTGAGTTTAAAACTGTCTGAAACAATACCACTTGCTGCCTTGCTATTAATTCTGTAGACTGCGGGAACTGAGACCGAAGAGTCGCAGCAAAGAGTTCCAATGGCTGGAGCCATCGATCCTTTTTCTTGAGCAATAAAGATACCAATCCATCCAGTGACTGTTGAGTCAAGTTGAAAAGCTACAGTCACCTTTTCATCTTTCGCTGTCGCCGCGTCAGTCGGAGGTTTTCCTTCCCAGAAAAGTGAAACACCCGGAGATATCTCTTTCTTACATCCAACAAGAATACCTTTCAATGTATTCGTACAACCTGTTGATGGTGGTGTTGCCGTAATCGGGGTAGCTGTAGGGTCAATAGTAAGTCGTCCCTTACTATTCTCGTGGTATGAGAAAGCGTTTCCAACAAAAGCAGCCCAATTAACATTCACTACGCCAGTCATTTCCAATGTTAAAGTCACTACTGAATTTGTCACTGAGACTGTTGCGCTATTCATTGGTGCTAAAACTGTAAAGCTGCTGGGATCACGAGTAGTTATCTTATAAGTATTTACTGTTTCAGTACCAGTAACTGTACTTCCTACAACTGTGTGTGTGGAGTCAAGCATTCCATTTCCAAAACCAATTCCAACCCAGCCCTTTCCAGACGTGGTCTTGAGAGTGATGGCGACAGTAAATGTTCCAGCAGAGGTGGGCTTGGTCCAAAACAAATTAACGGTATCAGACAGTTCTTGTGAGCAACTATATTTTGTATCTGCAGAGGCCACACAAGTTCGAGGCTGTGGTGTTCCTTGCGCTGGTCGTGATGTTGGGGCAACAGGCTGCGGAGTTGCAGCAATCGGTCCTGGAGTTGCAGCTATCGGTTGCGGAGTCGCGGCTATTGGCTGAGGTGTTGGCTGAGCTGGTTGTGGCGTTGGCTGCGGCGGCTGTGGTGTTGGCTGTGGTGGTTGTGGAGTTGGCTGCGGCGGTTGCGGCGTTGGCTGTGGTGGTTGCGGAGTTGGTTGCGGCGGCTGCGGCGTTGGCGGTGGTGTTGGCGGTGGGGTTGGCGGTGGGGTTGGCGGCGGTGTTGGCGGCGGTGGCTGAGGTGTTTGCTGACTACCCAAAGTAACACTAGTTACACCTCTACCAGAATGATAAGCAAGATTATTCGATGAACTATGAACTGCAAAGACAAGAATAGTACTCCCAGTTGTTGACAATCCCGTCATTGATCGAGTGAACTCTAACAGCGTTCCTCCACTTTCCGTTGATACTGAACTTGATTGTAACCAACTTAGTGTTGATTGTGTTACTCCTGATTGGGACTTTGCTGTTATCACATATGTGGCTGGTGAGAGTGATGAACTACCAATCACGGTATCTGTTCCAACCATTGCCGAATTTGTATTAAATCCCAGAGCCACATACCCTCCACCATTCGATTTTAGAGCGAAGCTTGCCGTATTACCTTGAACACGATAATATATTATACCAACTGATACAGATCGTTCACAATCATATCCAGCTCTTGATGTTGGTGTTGGACATCCTTGTGTGAATGCGAGTAAGGTTATCAGTAATAATTCCAACAACATGTTACTTGTAAAACCTGCTGAGTATAACATATTTAATATAAACCACAAGTCCACCTCCAGTCAATCAAATGCACAACCACAATCATAATAGCTGTTTGAAGAAATGAAAAACACAATAATCTTTGATAAAATTCCCAAAAACTACAATCATTCAGTGTAAGGTGGGCACTACAGTGTATTGCTATTTTTGAAAGTTTTTTTTTTTTTTTTTGTTTCTGTTTTTTTTTTTTCCTTTTTTGTTTGCATGCGAGTTGTGAACAAGAAAGGATGGAATGAAAGACAAACTAGAGTGGAAGCTAACAATTAGAGAAGGGAAGGATGCACAAAAAAAAAAACATGCAAACGATGCCTCATAGATGTAACCACCTGAAGAGCAGAGGCAACAGCAACACTAAATTATAACTCAACCCGTGTTCGGAAATGTAAAAATGACAGAAATTTAAAAAAAAAAAAAAAAAAAAAAAAAAAGTATATCACGTAAAACTATCCACAACATGAATATTGATTGGGGTGTGTGTGTCACAGTTTTACACCACCTACACAATACTACATGTTAATGCGGTTTTGGTAGGAAGACTCATTAAGCTTATGATATTTCGCCTTTAAAAGTCGTCATCATAACGTAAATTAAAGGCATCAGCGAGAGAGAAAAAATTATCGACAGCTTAAACCAAATTGATGATTGGAAAGCGTCGGGAGAAATGGGGGTTTTTTTTTTTTTTTTTTTTTTTAATAATCCGCAACAACAAAAGATTAGCATTTTTGCATGGTTATGTCTAACCATAAAAATTATGGATGCACATGGCTATTTTTTTTTTTTAAAGGAGCCTTACGCATTCAAAGAGCCCTGGAAAGTAAAGCAACGTGCCTTTTTTTTTTTTTTTTTTTTTTTTTTTTTTTGCTCATAAAAGGTTTGACAACTTTTTGACATTTAAATTATTAATTGCGTGACGCTAACTTGTTTTTATACTGGGTGGCATTCAATATTATTGGTACGCGTGACTAACAGAGAGAGAAGTTTGTATCGGGTAAAACTCGCTTGCGATATGCAAAAAGAAACTAGTTTCTTCTTCTTATTTTTTTTTTTTTTTTTTTTTTTCGTCGTGTGGAATGCGGTTTTACACCCACCATTTTTTGTAACATGTAAATGCCGGTAGGTAGGTTTTAAAGAAAATGAAAAAAAAAAAAAGACTTGTATTTTTACTATTCAACTATTCTTTTTTACAATACCAACGTCATTAAGATCGCAAGCAACAACAGAATCGGTGATAAGATTAAAGCAGAGGCGGAAGCTGGAGGAAGAGTTTCGATAGAATTATTACCGTCGTCACCATCGCCATTATTATCACCGTCCCCATCATTGTCACCGCCATTGTCACCACCGTTGTCACCGCCATTGTCGCCGCCATTGTCACCACCGTTGTCACCGCCATTATCACCACCGTTGTCGCCGCCATTGTCACCGCCGGTATCACCGCCATTGTCGCCACCGTTGTCACCGCCGTTGTCGCCGCCATTGTCACCGCCGGTGTCGCCGCCAGTGTCACCGCCGTTGTCGCCGCCATTGTCACCGCCGTTGTCGCCGCCATTGTCACCGCCAGTGTCACCGCCATTGTCACCGCCGGTGTCACCGCCGTTGTCGCCGCCATTGTCACCGCCGGTGTCACCGCCGTTGTCGCCGCCATTGTCACCGCCAGTGTCACCGCCGTTGTCACCGCCGGTGTCACCGCCGTTGTCACCGCCGGTGTCACCACCATTGTCACCACCATCACCGCCATTATCATCTCCATCATCTCCATCCTTGTCTTCGTCGTCTTTCATAGGAAGTAAAACACCTCCCCTTAGCGTGTGGTATGCTAGTTCTGATGAAGTTTCGTGAACAGCAAACATGACAACCATGCTGTCCTTCTCTGCTTGAGTAGCTGTTCTTGAGAATTGTAATAAGGTGTTTCCGTTTTCTGTAGTCACAGATGCTGATGTTGAGTCAAACCATTCAAATGTTGACTCACCTAAACCGTTGGCATTCTTGGCAGTTATCTGACGAGTTGAAACAGACATCAGACTACCAGTCTGACCTGTTACTGCTTTAGTTCCAATCATTGCAAGCTCTGTATTGAATCCAAGAGCTGCGAATCCAGGATATATTGATTTCAAAGCAAATATCAGTGATCCATCATCCTTTTTATCATAATAAATAACTCCGGCTGTAATCGCAACCTGACAAGCATATCCTTCGCGTGATGATGCTATGCAATACGGCTTTAATTGAACTTGTAGTCTTCCTTTTTCTGTATGTTTTGCCAAGTTACTTAAAGTTGCAGAATCAGCGTGAACGGCATACAAGAGCCATTGTATGGAGACGTTCAGTCCTGTTGTTTTTCTAGTGAATTCTATGAATGTTTTACCTTCTGTGTTTCCAGTCGTAGCAGAAGCAGTATCCAACCACGAGAAGTCTGAAGTTGATTCAACGATGTCTGTTGGAGTCTTACCATTGAGAGAATAACCTTTGATATTTGTTCCATCACCAATGACTGCTTTACTTCCAATCATGTTACCATCAGTACTAAATCCAATTGAAGCACAACCAGCTGAATTAGATTGAAATCTAAACTTAACTTTATCATTCTCAATACCACTTTGATAAAGAACACCACTTGCTACAACATGTTGACATCGAAACCCTGCCAGACTTGTTGGTGTGCAGCTCTGAGCTACTGAACTGCAGAGAAGCAATGCGACAGATAACATATTTATGTGTAAGTGAAAAATCTGTTTTACAAACAAACCATAAAAACACGTACAAAGGAAAAGCACTACTCACGACATGTGACTACGACGATGAGATTTTTTTTTATAAAAGTTCATAACACACTTTCAATCTTATTTCGTTCTGAGTCCCAGAGGTTAAGTTCTGTTGGTAAAATTATTTAAAGAGGAGGAAGATGACAGGGTGTAAGGTAAATACGTGTATATTAAAATAGAAAAAGGGTGTAGAGAGAAAAAAAAAATTGTAACGACTTCACACCACACGTGAGTATGAATGAAGTCCTTTTCAGCCGAATAACTGCCTAGTGCAATTTATAACTAAACATAAAAAACAAAAAAAAAAAAAAATTTAGCTTAAAAAACGGATTTTAACAAAATAAAAAAGGTCATTAGTTGACTGAAAACCAACGCTTATGGAGTACACCCTTGAGGTGGTGCGAGCTTGAAAGTATCTTACAAAAAAAAAAAAAAAAGGAAAATTACAATAAATGGGTGTAATCTTCGAATTCGTCATCATCAGCCTGCTCACCGACTCCTATCGTCGGAGGAGCATTTTCATCGATTGAACCTCTCACTCTGTAGTCGGTGTCAATATCAATACAATGGCTTATTGCGTAAAGCAATTTCTCTCTTAGAACTCCAATGGAAGAGTAATTCGGTAGTGATATCCAAAAGAAACAAGTACTAGCAACTGGAAGGTATAGATCAGGTTTATCGACTTCGAGTGAAATTATTTTGAGACGGACAGGTGCTCGTTCCCTTCCTGAGATGAATCTCAGAAACAAAGATCTATCCCTCCCATTAAACTCTTCGAGCACCGACCAGAAATAGTGACAGCGAGAATCTTCAGATGTCAATCCCTCATAACGTGCATTCGCCTTTAACTCCGCAACGTCCCAAGCAGGAGTACCACAGACAAGTCGTTCCAGCTCACTAGCAGTCATCATCTGTGTTATATGTTGCGGTAAAACAGAGTAAAACCCTTCTAATAAATCAGCCATTGTATTATCTGCTTCTCTCAATCTCTTTTGCAATGCCAGTAAGACGTATTGTGATTTATTTTCGAATGTGACTGCTAAAGTAGACCCACCAGGTAATAAGTCAACATCATCACCGCTACTAACTTCAGTAGTAAAGTATCCCTCATAGATTTCTTTAAACATTGAATTGGTCACTCCTTCGTCTTCTAATCTCAATAAATATGTTAAACTTGTTAACGCACTTTTATCAATAGATTCTATGTCAGAAGGGGACAATGGATCATCAGCTAATCGTTTCCAAATAATTGGAGTCAGATACAGAGGTAACGGTTCATTCGATCTCATGCAAGCAGCCATTAAAACTCCTAAAAAGTAAACCATTGACTTCTGTAAGTAGGTGCATATCCTTGGATTCAAATGCATTCTATCCCTGTGCGTTCCAATGTCATTCTTTCCATTCGGAGTTGTAATAAAAAGAGGAAGTGTTGATGGTCTCATTAATTCACTACACATCTCAGCAAGACATTCTCTGTATGGCCCTCCAACATCTTCAGCACCCTCACCTTGGAATGACACAGCCCAAAATCTACGAGTTGTAAAAAACATATTATCCCTTTGAGAACTATTTGCTAAGAGGGTGTAGATCTGTCCGAATAAAGAAACAGTTCCGTCTTTATCTCTAGTTGGGTCTATTCGATGTGATTGAGCTCGTCTTCTATTTAAAGTAACTTTAGCCTGCACAGGCTCAACCATACTATTAGCTAACGTGACTTGGTGTTGTAGTATGGAAGTTGTTGTTGTCGAGAATAGAAGTGTTTTGCATTTCTTCGCTGCTGAACTCAAGACTCCCAATTCTTCAGAAGACTTATTTAATGAGTCACATCCAATATTTAGATAAGGAAATAACAGTCTGTATAATTGATTGAAATTACGAAGTACCTGAACTCTAGAAATCAGATCCTCAGAAGACACATCTCCCGATAAAGTTTCAGGAAAATTCGAAGGCGTCACCAACTCATCCAACTTAAGAGAAAATAAATTCTGTCGATGAATATGACAAAGACTGTTAACAGTTCGTACTATCACTTGATCACTTTCAAGAGTGTTTTTAAACGGAAGAGAGTCAGGTAATTGCTCAGTACTACTACTATCTAATGCAGACAATACTCCCCAGGGTAGACCAATACCTCGATACCCAGCAGGCTTATACACAAATGACGTCGATCCGAAGTTAAAAGAGATGCAGTTCTCAGGATCCATAGACACCCCAGGGCTGTACCACTCTGAAGTATTTATTGAAGAGAAGGCGTCTGAAGTTGTTGTTGCTGTGCTGTTTGGTTGACTCGGAATAGCGCAATGCAACAGATCTCCGTTTAATGAAAATCTAATAATTCCATTATCCAAGTCGAGGAGGCATCCAACGATGTCTCCTTCCCTCCAAATATGAGAACCTTTTATTTGAGTGTGTTCCTTACGATGACGAACTAATAGTCGACAGCCATCATATGCCCATGACTTTGTATCATCACCGATACCTCTCATTGTTGAATTAATAGAAGTTGAACTTAACCAACCCAATTGCATCAGACCATCAGATGATAAAGTAGTTTCGTAGTACCACTTTCCAGAATCTGTAACTCGTGCAGTTCCTCTAACTGTACATGCTGCTGCTGTTGATCGTACTGTTGTTAAGTGATCAATCTTTGGTCTTCCATCTAACACTTGAACTTCCATAAAGTCAGTCCCATCACGTGTTCCCTTTGGAGGATCATCTTGTACTTCTAGTCCTTTATAAAACCCTGGTAGAGTCTTACTCTGTAACAGAGCATCACAACTATCAACGAATGATAATAATCTATATATAGGTACTCCAGGAGGACATGGTGTTCCTCCATGAAGGGGTAAAAACCCAGGAGGGGGTGCTTGAGCAAAAACTGTCTCACCAAAATTAACCTCTACACTGCAATTTCCAACAGTGATTGTGGGAAAGTAGAATACAGAAGGGAGCTTTGAGTATGCAATGCCGAGAGGTTTTCCATTTAAAGTGTACTCGAGGGTTCGTGCATAAAGATCCAGCATGACTCCTACTATGTCTCGGCCTTTCCATTTTGGTACTTGTAGGTCAGTAAAAGACGTTGGGTACACAGATCGCTCACCGCTGTGGTACTTACATCCTCTGTTACCACAAATTGACCAACTGTTGTTGCATTCTCCACAGGCGGTGTCAATTGCTTCGCACGCCCATCCAATGTAGGCTGGTTCAGCTGATAAAAGTCTAACCTCGTAGTACCATCGACCAATCATAACACCAGTAGTGTCTTGAACTGTTCTCCAGACACCATCAGAAAATAATAAAGACTTCCCCCTTACAATATTATTAGAACCTGACGCACATCGTAGCGTACATGTTGGAGATAATGGTGTCTCTGTTAGCGGTGGTCTAATTGCTGGTGATAAATAGCATCGACGAAGAGCTTCATCATAATTCCTCTTTGCAACTCCCCATTGTTCTCTCTTAGTATTCAACCAGTGTCTGTCTGCTATTTCAGCAGAAACACAAATCTCAGCAATCACTTGAAGGTATCGAGAGTGACTCTTTGCTACTCCTGTTATCCCTCCTTTCGCAGAACCTTCTTTCGTAATCTGAGCATCTCCCTGTTTCCGGATGTCAGCAAGCAGAGGTTCCAGTCTGGGGATTGCATAGGCTTTAAAATAGCTACAGCACTTCCCAAGCAAATTTGCCAAAACCATCCCGACTTTCAGACGTCTCCTCCCAACATTCTTATGGAATGCTGCAGTTAAAAGAGAGGCAACAGTTGCTGTGCAAATTTGACGATATTTAGAAGCGCCCTGAAGTATGACTGAGAGCATGTCGCAGGCAAGTTCGAACCTGGGAGTCGAGACTGTGACACACATAAGATATCCCCAGTATGAAGGTGTTGCTGCATCTCCTGAGAATTTGAGTGTGAAGGACGACTGTTTTTCGATAAGTAAAGGAGTCCACTGCCCTTGAGAATCAGGAAACTTAGCAAGCTGGACTTTCTGAGAACGATTGGTGTAAAAGTGTAAGTAATCGAGTGTCTTACACCGAGGATCGAATGTGATAGAATACGAATCAGCACCAGGAACTTCAACAGTCTCAAGCATCACATCTGATGGTACATAAGGATGAGAGGGAGTCTCATAAATATAAGTGTCGGGAGGCTCTTCAAGAATCTCAAGAGCTTCTGAGATAAACTGATCTATATGTTGACTACTTGGGTTTGAAGAAAGCCAACTCTGCACACCCAAACAATGCGACTTTCCCTTAACTCCACAACCAGTCAGTTCCGGAATAAAGGCCAATGTTGATGCTAGATTCTGACCACTTTCTTCAATAGATAGTTCAGTATAAAACTCACCTACCTCCTCAACAGTCATTCCCCAGAGTGAATATCTGTTGTTTGATAAAGTGTTTTCAATTATAACTCGAATAAGTGCTCGACCTAAGTCAATGCAGAGCGCTTGACCAGACAAACAGAGAACTTGAATTAACTTTTCAATCGCAGTAGTGTTGTTGAATGATGAGTTCCATTCTGTTCTTGGGATGTCAATATTAGTGTGAGGTGAATCCGATAGTAAATATGATCCAGGATTTATATTTGGGTTCGAATTTGGATTCGTATTTGAAAGTGATTCTCCAGCATCACCAACAGTTGCAGATTTTAAAGACGAATCGTTCACGATGAACGAAGGAAGTTGAGAACAACACCAACGAACACCTCCACTAAGATATCCTGCAGAGTACAACTTACCAGATGGTAGGATTGATGAACAACTTGATCCAGAACCATCAACCATTAGAATGTTTAATATCGTGTGACTATCAACAATTGACTCTGACACCAAATCATTTCCTTTTAACGAAAGAGCTTCTGCTTGTCGAGAACTAACACAACTATTCCAAATCCTTAATGAGGACACTTCTATAGCAACACATGGATGTAGTTCAGTAGCTGGTTCTGTAAGACCAGGTCCGACTATTAATTCTTCAACGATACTTCTGTTGGTGTTTTCCATTGTTGAAAGAGCGTATAGTTTCCCATCTCCCCATACTTCAGTAACATGAGGGCTACATCGAATTACAAGACGAAACCAATCTGACTTCTCAGATGTTGGAATATTACAACTGACTGTCCCACTCGATGATGTTGAACTTGATGAAGACGACATATCTACTTGTTGTTGTTGTTGTTTACTAACGATAGGACTATCTGTTTGAATCACTACCTGAATAAAAGCATCACAACAACTTACTTCCAATACCTTCGCGGCATCAAGTATTCGAAGTGGTAGCATTGGAGTGATGTCGGGGTGTAGTCGTTGTTTTTTAAACATTCCTTCTCCCTGAATTCTGAGGGTCAGTTCTACAGTGAATTCATGAGTTTTGTTAAATACTGTATTTTGGTTCTCCTTCAGGGGAATTGTTAACCTTCCTGTTCCAACTGGACCGAATGACAGAGCGTAGCGAACTGAATTATTTTTAAAATGAGAAAGAACTGGCTCTAGAGGAACAGATGTCGAAGCAGAAGGGGTAGCAGCGTTTGCTAAAGCTTCGTCAGCTTCAACTGCCGCTGCAATCTCGTCAACGTTGTCCATCAGAATAGCTGCGGCTCTGTCCTTATCGTCTTTTGCTATTTCTAATGCCTTCATACATAATAGTGTTCCAAAGCCAGGTAGTATTTGAGATAGATCTTCAGCTGCTAGTCGTCTACTTCCATTTCTTTTTGAATTCAGTTGCGCGACGTGTTGCTGATGCTGCGACTGTTCCGCATTCGTATCGTCAGCTACCTCAGACGGTTCCGTACTGGGATATGCAGCAGGTGAGTTCACAACAGTCGGTTCTCCTTGTTGCCATCTCTGAAGTATAACTTCCTGTAGATGTTGAACCTTCCCTTCAAGACACTCAGTGTTTCCAGAGTGGTATTTCTTACTTCGGGACAGAATAGACGCGGCCTGCAATATAACTTTCCTGTAGTCTGATCTTAAAAACTGAACTGCAAAACTCGGCACAGCAAGATACAACGATAAACACTTTAACAGCTTGGCTGATATTGCAACAAAGCTGGCGCAGGTTGAAGCCGGTTTCGGAAAGCAAAAACCACCCGACGAATCCTGTTCTTGAGTTAAATACTTCACAGCGACACTCAAAAGTGGAATATAAAGTTTTTGATATTGAGGCATTGAAAATACTTCGAAGTCAGTTGGAGGAGAAGGTTCTCTAAAGTTATAATTCTCAGACGATGACGTTCCAAAACAGGGTAATGCAGTTGGAAGAGATTGAGTAATACCAGTTGGGTTCACAGAAGTAGAGATACCTGGATTCCAAGAACAGGAAGGCTGAACACGAAGATTGTTAATATCAACTTCCATATCTTCCGCTCCAAGTGATAGATCAGAAGCGATGACTACAGCCTTTCCTGTTTGTTTATTAACTTCCGTTACAATGACGGGTTCTACAGTTCGACTTCTCTTACCAGCTGTGTACTCAGCCTGTACACCTTCTCTAATGCATAAGAGTCTTCCCATTCCACACATTACGTCAAGGCAGAGGGCAAGTCTTTGTAAGTTATTTGATGGTAACGAAACCTTCGCAGCTTTTGATAAATCTTTTTCAAATTCTCTATTTATCCAACTGGTCACTGGAAGCTGCCAAACCTGACTATGAAGTAGAAGCTGTCGTAGTAATAAAACAGCCTCAGCAGCAACAACAGCATCTTTACTTCCTTCAGTACCTGCAGCTGTTGAGGCTACGAATTCTATTGTTATACTCCCAGGTGTTGGTTTATTTGTTTTTTCAGGCTCGTCGAGTTCAATGACAGCTTTTGCACCAGCCTTAACCCTCTTAGGTGTTAATTGTGGTTCAGTACTACGATCTGAGAGAGGTGGTTTTTGTCGCTCTTCTACATCTAAAGCAGACTGATCCCCAACAGCTGTTTGATGTAGAACTGATGAGACTTTTGCATCAGCAACTTCCGGAGATAAGTTCGGCAGTAAGCTTCGTAAATTACAAAAAGCATACTGACATATCATAAAACAATCTGGTTTATTACTAAGGGTCGATAGACAAAGTGTAAATATTTTAAACAACTCATTCACTCCAAGAGACTCCGCATGTTTCCTAAGCTGCACACCTCCAGTCTGATCACCCTTTGCTGAAGCTAATGCTGGTGAAGTCCCACTTACATTTAAAGCTTGAATTATCGAAGATACGATTGTTAATAAATATTCCACGTGAATCACATGCATTGACGATGTGGTTGGAGAATTACGAAGAGCAGCAATACTTAAATGGAGTTCATTACACAAACAATCAACAGATTGATAAATAAATTGAATTGATGCTCTAACAATTCCTGGATTCGTATTCAGAGCCAACAACATCGCAGCTTTGAGTGTACACGCGGAGAACAAATCGGAAGCAACAGCAGCGTTGTGATGTTGTGGGTGCTGAGGAGTTTTTAACTGCTGATCATCCCCATCTGTATTGACACTCGTCGGAGGTGGAGGTAGTTCTTCTTTTTCAGTACCATCACTGCGCCAATATGTAAATAATTTAAATAATATTTTTGGAAGATCGACAGATCTCAAAAACGCAAAATCAACTGCATCCCATCTGCAATGCAACAACGTCAAAACTAAACAACATTGAACTTGACTGACAGTGTCATTAGGTGGACTACTCTCTCTAAAAGGTAGGAGTAAAACAGTTAATAAAGAATAAACATTTCTTTGAACCGTCGCAGAAATTGACGGACCAACGGAAGCTATTCCATCTGTATAATGATGTGAAGACATGGCTGACGCTAATACACGAAGAGCCTCTAGTTTGAACGGTTTTGCTTTCTCTGCTATAATAGTTTTTAAATACTGAAGTCCTTCCGCACGAATCCTACCCGTCTCTTGTCTCGCATGAATAACTTCTTCAATTGAATTTAGTTGTAAGTCATTTCCTGCTAAGAATTCCAATAGTAAAACTAAATACTGATCAGATAGAACTTCATCCTCTTGTTGATTGATCGCAAGAAGTCTTTGGAGTTTCTTTATTGCTCTCCAACCGTTGAACATACTTCTCCAACTGCTAGGAGTTTGAGAAAAACATTTCTTCTTAGACTTATGAACTCCTGACGTACCAGAAGATACCAATGCTTTTAAAACAACTTTACTGTCAGTTGGATTTGGTGAATGATGAAACTTTAATATAAACTTACAGCGTTCAATTATTGTACTCATCGGCTGTCCTGATGACGGAATCGTCGAATGGATTAGCGGAGGAGGTTGGACATCTATTTCATCACTAGCTTCTTGCATGTGTATTAACCAGTTTTTTAACCCTTCAACTTTCCGATACTTTCCCAACAGAGTTGGTGGGATCGAAGGAACTGTTGGAGGAGGGACATCAGTCTGAGTGGTTTGCTTGTGTTCAGCTGATTGTGGAGGTGATGGGGTTTGAGTACAATCATCACAGTCAGTGTTGCTGTTCATTAAGTCTCTTGCTAAGACAGCAAATATATAGCGAAGGGCATCGTAGACTATTGCAGTCGGTTCTGCTGCTTGGGCTTGGCTGTGATTGTCACTTCTTACTGCCTTCCAAAGCTGCATTCCTTTCTCTGTGCCTTCTGCTATCTCATCACAAGCTCTCATACTGTTTGTTGATTCTCTAATCCCACCTGCAAACAGTGATGAATCAACCCACTTTTGAAGATTCTTTTCCGTCGGACATGATCCACTTTTCTGTGGCCCCCTTACCATGCGACCAGCAGCTTGTGCGGCACCAAACTCAACAGTTAGTCTGATGCTATAAAACCACTTGGGAAGATCAAAATTGCACTCTTGCTGAATAGCTTTACTTGGATCATCTGATGCAGGCATCCAGTTCGAGTCCCACTCATATTCAACATTTGCGACTGATTTCAGGCGTTTTGATAAATCTTCGAGACTAGTTGAAATTTGTTGAAGGAGGTTTAAATATCTGCGGACGCCGATATTTGTTTTCACCAACAGAGGTACTGACATGATTAGAGCTCCGAGAGCGCGACCAACAACAGAAGTTCGAACATAGCGAAGGGTGTCATCATCTGAGAGATCCTCTGTAATAGAGCACATCTTTGGAAGAATAGAAGCATGAACACTAAGTAGCTGTTGAATAGCTTCTCCGGCTGCTTTTTCGTTAGTCGCAACTGATCCCAATAATGCAGACTGTAAACTACACAAGACAGCTATTACTGGTGAGATACCTTCTTGTGATGATCTAAAGCTATGACAAGCTAAGCTAGCCTCTACTAGTAACTTATAAAAGTGAATAAGCTCTTCCATTCCACAATCGACATCACAAAAACATGAAACAACCTCAATTGAATGTTTCAAACCTGAAATATGTTCACAGATCGTATTTACAATTATCTCATTGTGGACATCTACTCCTTGAAGCAGATGGTTTTTCAGAATTCTAATAAGAGAGGTAGGAGTATATATTAAAGGCAACCCTTCAGCAAGAGCGATAGTAGCAGCAGTTGATATAAAAGTTTCATTACCAGGAGTGTCTTTGAACCCAATTAGGGTTAGTAATTGACTATAAAGTAATCTACCAACACTACTTATGTGATCCTTGTCGTTGGAACCCTCGTCAGATTCCGTACGAAGTCCCAATGAAACCGGATCTGCACCAGAAGCTTGAACAACTTTAAAGTTAGTTCCGAGTAAACGAAGACAGCAAAGTACTAATTTAGAATTGGTAATAGAATCCTCAACAGCGCTAACTGATATCCTCCTGCCTCCCTTTGATTGGATTGGTCGAGGTAATTGAGTCGCTAATAACTCACTCGCTATTTGAAACAACTCAGGCGTTGGATCCACAGACAACGGTTGATATAACTGCGACCAGAATTGAGAAGCATATCGAAGAGCGTACGATGACATAACTTCTGATATCTTTGACGTTAATTGAAGTGGGGTCAATGGTCCAAATTCAGTTATCTGACCACAAGGATCATCTGGTAACGGAGATGGAACTGTACATCTCGAAGCAGCCCAACAGATGAATTGATTCTTACAACAATACCACACTCCATTAAATGATCTATCAAAGTGTGAAGGACCATCTACTATCGGAAGGAGTAGATCAATAGTTGGAATCTGACAGCCATCATCCAGAGAGTACGTTGATGACAATCCATATCTAAGAAACTGAGGATGTCCTGAAGTAGGAGGTGATTGAGGGATCAACTCCTCCACTTCAGTTAATATAACGGATAACACTCTTCCATTACAAGTCATCCCACAGTTCTCTATCGATGGTAAGAATATTTGCCACATACTTTGCTCTATTTCACTTGATGCCAAACAATCAGTGTGAGCCGAACTAGTGACTGGGCAGTCAGGTGACTCTCTCCATAGTGGAGCAGCCTTTTTTGATATCCAGGCATTGTGCTTTGGTGTAGAACTACCCCAGTCATAAATCGTATGTCCATGACCTTCATCCAAAGGGTAGTATGTTATCAAACTAGATTCTGAATGTGAAAGTGATGATTGCGTGAAATGTAAATCTCGGAGGATTAGAGCACAAGGTCGTGCTCTAGACCAGATTCGAACTTCAGTGATTGAACCGGAGAAATTTGATCCCAAAATCCACCGTCGTGGTTGTTTTGTACAACCAACAGATGTATCCTCAACACGTGAAGTACCTGAAGGTATTCCATTCAAATATAACATCCAAACCCCATCAAAGACCAGAGCAATATGAACCCATCCACAGCTTGGCATTGTCGCTGATGTTGAACAGCTGCGAATACCATTTCTGACATCAGTTCTAACTCCACCTTTTACAATTAAACAATTATCAAGACAATGGATATCAATAAAAACTTCTCTTCCACATGATTTGTCTCCATGAACATAAACATTTCTCACATCATCTGGTCCAGCTGGTTTACACCACAACTCAATTGACATATGACTAAATGGAGATTGAAGTGCTTCAGGAATTGGACCTAAATCAATATAAGATTCTTTGTCAAGGTGGAGTACCTTTCTTTGAGAACCACCAGACCCTCGTAGAGCTTCAACAGAACTCGGTTTTGGACCAGCTAAAGTAACAGATCTAACGACCCTCATATTAGATGGGTCGAAGGTAGTAACAACAACCGGATTTGACGTATCTCGACATTGCAATGATGATGTCGGAGGATGCAATAAAGATCCTCCTTCATCTTTAAGAGTTCGCTTTGGATGAGCAGAAGCCAAATATAAATAAACTCCATCAGTAAATATCCTACTCTCAATTTTTGATCCTTCTTGCAAAGCCAATGGTGTATGTCTGACATCGCAGGTTTCAATGCTACCAAAGCCATCAGCCTTGATGAATCCCTTGATAGATAAGTTTACGGGATCGAGAACAATTAGGTCTTTGTTGGCAAAGATACCACTGCGGCATTCGAGAGTTGGACGTACATATAAATTACCATTGACATATGCTAGAGTGACATTTCCAGGTATTTCATCATTTTTAGCGAGTACATCAGTTGGGATGCAACCCCTGCCGTGACCTAATTTTATGATACCAACAGATACGATTGCTATAAAGAGATAGTTGACGTTGGAAGCAATACTTTTTACAACGAATCGATCAGGTCGAGGTGATGAACCCCAAACCGAACTAGGACAATGACACACAGCTAGTCTTATATCTATTTTATCAACCTCATCAGAGTATCTTAATATAGGTAAGTCGTACGGTGCTAAAGCTCTCTGTAATCTACAGAACATGTCACTAACATCAACAGCGAAGTTCTGACTAGCTGGAGGTAAGTCAACAAGTGTTTTCAACGTTCTAAGGCATTCCGTAGCATCACTACGAAGTAGAGCAATAATGACGAGTAGTTTTATTGATGCCGGTGAAACATGTGTTGAGGCAGCCACACGGAGGTGTTCTAACGTACATATAGGAATAAGTGATCCATCAGGAGAGTAAGGAGAAAAAGAGAAAAGAGGTTGAGATTGAAATTGCCTTCCGAGAGTTTCAAACACCGCTTCACACACCGCAGGATTATCCGCAGCTACCGCAGACAACAGAGAGAGTGAAAGTTGAATACCACAGTTTGCAACAACTTTTTCTGGAGTCACTCCCTGAGTTGCAACAATTCCTCTATGAGAATATGAATGTTGATGTGCTTCAGGAGTCTCAATTAGCTTCGACACACCATTTATAATAGCACTCAAGACATCTTGACGTAATAAATAATAATCCTCCCATTCGGTTTGCCTTTCAGTTCCCCTCTGCGACAACCCTCTCGATAGCAGCTGACTAACTCTGTTACGGAGATGGTGGTGAGAGAGTTTGAACATAACGTGGCATTGGTGTTGGAGTGACTTTTGAAACCAGCCTCTGACTGGATACTTCTTTTGCTTTTTCCGACGGGATTCAAAGCAGATATGCTGTTGACGGTAGTGTAGAGATGCAGCAGGATACACTTCGGGAGTTAGTTTTGAGATTTCCCCAACAACAAACCTATCACCAACAGCAACAGTCATCCTTGATGTTTCAGTGTCTAACTCAAAAGTGACAGTGTCGCCAGTTCCGAATACGAGTGTTCCGGTAGACCCGATTCCTTCAACTCTTTTCCAGTGTCCGTAAAACTTCCCAGCTCTTGATAAACACCATCCACCACCTTGAGATATGAATGAATCGTATCTACAAAATACTTTTGGTACGATACCTAACATCAGTCCTGATCCGTCACTTGTCTCTCCTTGGTTTTCAATCTTTATAGACCATTCATGTATGCCATGAGTTATTGGTTCAACAGCATGTACTGTGACCCATCCTGTTGCCGGTTTCACTGCACTGTTTTCATTAACAAGCAGCACATCTCCATGTGGTGTTGTTGCATCCAATACGAAGGAAGTACTTCGTAATATTTCCGAGCGTGACGGCAGTGGAGAAGCAACAGCAGCAACGTGTAACGGGCTACCGAATAAATCTAATTCACCGGCACGTTCCAGCCATTTTAAATCAGCTTCCATTTGATCTGAGAAAAAGGATAACAAAATATAACACGCCAGAGGTGTGAAACTATAATAAATCACAACCACTAATTCTAAATTATTGCTTTCTTTTGTGTTCCTGTTAAAGCGAAGGGTTGTTTGAATCATCAATAAAATAAAACAACAAATTTTTTTTTTCATTTCTTTTTTTTTTTTTTTTTGAAATTTTCTATAAATGTTTTTTTTTTTTTTTTCCAATGAGGAAAAAATCCCTCCGAAGCGGAAAAAAAAAAAAAAAAAACAGTTAAATTCATTAAAACGATAACGTCTGGTTGGATCTATTTCTGTTGTCAGCAGTGTTATCCATCTGCCTAAGAAAGATGCGACCTAAATAATAATTTGAAGGATGAAAGGGGTTCGACTACACAATCTCAATATGAGAGTAATAAAACACCCAACATAGTGCCCTAGAATGTGGATGTACTGCGTTGTTTGTTTGTCGGCACCGAATGTCACAATCTAAAACTAAACAGCAGACTTTTGCATTGTTTTTAACTACACTTTTTTTTTTTTTTTTTTTTTTTTTTTCTTCCCCCCAACAACTATCAGAGTATAACCGAGAGCCCTACAACACCAAACGCTGACGTTCTCCGTTAAAAGGGGAGTAAAAAAAGATGAAGGGGTAAAAAAAAAAAAATGAAAATAACGGGATCGTATGGGGACGTAAAGGGACAAAAGACAACAGCTGTTAATAAGAGATAATTAATTTAAGAAATTACTTTATCGTAATTTATCGAATCTAATAAAAATACGACGTCAGGACGACCCTCCTTGTGGATCGGAGTGGGTCGGCAGTATTGTACACCAAGGCAGCTCGTATTTGAATATCAATACAGAGTTAGTTGATTACATCTATTGTATTAGTACTCCAGCCTATGAGGGACTTGTTGTTGTTGTAGTTCAGTGAGTTTTATCTATTTTTCTATTTTTCTTTGCCTAGTCAGTTTGCTGTTATCTAGTGTCTGTTGTGTTCGATGAGAGAATCAGGAATACCAAAACTATTAGAACGTCTCTTCGTGTTCATGATCTTCAGGCCATTCAATATCTTCAGGACGTACATTGTTGGTGACAGGAGCAACTTCCTCAGTTGGAACGGACTCTGCCGATGGCTGAACTTCCTGCTCAGGAGTTGGTTCCGCCTCGACTACCGGAGTCTCCTCTTCTACCTGCTGCGTTGCTTCCTCTTCTTGCTGTAGAGGTGCTTCCTCCACTTGAGCAGGTGCTTCTTCCACCTGAGCAGGTTCTTCCACTACTGGATCCGCAGCAACTTCAGGAACAACCTCAGGCTCGTTGGCTTCTGTCTCCTCCGGTTCAGTAGTCTTCTTTACTTCCAACTCAGGTTCAGGAACAGGTTCTGGTTTAGCAGGTTGTGTTTCAGGAGTAACTGTCTCGGGATCCTTGTGCTGCTGTGGTTTCGGGTGTCCATTTTGACTGGTGGAAGGAGCTGGTGGTGTTGCTGAAGCCTGACGTCTTGCATCCTCCTGTTGATATGTTTTATTGTTTGCAATACTACACTGACAACAAATGATGAAAAAGAACAATATTAATACCTTAGACTTGTGCTTACAGCTTGAGTATTGAAAAGCAGCACGTACCCACTGAACAATAGCAGAGAGTGCTGCAGGTTCTTTATCTAAAGGACTGGAGTTTTTGTCCATTTGAGTAATGATTCTCTGAAAGGCGATGAACTCAGATCTGTCCAAGTTAAGATGTTTTAGGGGGTCTGTCGCTGCGTCAACTAATAAAGTCTTTAACGTTGAAGGATTGAGAGTCATCCTTAAACCAGATTCCATCGATGTATCTCTTCTTCCTAATGCTGCTTGCATACCCGCCATTGGCTGTGCAATACCAGGAACTAAAGTATGATTGGTTGAGGTGTAGCTCCTGAAATCTCTAAAGTCACTATTCTTAGTGTCTGCTAGGATGGTAGCTACTTTCTTTAATTGTTCGATTTCCTCTGTCTGTTCGCTGTGTTCCGCATGAGATGAATGCTTTTCCTCAACTGGAAGCGGCGCTGCTTTACAAGCTGCCGTTAAAGCTTTCAACCACGATACTAAATTAACACCAGCTGAGCCAGCAACCTGTTTTTTTTTTTTTTTTAATTTTGCTAAATATTATTACCTTGGGGTAGACAAACAAAGAATACAAACCTTTTTCATGGTTTCTTCGTTGGCGTACACACAGTTTTCTAATTTACGAGTTACCCTATCTGAGAACTGAGGTTCAATACCGCAGAGCTGTTGGTTTATTATTTTTTGTTACATTAAATCCTTATCCAGAATACAATACCAGTTAAGTAACGCAACAAACCTTTTTCAAAAATCTCATGTCCCCCAACTCTCTCATCGCCGCTTCCCAAGACTTGTTTGAAGCACCACACGTCAGCATCATGTTCTCAACGAGCATTGTTAGTGCGGGAGGGGGTTGCGCGATAATTGTAATTTTACGGATTTCGTCTGGAGTGGTCTTTGACAATCGGAGTCTAGCTTCCTCGAGATCAGGAGTAACGCGGTGTTTTACTGGCTTAGAATGCTGACGAGAAAATGATTTATCATCCTCCGGTGTTGGAAGTGGTCTCCGAGGCTTTTCCTTTCTCGGAACTGTACGCGCGATTCTCGGAGTCTCTTTCTTTGGAGACGTAATTGTATTCTGTCTGTCTACCTTCATACCGATTGGTCTTGCTGGGGTAACAGGAGTACCTAATTTCTTTAACTCAGGTTTCCTCCCTCCAGTAAGCGCCGATGCTGATGCAGAGCTGTTTAAAATTTATTATTCAAATTGAACACAACACTAAGAATACTTAAACAGTAAAGTTCCATACAAAGGCTTTGACTTCTCTGTAGCATCACGTATAGTTTTTGAAGATACAACATCGACTTCGTCAGGTAGTACATCAGAGTTTGAAAGTACCTATTTTTTTTTAATTACAATCTCAGCAAAACTATAATAAGTTTTTTTTTTAAAAAAAAAAAAAAAAAAACACACAAACCTTGTCACCACAACACAGTTTATTTATTTTAATATTAGAAAGGATGTCGAGAGCTTCCTTTGTCTGTTTTTTTTTTTTTTTTTTTCCCCCCTAGTAATAAAAACACAGTACGAAACACATAAAAAAAGGATATCCATAATCATACCTCACCCACTGTTATCGGCTCGCATACAATAATGTTAATAGATACCTTCTTAGTCAGGTTTACCCTGACACTCGTCATCTTTTATGTTTTTTTCCTGATTTTTTTTTCAAATCGGTGTAAAATTGCACACACTACATTACTAATCTACTAACTTAAATATTTTAAAAAAAAATACTACAAAACCGTATCTAGTAAATGTAAAAAAGTGTAAATAGCAATATCAACAGGGCTTTATGACAGTAGGAGTAACAGTAGGTTCTCCAACACCGTCTGATACTACGAGTGAAGTATTAAACTGAAGTACTTCGTCATCGCTGTGTTTGGTTTGGTTTAGAGGTTGTTGGTAGTTTTGTGATTTTGAATAGAGCTGTACGTACCTGCAATCAATCTCACACTTTGCACATAAACATTGCAATATCTGAGTCAGTAACTTCGCAGTTGTTTTAGAAAGTAATTCAATTCGAAGGACAAATCCATCCGACGTTGTTACCTTCCCAATAACATCACCTCCGATGACAATTTGATTTCCATCTCTTTTGACTCTTTGAGAATCACGGAAAAACAGACGTGGCAAAGGCCCATCAAACATCGGATCTGGTGGAATGTATATTTCAATATATCCATTAGCTGATTGCTTTATTTTGTCATCAAACGTAACAATTGGTTTTTCCGCTATTTGAACGCCTTCTTTAATTAAACTTGATAGCTTAACGGTTATTGACTCAGGGATACCACTGACTAAAGGCTTGCAAACATCAATGGTTGTTTTTACTTTTGATGTTTCATACTTAGAATCGTCAAGAGTCTTAACAGTCACAGTTCGTGTACCGGTTGCTATCTTATCTTTGTCAGACAATGAAAAGGCAACACAGTTCAATAAATAACTTATGAGAAGTCCATCAACGATTTGAGTGTCACTGTTTTACTTAGAATTATTTTGTCGTTTTGTTTGTCTGTTTTTGACTATAAGGATGTAATCACATACCTTCCCTGTGAAATACTAATGCGAAGCGTCTGCTTGTCCATTTTCAATTCACCTATTACATTGTCAATTAAACCATCTGCAGATACAGCTCGGAGTTTCTTTTCTTCAGTAGTGTGAACAACACCTTCCCAAGTACCCCTTTGCATTATATCTGAATTTCTATCAACATTTTGAGAGCAGTGTTCTTGTTGAGACTGGATTGCGGGTTGTTTTTTTTTTTTTGAGTTATTTAATTTTGCATAATATTATGATAAATTCCAACCAAAAAAAAAAAAAAAGAAGACTACATACGGAAGTCATGAAAACTAATTGATCGCCTTTCTGCCAACCAGTGGCGATTTCAACAACGATTTGCCAACCTTCCAAAATAGTATCGTCGGGTGTTGTAATGGCTCCTCGTCCTTGAGGAGCTATTGGCATAACATTTCCAATTGAAGTAATAGAAGGAGTGAATGGCTTATACCTATTGTTGTTTGTTGTTTGTTGTTGCTGTTGTTGTTGTTGTTGCTATACAAAAGAACACATACTTGAGTCTGTTACCCACAAGAACAATCTCCGTCAAACCAACATTCTTAGCCACAGTTAAACAAATAGGAATGTGAGAGCTGGAACTGTTACCATCATTAAGAGAAATTAAAATTACTTTTGATATGCCGCCAGCCTCGTTTCCAAGTTTGCAGTACGTTAGAGACTTCAGCATCTGAGAAACTTCTTTTCGAGTTATTTGCACTCGTTTTGAAAATTTTATTGTGACTTTCGATGGTGTTAATGTTGCTGTAGCAATCTGTTTAGTCTCACCAGCGAATAGGTCTGTGGTGTTGTCATTTTTGCGAACCAATCGAAGATCGGAATCTTTTGCTTTTAATCCCAGTAAGTCATCTTCAGTATTTCCACTTACAATTGAGCAACGGATGTATCCTCCTGAGAAGTTTTCAATACCAGAAGTGTTTGTGTCAGACACTTCAAAAACAGCAATCCGAACTGGTGAACCTCCTTCTCGTATGTCAGCTGCTGGTTGATGAACTAATTCAAACAGTGAAGGAGTAATTCTTAATTCTGATTTAGCTGATAAATGATCAAATTCAACAGGAGTTTGTTTTGCTAAAGACTCAATCTCCGAAGACGCTGCATCTTCAGGTAGTCCTGGTCCTAGATTAACTAACACTTCAATAGTTCTGATGCCTTCTTGAGGATATTGATTTGTACTATTGTAATGAACTGATCTCAGTATCGATTGAATCCCATTAAGTGTTACATTACCAGTGTTATCTAATTTTATAATTAGTTCATTCAGCTCTTCATCAGCTGCCGCACTGGTAGTTCGTCTGAATGATTTACGTGCGAAAGAACTTCTCTTAGGTCTCCCTTTACCAACAGACAATGTTGATTGCCATCGTTTTTCTGCAGTAATAAGCGTCCCTTGCTTGGTGAGATACCCAAATAGCTTGTCACCGTAATATAATTCCTCTCCTTCAGGAGTTCGGATTCCTATTTTCGTAGAACCAGAAGAGTAGATTTGTAGAATATCACCTCGACAGACACCTGATAATAATCTTACTCTGATCTCACCCCCAAAGATCCTATCAGTGTCTGGATCATTAATACAAACTGTTGGAAATATCGGTACCTGTCTAGCACTAATCGGTGGAGCATACAGCTCTACGAGAGACTCTTCGATAGACGGAGGAGTTACAAGTCTGAAATACGTCTTTGGTGTTGGTATCGATATAGTCGTTGGATTGTTCTTTCCAATGACTGTGAGGTTTACATTAACAGAACACACGAATCCTCTGTCGTCTTTGACAGATACTTCTAAACGTTTTAATTCTTCAACAGGTCTTAAAAAGTTATTATAATATCGAATACGAGACAGTATTTTAGTTGTTGCCTCAGACGTTAACGGTGTCACTACTTTGAGACGTAAACCTAAGAATCCAACTCCCTTCGCTGTTGTTGTTGTTGTTGTTGTTGTCATTACTTCTCTTTCCACAGAAATGAGTTCGCAGGTAAAAAACCATTCAGATTAACCTTATATTTCGTTGAACGCAGACATAATCCTGTCGCACGGGGAAAATAAATCATGACCATAAGAAATTACGGTTTTCAATCTGAATAGTTTCTTCTCCGACTACGTCGGTACAAAAAAAAAAAAAGAAAACACACCAAAGCTACTCGGTGGTGGCTCCCTCGTACTAAAAAGATTTCCCTCGATAACATTCATCACAACTCTGTTGTCTAATGTAATGCCTACAGCAGGGCCACCTGCTGGGCTGTCAGGTGCTCGTAGAATCTCTACCCGATCTTCTTCATAAACACTTGAAGTTTTCATAAAATATAAATCTTCCGGAACCCCCCCCATCGTAAACGACAGTGTTATTAGTGTCCCCTCTTCAAAGAAACCGCTATCATAAAACTGAAGACCATCAAAGTCTTGAGAGATCAACGGAGGATTCAAAAAGTTAAAATTACTACAAAGTGATCTACCTTCAGAATCCAGTCCATCAGCGTAATGAAGTTTGTTAGTAGTACCTGTCTTCTGTTTAATATAAGGAGGTAGGACTGCCATGGCTACGGTTGTAGAGATGCATATTGGATTTTGTAATGTTAAAAATAACTCATCAGGTGCAAGTCCGAAAACGTTGAATTCTCTAAACTTAAAATACGCTGATATCACAAATTTTCTTTCAAAAGGAGTATTAAAGTCTTCTGCAGTACAAGAGTAGCATATTGCATTAACGATTGTTGTTATAGCATTAGCATCATAGCATCCATCAGCCAAGTTTATAGTTAACGTTCCATCCTCATCAACGTCACAACTAAGATTTTCATTCGCAATAACTTCTGGTGTTAAGTACACTTTCTCTACAACAGATGGATTTATACCAACATCATACATACTACATGTGAGTATCCCACCTGTTGGATTGCATAGTATTCTTCTTATTTCATGATGGTTTGGTAATTTCAAGGTACCACAAAGTCTATAGGTGAATACAAAATTCGGAAATGTCTGTTTTATACGAATAGTTGCCTCCTGCTGTGAATTTTTCAGCGCTTCCGTCGCTGCTTGGAAGGCGCTGTCGGCTTGCTTAAAACTCGCATTAAGATGTGTTTCGGCTTTTTGTATTGATCGAGGAAAGTCGAATGGCTCGCTGAGGTCTGTTTCAAAAACAATACGATCCGCAATCTGTACTTCTCCGCTACTTGAATTTATAAAGAAAGCACCAAATGTCTCGAGATTAAATATCGCTTCTCCCTCAGTAATAATTGGGACTAGTTTCGTGCTTATTTTAATCTCTTGCACGGCTCGGCGAAGGGCTTGTTCATTGTCTTGTACCTCCTGCCATTTTAGAACTATCGATTTGTCTGTTGAAAACAATTCTTGTAGTTGAGCCATCTCAATGTCTCGTCTCTTCAGAACTATTTTACGGACGTCGTCCTCCTTGCGAATAAACTTAACGCGTTCTTTGGCTCTGAGTTCTTCAAGTCGTGCCTGCTCTATGCGTTCTCGTTCTCGCTTCCATTCAGCTTCTCGTTGGGCCTGAATTTCCGCATTTCGCTGTCGTTGTGCTTCAGCTTCTTCCTCAGCAATTCGCTTTGCTTCTTCTGTAAGAGAGATTGTACGAGCTGCCAATTCGAGTTCGTATAATGTTCTGAGAGAGTAATCCTGTGTACCTATGAGATTGGTTCTAACATTGCTCTCTTGTGTTGCCAGTAGGTTGCGTTGGTCCTGTTCTGACTCCGTTCGTTGTTTTTGTCGCCTTCTCGCAAGGGCCCAATCCATCTTTTCAGATGTTCGTAGTGTGGTTCGCATGATTGTTTCCTCAGCTGAGAGTATCAGTCTAAAGGCAGACTCACGATGGGGAAATAATCCTAACCCAGCTATATGAAAATCTGTGAATGCTGCTTCCCTGAATTGGGTTTCCTCCTCTTCCAATTGCTGTCGTTGTTTCCATTTTAAGTTTCTCATTGTTTCAAGAATCTCTTGATATCTTATTCTCTTATGTGAAGTAGCTTGGAGACGTTCTACTTCCGTTCTTTGAATTAATTGATAATTAAATACTTTCTTCCGTTGAGTTTTCTCTTCTATCAGAAGTAAGGCACATTGCTCAACCTCAACCTGCCGTATCGTTCGAAGAATCCGTGCTCGAGTTCGACAATCTGTAATCCGACGTTTCCGTTCATTCGTTTTACAGTTACCAACTGCACTGGCTGACAACTCCAGCATCCTGTGTGGGGCACAACTACATACTTGTACGTTTACTATTCTAGTGTTCTGTTCAATCGATTGCTTCAGTGTTTTAACAGCTGCAGGGGTTAGAATATTTGCTCCCAAGTCGATGCTTGTCAGCGATGGATGACTAGCAACAATCGCAGCCAACGAGACAGAGTCTGCTGTGCTGATTCTCTCAAAAACATGTAGTAGTTGCACTCCCGGCTCCATGGCTCGTTGTAGTAATGATGTTTGAAGACAATTCTCTCTTTGATATCTGGTCCTCCGCATTACATCTTCCAAAACAGATGTGCCTCTGCTGTTAGTTGAGCGGATTCCCTTAGCCTTGACAAGTGACCTCAATGCGGTTTTATTCACAGAATAGTTAACTCTTTTCCTCTTCACATTCAGCAATTCAGTAACTCTATTCGTCGACAAAGCTGGAAGCAACTCTGTACCCCCGCATGAGAAGGTTTGCAGCCTCGATGCAGTCCCGGAGTCCGGTGGGAAAAGGTCCTCAAGTTCGACTGACATGTGCTAAAAACTGGAGGGAGGGAAAGTGTGTTGAGGGATACAAGAAACGCACTGAAGTTTCCATTCGTCTAAGCAAGGAAATGTAGCTTGGACCTTCCATTCGAACTTAGCAGGATGCTCGAAGGTGCTGAGTGCGAAGCCTTTTGTTAAGCGCGTCATGCTGAGACTTTGAGGACTGCTCTTTACCCTTCATGCTTGCCATCAAAAATTAGAATAATTAGATGGACTGGATCTCATCACTTACTCAGAATTAAGGTTCAGAGAATCTTCGCAACTTGATGTTTAATTGATTAGATTCTGCTCTAGAAAAGGAATTGGTCCGTTATGCACCACAATTCCTTTCGGATTCAGGCTTGGGCTGGAAAGGATTTCAGAGAGTAATGCTCAAGAAGAACAAAATGACGAAACAAAATAGGTATTCTCTTTATCAATATTCTCTCGAGTGCACTGTTTTTTTCATTTCTGAGGGCGAGATTTCTGACGTCCTCAAGTGGCCTACCTGTTTAAGTATAAAAGAAAGACAAACATAGAAGTGAAAAGAACAAAAACAAAGAGTTAGTTAGTTAGTTAGCAAGTCCATCAGACCACCGAGTATCGGTTAGGTAGACACTCAAAGAGTACCGGGTGGCTCTTCTGAGGGTCCCCAATACTGCGGCAGTAGGAAGAACCTAATCCCGGGGGATTATTTTGTTAGTATCAGCACAGGGCATACTAGATCAGGAGACCTAGAAACACTTTGCTTCCACCTTGTCCGGTATACTAGCAGGAAACCACGCAATTAAGTAAACAAAAAAAAAAAAAAAAAAAAAAAAAAAAAAAAAAACTAGTTCTAATCTGAAACACTAAATAAACTTGATATTATGATGAAAAAATAAAACAAAATAAAATAATATAAGATAACATAAAATAAAATAGATGAATTTAATAACTCAGTAAACACAGTTGATGATTTCAGGGATTAATTTTGAATAGTATATCTATGTAACTCCGAGTCGGAGGACCTCGCACCTTGTAGTCGAACCACTTCCGTTCTATCCGCTCATAGTTGGCGTAGTGGATCTTATTGAGCAGATCAGTAAATTGAGTCTTTTCTATACCATTATAGCAGAAAAGCTCAACTGTCCACAGAAAATTGTGTATTTCCTCGATCACCGTGTGATTGTAGGCATTATCGATGGCTTGTAAGACTTCGAGCTTATCTCGAGAAGTGAGTTTCGGAAGGTTAGAGAATTTAACAAGATGCCTCAATAACCACTGTCTCGGCAGGGCCGCACGCAGCGGAAAGCTCTGCAGGTAGCTCTCCAGGTCCTTCAGCATTGCAGCTAGTTTCGGCTGATTCTCTGTGGCAAAGAACGTATGGTGGTGTTGTCCGTCATTTGTCGGGTCATCGCATTGCGGGATGTCCGGGAAGAATTGCTGCACTATGATCCTCGCGCCATTACATCTCGAGAGAAGGTGATGTGCGTCTGTGTCGGTGTGATTACAGAATCGACAGTCAGTAAGACCCAAGGCAGGGAGCTTTACCAGTTCGTGATGACCCGTTCTCACTCGGGCTATAATAATCTCGTCACTTCTTAAAAGGTCCTGATGGAACTTCTGTACCCTACCAGACGATGTTGCCAAGTTGTGGACGTGTCGCGTATCTCGGGAGCGAAGCCATGCTTTTCTGACTTGGTTCACAATTGAACATTGAGCCATTCGGTAGTCAAAGGGAACCTCCGTGAGCGGTATCTCAGATGACGCAGCTTTGGAAGCCAGGCTATCAGCTAACTCATTTCCAATAACACCACAATGAGAAGGTACAAACTGCATCGTAAACGGGCGATTCAGGGTGGAAATCTGGCTGAGAATCTCGTGGTTGGTGCGCGAATGCTGGCAGAGGTACCCCTTGGCCAAGCTACTCAGCGATGACTGGCTGTCGGATATGATGTGTATCCTGCCGTTCGGTAGTTGTGGCGAATTATCGCGGACGATATCCAGAGCCGAGATCAAAGCCCTCTGTTCTGCGTTGTAAATCATCAGAGAGGGGTTATAGCGCTGTAGCTTCGTGTAACATTTATTTCGGAAAACCAAGACCGCAGCGTTCCCACAGTGGTAACACCCATCTTTGTCCTCAAAGTAAGAAGCATCTGTATAAACACGTGCAATCGCAGGTGGCAAGGATTCGATTGATGCAAGGGCATAATTTAGGTTGTGCTCTGTGTCTGATGACTTACGAAAGTCCCTTGAAGGCAGAACCGTGACGTTTGGAGGAGGTTCCCAAGGAGCCTGATGGTGAGGCAGGTAGAATCTGGACTTGACACTGGGCGTCGGGAAGCATTTCGAGAAGTGGGTTGCTGAGGATTCCCAACGTCCTTCCTCCCCCTCTCCATTGAAAAGACTCCAGGTCGGAGCATTCTCTGCGTATCGTTGGTAACGTTCGTAGATGAGAGCCATGGATTTAGCCAGGTGTTGTTTGAATGGTAGGATGTCGGATTCTACTGAAACAGCTTGGACCGAAGCTGATGAAGAGCAACCAGTTAGCTTAAGCATGAGCTTCCTGTGTATGGTTTCTACGCGTTTCCATGAGTCTCGGCGGAGATAGGGTGCATATGCTGCAAGTCCGTGGTAAGCTCTCGCTAGTACAAGGCCGTTAACAAGTTGCCTTAGCACTTCAGTTTTAATTTCGAAAGATGAGATCATCTTCAAGAGACCAATTCCCCGTTTCATAGTGCTAGTCACCTTATTCAGCTGGGGTTCGAATGTCAGTCTATCGTCAATCAGCACACCCAGGTAGCGAGCATGTTCAACACGGCGAATAGGTATTGCTGTAAAAATGTCAAGCTTCTTCTTGCCAACCCTGCTGCGAAAATCGGTTCGAGTTGATACGTCTCTCCCATTCATTGTCAAGGGAAAGACGGGACCACTTTCCAAATTTAACTGAGCGCCAGGACCTTCGTCTAATTTGTCCAACAAGAGCGACGGTTGGGAGAAGGATTCTAGTCTTTTCGTTGATGGTAGGTACAGCCTAGGGAATCTGCAGAGACCCTTGCCGGAGTCAAATCGAGTGCCGATCGCCAGGAATTCGGTCTTGGCCTGCGACAAACTCATGTTCGAGTCAGAGAGCCAGCTTTCTACCTGTCCAATCGCTTCATTGGCCTTGGTTTCAAGGTCTCCAATCTTATTGCTGCTCACAAATACTGAGAGGTCATCAGCGTAGAGCAGTTTAATGTCTGCTTTCGTGACAGACTGCGGGAGTGTGTCGACGTACAGCCTGAAAAGGAGAGGTCCCAGAATACTACCCTGCGGTACCCCCTTATTACAACCAATATTCTTCGAGTATGTTTTTCCATAAAGAAGCCGCGCTGAACGGTTCGAAAGGAAGTCCACTAACCATCGTACATATGGTTTGGGCAACAGCGGGATAAGTCTTTCTACTAATATACGATGGCTTACGTTGTCGAAAGCTCCGGAGATATCAAAGAAGAGTAATACGCCACATTTTTCGAAGTCTTGTCTGGTTTCCGACGCAGCGTTAGCCAAGATCGCAATATTTTCATCCGTAGTTCTGCCAGGAACAAAGCCTGACTGATTGGGGTCTAAGCTCCCCTCCAATAGGTGTTCCAATCGGCGAAGGATAAGAGCTTCAATGAATTTTGCAACAATAGAAGTCATTGAAATAGGGCGGTACGAAGAAGGTTCTGAGGGGTCTTTTCCATTGCCTTTGAGAAAAGGAATGACGTTTGCCTTTTTGAAACACTCGGGGAGGATACCTCGTCTTAGAGACCAGTTGGCTATACGAAGGAGTACCAAAATCATTTGCGGTCCCAGATGTAGAAGCATGTTATTCGAGATGGAGTCCGGTCCTGCACTGTTTGTTCTCTTGAGGGAACTGAACACAGCCCGGGCTTCTTCCTGCGAGAAAGGACTACACTCCGGAGTTTCATAGTCACCAGGTTTTACCTTTGGAGCTTCTGGCCTAGTACTGTCAGAGCCGCTTGGGAAGAAACGGCTTATAAGCGACGTCATTGGAGCTCGTGGTGTTGGAAGTGCCGTCTTATCACCCCTGAGTTCCCGTATTTTTCTGTAGGTCCACGAGAAGCCCTTATCACAACCTTGGGAGGCTACTTGGCTGGGGGATAGAGGAGCTAGGATACGTTCCCTTCCCTTGTGTCGAGGCTTGCACCACTTGTTGGGTAGCTTGGCGATTGCTACTTTTTCTACCGTATGGACAAAGTTGTTTGAGAGTTTCTTCAAGGATTTTATCTTTAATAGTCGTGTTGTGTGTGATTCCAATGTATCAGAAAAGGCTGTCCAGTGTGCATCTTGGAACTGATTGAGGAGCCATTTGCGGTGTGGTGGTGAGTTGCTAAAGTTTGAGAAAGTCGTGATATCGAAGTCCGCTAAGATAGGTGTATGATCCGACATTAGTGCGTCAGGGTCATATTGGCAAACGCTCAGACATTTAAAGAAAAGAGTCTGGAAGCACCGACAAGTAACCAAAAAAAAAAAAAAAGGGTAACCAATAGGGAACACAAGAAATGAAAAAATCGGGTAAAAATCGGGTAATAAATAAATAAATAAAATCGGGGAAAAAGGAGGCTCCGGTGGCCTAGTGGTTAGGGCACAGGTCTTATGAGCCTGGGGTCGCGGGTTCAAACCCCGCCCGGAGCAATTTTATACATCTGCTTTTTTTCCTGGTTAAAAAAAGGAACAGTTTTGACAGCTTCAAATAACAAAATAAAAAAAGAATCTACAGATACAAAAATGGTACAGAACAAAGAACAGTGTTATGCTGCCATGCTTCCCCTTCGTTTTCTGGTTTTCTTTTGATTCATCGACTTTGAGGCTCGCATCGCAGCCATGGTGCTGTAGCGATTTGCAGTCATCTTTTGGTAAAGGTGACTACTGCAGTTTGATTGTCCGTCTGCACCAGGCAGAGCTTTCCCACATTTGGAGTAATGTGTCTTGAGCCAAAACTTGTAACGAGAACGCAAAAGAGTTCTGTGGGCTGTTTGAGTAATCAGCGCCACTGTTAAGTGTAGACGAAGTTCAAAGAAATTGCGAATTATGCCACTGCGAGAAGAACGTTCATTGTCTTCTTCTCTCCATCTGGTGATTCTCTCCTTTGTATTGAGGAGGAGAGCGACATCACCTGTTTCCTTCTCGTCATCAAGAATTCTCAATCCTCTGTAATTCACCAATCCGCAAAGCCTGCCATGCTTTTCGTACATTCTCTGGGCCAGGACATATTCATTTCCTACATGTTTACGAAGCTCTGTTGACATTTGGTGGTAATTCTCAGGCTCATATTCAAGGTAGTATCTCCTGAGGTTTATAACAGACGACTCAGAAGGCTGATCCCCATATTTCTTAAGAATTGCGCCTATCAATTCTTCTTCCTTCCCCGTGTATTTCTGAAGCAACTTATCAACATGCTTGTCGTCCATTGACTCATTCTCTCGCACAACCTTTTCATACAAAGCTGTTAACCGCTGTTTGTAAATGTCTCGTTTTCCAGACCAGCATGGGTAAGGTTCGGAACCATACTTGTCAGTCAAAGCAGTTATGAGCTGTTCCTCTACCCCACGATACTTTGCTAATATTTTTGCGATGTTTGACAGCTTCTCGGGAGCATAATAAGCATAAATGTTGACCACGCGGTGCTCAAAATCTTTATTACGTGGTTCGGCAATGTAGCGTGTCACTCCGTGAGCTTGGACAAGATTGATGTAAGTAGAGTTCGCATCCTCTGAAGTGAATTTAGGAACTGGTACTTCAAATTCATAGCATAGTTTATGGATTTTTGATGCAGGAGGTTCACGGAATGAAGCCTCAACCAGTGACTTGTCTCTTCCTTCATAGTCAACACCGTGATGTCTGAAAAGTTTTTGTAATGCTGCCCTTTCTGCGCCTGCATTCTCAAGTAGTAGCTCAGCGGCTGTTCCGCCTGTGTCAATCTTGTTTATTAGTAAATAATGTTTTACTCTCTTTACCCAAGCTGGATCAGGTCCGTACTTCATTACAAGAAGTCGCCACAGATCGCGCTCGCGACCAGAGTACTTCTCCAGCAAATAAGGAATGCTTTGAAGCTTTGAAGGGGCGTAGATCTCAAATAAACTAGTAAGTTTCAAAGACCAAGACTCTGTTGTTTTTGCGTAGTCGGGTTGCTTTTCCTTACATGGTCCTGCTAAACCCTTTTGATGTTCATCAACTACATCTCTTAGTGAGACATTACCCTCAATTGCTGCTTGCAGAATCCCTCTTAGTGTTTTAGGACGGAGGTTGGAGGTTTGCTGAAGTTCTGCCAAGGCAGAGAAGTATGAAGTTCCGAATTTCTTTTCGAGTGAGATTCTGTAATCAGGCAGGCGAGAGGCATAGCGTTGTAGCTGCTGAGGAAGCAATTGTGTTGCATGCGGACAGTACAGTTGGAAGAACAATAAATATTCTTCGTATTCTGTTAATGGGTCCCCATAGTTAGAAAGAAGATTCTCAAGCACTTGATCTTCATTTTTCGGGTTTGCCAACAGCATGCTATCAACGTCTTCGGTGTGTTCAAATACTGAGACAATCTCAATCAGTCGTTTTCTAACTCTAAAGAATCTCGTTCCGTACATCTCTTCCAGCTCAGCAGTAATTACTTCTGCGTCTTGCCCACCTTCTTCAATAATTTGATCTATGTGATTTTTTTTTGAATCATCATATATTTGAAAAAAAGTCGAAATCCCATTTATGATGTCGTAGTCCATATGAATCCTGTTTGTAGAATTGAACGATTGCGTAGGAAAAAGACCGAGAACCATCACAGATATAGTTGGATATGATTTTACCTGCTGAAAAGAAAAATAGACACAAAAACTACACCACAACAACAATAGGAAATTTAGGAAAAACAAGAAAATGTCTTGCTTTAAGGATTTTTTTTAGTGTAAAACGAGGAAGAAAGTGTAAAAGGTGAGAACTTAGTTAACTTAAAACCGAAGGTCGGTCAAAGTTTGCTAATAGATGAAGCTATCGCGAAGAGAGGAAAAGGGTAAATGAACGGTAATGACGAAGTTGACTTGTAACTCAGCCACCAGAAGCAGAAGACTTGACAACACCAACTTCGGAAGATTAGTGCGTGTGCATGTGCCAGAGACCTCTAAGCGCACACTGGGTTGGGAATGAAAAACACTGATGCAGTTGTATCAATGACGGTTATGAAACAAAAAAAACAAAAAAAAAACAATCAACCGTGAGCCGTGAGAAGACATCATCACGGACAACAGCATTGCATTTACTATAGAGAGATACTAATTATGAAATACCTTCGAAAAGTAGAAACGAGCTAACTCGATCATCTCATCTGAAAGTGCTGTCCATAATCAAAAACTCAGACATCGTAGAACGAATATTTTGATACTGACTGGCTCATCAACCTTTCGAAGCTTCTGAACAAAGGATGAGTCGTAATGATTGTGCTATTCACAAAAAAAATCAATTTACAATTAAAATCGGGATATGGGGGTGAAACTTTGACAATGTAAAAACAGTAACAACTTTAGGTATTAAAAACAAAATTAATATCAAAGTACTTGACTGAAGAATATTTGTAGTTGTTAATCAAAGAAGGGATATGGGGGAAATTCCCATAACATCGTTACAACGAAAATTGTCATCACTCACTATCTCTCTGCACGCAGTGAGGTAATATGTCCTTCAACACCTATTAAGGACGCTGGAACAGATATGGGGGGACTTGGATAAATAAATCAAGGGTTAACACGCAACAAATTAGACATGAATCATTATAACTGGATTCTGTCCACACAAAATCGCATGCTTTAAATAAACTATCAGAGAAAGAAATGCTGGAGGGGGGCTAACTGTTCGAGTTTGTACGTAAAATACAAATGTATTGTATCATAAACAACATAACGATAATTTAACATTAGTTCTGAGATACAGTGACTAAAGGTAATGTTAGTGTAGTATACACTCTGCGATTGAAGTAAATACTTTACATTATATTAAATGTTTCTAACTTAGCTGGGGGTAATTTGATACTGTATTTTCAAGCTCAAAAGGAACAACAATTTCTCCGACAATCTTGACTGTCAGCGGCAGCGTAGTAAATGACTGCAAATAAATAAATAATACCACTGGAGGCCACGTGAACATAGTTGAGCGCCACTTGCCTAGCTGTCTAATGTAAATCAAAATGCCCTGCCTGGCTAGTCACTACAATTAAACTTCCCGTCGACGGGATTGGAAATAAAGAGGGAAAAGAAAGATTGCTTTCGATCATGCCGCTCCAAAATTAAAAAAGAGGCGAACATAAATATCCACACAGGGAGAAACTTGATACGATACGAAAAGATTTGCACAGGGAGAGGGGGACACCACGCGGATTAGCAGGGGGCAGACTGTTTGATTAGGTTCATACGAATATAAATCTCTGTATTGCATCAGAACTCAATAATAAAATTAATAAACTCATGACAGTAACTAAATGTTAATACAGGCTAACACTCTGCAAATGACGTACTTGCTCTACATTATAATCAATGTTTCTAACTTATTTGCATACATGTCTCTTTTTCCGTGTTGTCATTCAGTGCAGTACGGAATCGAGTTATTCAGTTTTGAATTAATCGTGAGCCCTGGGAAACCAAAACCAGGGTATAATGTAATACGGCAGAGTGTAGGTTTCGCCTATATAGTCTCGTCAAGAAATAAACAATCTTTATAAAAAAAATAAAAATGAACATTTCTTATAAAAAAAGCTAGTCGGGGGGGGACGTTCTTGACTTTTCAAGTTGTCTTTATCTTTTTTATTTTTTTAGATCATACTTTTCATTTTGAGAACATTCTCAAGTTGTTGCAACTCCGCTCTGAAGAAATGGTTGTTCAGAATGGGTCCGCAGGCACTGGCCACTTCGTTAAATGCTTGGCCCATGTTCATTCTGTAAGCGATCATCAGAACAGCAACAGCAGCTGCTGCAGACCTATTGACACCTGCAACACAGTGAATGTAGACGTGTTTGCCTAGACGACGGGCTTCTTCAAGAGCTCTTACTGACTTTAGAATCACAAAAGGAAGCATTCTCTCACGACTATCACGAACAGGGCATACGTAGTGGGAAGCCTTGTCTTCAGCAATTTTGTCCAACAGAATTGGTGCTAAAGGAGAATTATCACACGTGACTATTACCTTGTGAAGCTCATCAAGAAGACCTGACTGGGAACCAACTTTTAAGTTCTCATTTACTGCACACACTTCACCTTTTCTACTAAACGGCTTCCAGGCTGCAAATTTGAACGGATTGTAATCCGGAATGTGTTGTTCTGTCAACTCTATTTCAATAGATCTCAGGACCTCGTCTGGTACTCTGCGGTAGTGGTTTTGCTGTGCTCTTTCCTCGGGGATGGTTTCCTTAAGACACATTTGTAAGAGAACTTTGCGGGGGGGTAGAACAGTAATTCTCTTTGGATGATGTTAATATACTTTTCCCAATAAAAGGATACCATTGTTTGCGAAGCTGTACAAAATTGTAGTCACAAAAGAAAAGTAAACCTGAAATTTAGAATAAAAGAAATCTACACTTTTTTAATACCTCTGATTAATATCCAATACTAAGAATGGAGGAAAGGTGTGCCTCCAGCTAACAGAAAATCTTTACTTTTGGGTGGAATCCCTTCTGAAACCACATTCCTACTAGTGAGCTGTAACCATAAACTGAAGGCAGCACGCAGAGATGAATATTGCCGTGCGTAATGTCGCAGGGTAATGCAATTTCTGTTGAATCTCATGTTAATTCTTTTTTTTTCCTTGCATCCTTCGTTCTTTTCTTTTCTTTGCTTTCTTTGCTTTTTTTTTTTTTTCTTTTTTTGTGTCTTATTTATTCTTTAGTTCCCTAATGAGATCTCATGGAGATGATCGCAGTGCGTGTACTTCTCAGGACAGCAACAGACGTCTCAGATCAGCAGCTTACAATGTCAGCATTTGCTATTTCGGCCTGTTGTTGAGGGAGGCAATTGCTTGACCAACTGCTCTGAAGCGATGATGCAGAGAAGTAATTCCGATTACTCTTCCTTTTTGCGACGGCGACGTCTAGGGCGAGGGGCATCTTCGCCCTCTTCATTAGTTGATTCGGTTTTAGGACGACGAGGCTCCTCGGCATCTTCAGCCGGGACTGCGCGCCTGCGACGTGGGGGCGGAGCTTCCTCCTCTCCTTGAGGCTCCTGACGTCTGCGACGCTTTCTGCGCTTTGGTGCTTCTTCTTCAACCGTCTCATCTTCACTAACAGGTTTCTTTCTCCTTCTCTTTGGTGCTTCTTCCTCAACGGCCTCAACTTCTTCACTAACAGGTTTCTTTCTCCTCCTCTTTGGTGCTTCTTCTGCAACCACCTCAACTTCTTCACCAGCAGGTTTCTTTTTCCTTCTCCTTGGTTTACGTTTTGGTGGTTCTTCTTCCCCAGCCTGAACTTCTTCTGTTTTCTCACTGCTCTTGCGGCTTGGTGGGGGAGCTTCGTCTCTCCATTCATCTGGGTCTTCATCCTCGAACTGTGTTTGGTGAGAAATAATACACCCGTCCTTTCTACAGTGCCTTACTATCATTAAAATAAAGTAATTTACAAACCTGTTTTTCAGAATTCCTATCGATATCAGAAGCCTTTAAACTGTTGAGAGACTTCTGAAGATTGGAGAGTTTTTCATTTTCGGTGTGGTCGTCAACTTCGCCAAGTCCCTTATCCTCTTCTTGAAGACGTTTTCTCCTGTCTTCACGTTCTTGCTCTGCTGTCTGAAGAGCTGCTTCTTCAGCCGCCTTCTTCTTCGATTCCCTTCTGAGGAGTTCGTTCTCAAGTCTGATTGCTCTGATAAACAATCGATGCATAGCACGAGTATCGGATTTCTTTGTCGTGACGTCTGTTTTAATTTATAAATAGATGGTTGGAAAAGGAGAAAGAGAAACAGATAAGAGAGAATTATTTCTAACATGTTCCTGCTTTGTGTCAGCATAAAGCTAAACAAGACTTTCCTTCTAGAGAAGAAGTTTCACACGGGAACCAGAGCCAAGGTTGAACAAGAGACTGTAAATAGAAACAAAACACACTGTTGAAATTCAATTCCATCATCGTGTTCTCGAATTCAAGTTTGTTAATTAGTACTTGCTGATCTGAGATTACATGACGATCTTCTTGTTTTGCAGTTATCTCAAACTCACAGCTTTCAGTCGCATCGCGGTGGTAATCCAGTGTTTCAGTTAGGATTGTTGTCTCCGCAGATATTAACTTTTCCTCTTCTTGCAATTCTTGAATCCATCTCTCATTGTCAACTTTGCTCTTTAGTTGATCATTGCACATGTCCATCTTCTTTCGCAATACCTGTTTTTTATATTTTATGAGAAGTTTTCCTTGTGAGTAGTCAGCCAGGTTTTAGGTAAATAAAACTGTCCAGTTCGATTCCGACCCGGGTCATTTTTTTTGTCGGGCCCAATCTTCGGATCTGCTTGGTGGTCACTAGTCTGTTATTCGGAGCCCAGCAATGGGACATCCGTTAAAATTGGATCGATACAGAGAAGATTAGCATGGTCCCTGCGCAAGGATGACACGCATTAATCGAGAAAGTATCACCTTTTTTTCCAAATAGTTTAATACAATTGCTAAACATACATTATTAATCATGGTTTCTGACTCAGCGATTTGCTGGTTTTTGCTTCCCTGGTGAATTGACCCTAAGTTGTATGCCAGTGCTCCAATCTGTTTTAAAGCATTTTAGGACGCTGTTGACTCGGAAACTTCCACTATAAATCACATACTAGAAACGAACCCAACACAGCGAGAACTGTTGCGATCTTCCACCATAATCCGCCTTGCTGCTGGCGAGCCATCATTTTTTGGGCCCTGTCCCCACCGCTGAAAAGAATTAAATAAGTTATACATATTTTATAATTTTAACACTAAACAGTTGGGTAAAATAGGGAATTAGTTAGGCCTCCTCCCCAAGACTTAAGTCAAAAGAAAGCAAAAAAGAAAGACAAAACAAAGAACAAAAAAGAAAGAGTCAGGAAGCGACGAGTGTAATTTGTTTGTGCACGAAACCGTGAAGACTTAAACTGATAAAGCTAAAGGAGGCTTACGTTTGCTGCCAACATTCTTTTTCGTTCCTACAATACTTGTTAAATGCAAAAAAAAATCCCCATTGAAAATTTATTCTAAGCCAAAGAGAAACCGTCCAGTTCGATTCCGGTCCGGGTCATTTTTTTTGTCGGACCCAATCTTCGGATCTGCTTGGTGGTCACTAGTCTGTTATTCGGAGCCCAGCAATGGGACATCCGTTAAAATTGGATCGATACAGAGAAGATTAGCATGGTCCCTGCGCAAGGATGACACGCATTAATCGAGAAAGTATCACCTTTTTTTCTTTCCATTGTTATCTAATCTTGCCGCAACCATTGTCTTTTCTTCACATATTTATCTTTAGCAAGATTGTTTGCCGAGTTTAGACAAGGTTCATTATCTGCTGTAACGAGAGCTGAGCATACTTTCTTCGCAGGTGTTTTGTTGATCGAACGGAGGCTGGAGGAATAATAGCTGACTCCCAAGAAGTACCTAATTGTGATGCCAGAACTTTAGCCCCTTCTGCTGTTAGGTTAGTCGAACATTACCAAGTCCTACAACCTTTTGATGAGCATGTGCGCGGTCGCAGTGGTAGAAATATCTCTCTCGGGAGTCAAAGTAATAAATCTAACCTGTAAGATGTTAGACATTGGAGTTCCATTCACCTTTCTAATTTTAGCAACCTGCAAGTCGACCCAGTCATCTTGAAGTTGCAGTTTGTGAAGAGAGAGGTTTATAGTTTTTGTCAATTCAGCGAAGGCCATTCCTGTGTCCCACATTGGAAAGAGTTTACAAACCTTCGCACCAAACTGACCAACATATTGATCTAATACTTGTGTGAGCATTGCTAAGTCAACAGTCAAAGGGACATTCTTAAGAAGTACTACCTTACAAGGTTGTCCCTGTCCATTCTTCTCCATCTCAACAGGCTGTTGTGGTTGCTGTTGTGGAATCATCACTGGGTTTGTAACATGTGGAAGGTGAGGTACAACAGGTTGAAGAGGTTGAACATATTGCTGTGGTGGAGGCTTTTGCTGCCCTGATGAATGGAAAGCAGTTCTGATCCTTTTTGATGCTGCGAAACCAATGCTTTTGAAACCATGGCCCCACTGCTGAAAGAATTAAATAAGTTATAAAATTTAAAAAAGAAACCAAATAGATGTTGAACAGCGTATGTTCTTGAATGGAGCAGGCAAGAAAAATTAGACGCCTGGAAAATGATGACAAGGAATCACGAAACCATCTATTAAAACTTTTCTTTTTTCATCGTTCTCTCAGCTAACAGCTCACGGTAGAATCTCGCCCCTTATGTTGGTATAGTACATCAACATAAGAGATAAGTGCGAAGTAGCAAGACACGAATGTGATGAAATAGCAGCTGAAGAAGACAACAATCGCAATACCCATAGCTCGAAACAGAGCAGTATAAGGAACAATTAAATAAACCTCCGGAACAGAACAGAAAGAAACAAAAGTGGCAATGGATATGGCAGCTGGCGCAAAAAGTACTTTTTCATGCCATTTGAAATTTTCTTTGAGGCTAAGATGAATAGCGATAAGTGTCCAAGAAACACAAACAACTACAACAGTAAGGATAAAAAGCAGAGCAAGGAAAATAAATCTCATATTGTAATAAGATTCACTCTTCAGTGCAAAGAGTAGCAGGTCATCATTGCTTCCAACTCTCAATAAGATAATGCAAACAATAACAACAACAGTTAACATGCAATTAATCTTTCCCCCCAGAAGAGGGAGATTACGAGAAAATATGTTGACATTGTAGCTGTAGGCAATGTCTGAACGAAGACTCTCAACAGGCCATTCCACCATATGCCCAAGCAAAATACCTCCGACGATTAAAACAGCAATGGGAAGACTTACTACTTGCTCACAAGTTGCTAGTATTAGAATGAGAAATGTTGCGATCAATGGTACGAATTGTTGTCTTGATTTTGTTTTCCCATTTTGAGGACCATTATTGAAATACGTAACAACATAACTACAGGGGAACACAAGTAAGGAATATAGACTTTGTCTGTAGTCAGGAAAAAGACAAACGATTGGTATCGTAATTGCCAGGTGACACCCAATCGACAATGTTGGAATTATCCAGCAATAATATGTGTTGTACTTTGGTGTTGTGAATGCTTCATGAAGATGCAAACTGACATCTGTTTGCTTTGATATGTGATTGCGATTGTATTCATAAAAACACTGCCTTGATCTCGACAGTAAAGACAATAAACAAAATGTGATTACTAACACACAGCTGTTAATGAATCCCTTTTCTAGAGTGGGCTGTTCATGCCTTTGAATCCAACTAATTTTGATGGGCCACGCAGGATGGGTGCTGCCAGATTCTTTCCTGACAATCCCGCTCACAATGATCTCATTTGAGGTTGGGTCTCTCCAATATATCATTTGGATTTCACTCGTATTATGTGTGATGTACATCCCAAATGAAGTTGTTATAAACTCAAATGGCATTATGAATCTCAGTAACCTCTGTTTATGATCAATATCTGTGAATGTTTGTTTTATTGTTCCGTTTTGCATAACTCGTAGCTGTTGTGACGCTAAAAATTCATCCTCTGCAAGACGTTCCCCTTTCAATTCACCTTCACTGCGATACCAACACAGAGAGAGGGAAGCAATATGGATTATCAACCACAATAGAGGGCTCTTTATTAGCATGATTCCAACTTCATCCTGTGTTGTAAAAATATATACTAAAATTGGTCTGAATGCCAATACAGGGTCTCTTATTTCGCAATGTCTTTTATAAATTAGATAGTTGAGGTGCTTTTCTTGCCATTGTCAATCACATTCATACATCCTGATAACCAGTCTCTGTAGCCACCTTCTTCATGGTCAGCGGCAACCGCTTCTGCTTGAAACAAAAAATTATCATTCACACCCAGTCTTTGCATTTCTGAGAGTATTAGTTGCTCAGAAAACTTGTGCTTCCATTCAATAAATGGTTGATATTGTTTATTATTTAATTCCGAATTTGGAATTATTAGAACGTCCTGTACGACGGTAGTTTCCGTTGGAACTTTCTTGAGTGAAGATGCTGTGGGAACTACAACCTTTATAATCATTGTTTTTTCCTTACCAGAAGGTTGTATTTTAATGTCAAATCGACGAACTTGCATCTCCCCAGGTTCCACTAATCCAACAGGAAACTCTGCCGCTTGTGATGTTCTTGTAGATATGTCTACCCATCCTCTTTTAAATGTTGTTGTATTTTGTTCCTGTTTGATTTCCCATCCTTCATGCTCCAGTTCGATTCTCCGCGTTGAATCACGTTGGATGCTGTTATCCCGCAATTCTGATTGTAGTGCACGGACAAGTCGTTGACGAGCTGCCTTCATATTTTTTTATGACCAAACCTGTTGCATTAATAAAAATAAAAGTGAGAGGGGACCTAACAAGAATGATTACAAAAAAAAACACCTCGAAACGCCAACATAGTTGTGTATTTCTTGTTAATGGATAAATCATAAATCTCGTTACACTAGTAAAAACACATAACCTGTTGAACTGGCTGTCCAAGCGAGTGCACATATATCATAATATTAAAGGATTGGAAAGATAAAACGTGCCTTTTTTTTTTTTTTTCTCCTTTCTTCTTTTTTAAACTTAACTTTCTGTTCGTCAAGCAATTTCTCACTACTGATTTTTCACATTTATGTTCGTTCAGATCATTAGTACCGACCACGCACAACAACAAAAAATAGAAAAATAAAGAAAAGGTTTTTTTTAGAATAATCCACCCCAGGTAGATATATTTTCTTACGTGGAACCATTTGCTTGGCTACATTCAAAGTACGATATAGAAATACAAAGAGGGTCTCATTGATGTCTCCTTTCTGTTATCGCTTTGCTACTTAAGCGCCACCCAGCCAACAGAATACATAAGGGACTGTTTAATTAAAAAAAAAAAACAACGATATTAATAAGACTACGTAATATGGCAACAAACACCTCGTTAACGCAACCACACGGAGTACTAAATGTACGTTGCTACGGCTAAACACATTAAGAAAAGAAAAAAAAAAAGAAAAAAAAACAGGTCAAAAACAAACAGAATCACAACGAACTACTAACGTTTAGATATAAAAAAAAAAAAAGAAATAAATAGAGAAAGAAGAAACAAGTAACAAGGCAACAAACACTCCTTTGCACCTGAAGTTCATCCAAACTCCAAAGAAGTAATAGTCATCACGCCACAGTGGAATACACACATTGGTTTTTTATCATTTTTTTCCTCCCCTCTTTTATGTTGTGAGGTTTCGTAAATTGGTTTACCGTGTGCAAGTTAACGCACAAAAAAAACATCTCATTCTTTTTTTTTTTTTTTTTTTTTTTTTTTTGCTGTTGTTAGTTGGAGAAGAAACCATTCAGATTGAAAAGCCGATATATTTCTTATGCATCTCCTGTGAGACAGGATTCTATCTGCATTCAAAGAAATAAGGCTAATCCGAATGGTTTTCCTTTCGAGTTTTTTTTTTTTTTTTTTTTTCTTCTTCAAAAACATGTCAAATGACTGCTGGAGACAGTTTGTGGCGGAATGTGATGACAGCGATGAGACACAGCAGAGATACTATCCGTTTTGCAATTTCCATACCTCTGTCCAAAACTCTGCAGGTTGTGATATTAAGAATTTAGTAATTGATTTCTCGGAGTCAGATGGAATAGAAACAGCCGTGTTACAAAACACTTTCGATGTTAATAAAGAAGTCAGCTTTGATATTGTCATATGATTAGACGCAGAGTTTATAGCAACCAAATGAAGTAATGAAAAGAACTCTTGAGTCAGTGCTAAATTAACCTGTGGAAGCCTACTTAGAGAAGATAAGATTCGTTCAGAAGCAGGAAGTCTATTCATTTCTTCATACTGTTCCAAATCTTCAGGTGCCACATGTAAGTCAGCTGCTGCTGATAGTAATTCCATCACTTGAGGTCCTAATAACCCTCCAGGGATAGCAGCGATAAACTGAACAAGAAGATGAGCTGTTGAATGCAAACCTATACTCGATAAGTCTTGTTGAACACTATTACTCTCGGGTATTACTTTAATATCTTCCATGCTGAATATTCCATTTAGTGCCAGTCCATGCATCTTAATCCAATTAATACATTGATAAGGAAGAGAAGGGTAATCCATATCTACTTGAATAGGCCGAATCATAACTTCACTCAAAGCAATCCCCATCGATGGTTGAATCTTAACAGCACCACAGTCATCTGCAATTGAAGGAGAAACAGGGAACCTTTTAGCATCCATGCTAAGCTCTTCAAGTAGAGAAGGAACAGATGCAGCATAACTTATCTTTCTAATAACTCTATTTAATACTAAGGGTTGAAAGACTTGTAGTAATCCTTTCACCCAAAGAGGTGGATTTAAAAAGTACAATCCCTTCAAGTTCTTCTTATACTTTGCTGTGAGTGCCTGTTATTTTATTGTTGAGTTGAGTTAGTTGTCGTTGTTGTTTTGAAATTAATAAGATATTTCACATACGGTATCAAAGGTTTTCCGCAACCATCCAAAAACCGAACGAGCTGCTGAGTTTCCCAGTTGTGTTTCAACCAACATTGTAATATAATAAGGATAACACACGATCCCATCCATCCTGTGGTTTTGTTATTTTTTATATTTTCTAATTCTTAACAAAACAAAAGCCGACAGTGACAAAACAACAAGAGAACACATGTTTATCAGTAATAGTTAGTCATGTTAAGGTTATCCTCACTCAGAAGTCGGATTTCAAGGATTAATAAAGTTCATCAGGTAGCGAGTGAAGGCAATAAAGAACAGCTGACAAGAACAACACAACCCCAACAAGATGACGACAACAACAAGAGAACACATGTTTATCAGTAATAGTTAGTCATGTTAAGGTTATCCTCACTCAGAAGTCGGATTTCAAGGATTAATAAAGTTCATCAGGTAGCGAGTGAAGGCAATAAAGAACAGCTGACAAGAACAACACAACCCCAACAAGATAATGACAACAACAAGAGAACACATGTTTATCAGTAATAGTTAGTCATGTTAAGGTTATCCTCACTCAGAAGTCGGATTTCAAGGATTAATAAAGTTCATCAGGTAGCGAGTGAAGGCAATAAAGAACAGCTGACAAGAACAACACAACCCCAACAAGATGACGACAACAACAAGAGAACACATGTTTATCAGTAATAGTTAGTCATGTTAAGGTTATCCTCACTCAGAAGTCGGATTTCAAGGATTAATAAAGTTCATCAGGTAGCGAGTGAAGGTAATAAAGAACAGCTGACAAGAACAACACAACCCCAACAAGATGACGACAACAACAAGAGAACACATGTTTATCAGTAATAGTTAGTCATGTTTAGGTTATCCTCACTCAGAAGTCGGATTTCAAGGATTAATAAAGTTCATCAGGTAGCGAGTGAAGGTAATAAAGAACAGCTGACAAGAACAACACAACCACAACAAGATAATGACAACAACAAGAGAACACATGTTTATCAGTAATAGTTAGTCATGTTAAGGTTATCCTCACTCAGAAGTCGGATTTCAAGGATTAATAAAGTTCATCAGGTAGCGAGTGAAGGTAATAAAGAACAGCTGACAAGAACAACACAACCCCAACAAGATAATGACAACAACAAGAGAACACATGTTTATCAGTAATAGTTAGTCATGTTTAGGTTATCCTCACTCAGAAGTCGGATTTCAAGGATTAATAAAGTTCATCAGGTAGCGAGTGAAGGTAATAAAGAACAGCTGACAAGAACAACACAACCACAACAAGATAATGACAACAACAAGAGAACACATGTTTATCAGTAATAGTTAGTCATGTTAAGGTTATCCTCACTCAGAAGTCGGATTTCAAGGATTAATAAAGTTCATCAGGTAGCGAGTGAAGGTAATAAAGAACAGCTGACAAGAACAACACAACCCCAACAAGATAATGACAACAACAAGAGAACACATGTTTATCAGTAATAGTTAGTCATGTTTAGGTTATCCTCACTCAGAAGTCGGATTTCAAGGATTAATAAAGTTCATCAGGTAGTGAGTGAAGGCAATAAAGAACAGCTGACAAGAACAACACAACCCCAACAAGATGACGACAACAACAAGAGAACACATGTTTATCAGTAATAGTTAGTCATGTTAAGGTTATCCTCACTCAGAAGTCGGATTTCAAGGATTAATAAAGTTCATCAGGTAGTGAGTGAAGGTAATAAAGAACAGCTGACAAGAACAACACAACCACAACAAGATAATGACAACAACAAGAGAACACATGTTTATCAGTAATAGTTAGTCATGTTAAGGTTATCCTCACTCAGAAGTCGGATTTCAAGGATTAATAAAGTTCATCAGGTAGCGAGTGAAGGTAATAAAGAACAGCTGACAAGAACAACACAACCCCAACAAGATAATGACAACAACAAGAGAACACATGTTTATCAGTAATAGTTAGTCATGTTTAGGTTATCCTCACTCAGAAGTCGGATTTCAAGGATTAATAAAGTTCATCAGGTAGTGAGTGAAGGCAATAAAGAACAGCTGACAAGAACAACACAACCCCAACAAGATGACGACAACAACAAGAGAACACATGTTTATCAGTAATAGTTAGTCATGTTAAGGTTATCCTCACTCAGAAGTCGGATTTCAAGGATTAATAAAGTTCATCAGGAAGTATAATATTACGATGTCGTCCAAGCAATCTATGCCATTAAAGAAATGAGTGGGGTCACTACAGAACAATTAGTTATTTAACTAAACAAAACAAAGCAAAACATACAATTTTATAAAATACAACTGAAGAGCGTGTTGCATAGAAGGGTCCGTAGGGATACGGTGAGAGATGATTTGAAGAACAGAGCAGCGATCTTTATTCATACCACAAACTCTAAAGCAACGAGTTCGCATAACTGAAGTTAATTTAACAGCGAGGTCTTCTAATGGATGATGAGCGTCTTGTAGTGATTGATTGTATTGAACATCGATATCAGTTTCTTGAACTCCGTCGTCGTTTAGCTTCTGAGTCGGTGCCAATGCGAATGCCAAATGAGGAGGAGCAACCGGCAACAACGACAACATCTTTTGAACTATTGCGTGACCATCAATTAACGGAGTCAGATGACACAATGATCTGTGAAACATCGAATATGACCGGTGAAGATCTTTATGTAATCCTGTACATGTTTCAATTACTTCTTCCAAAGCAAGACTCGATGGAGGTGCATACGCTCCCTTTGTAGAAGCAGGCTCACTAGCATAAGACATAATAGCTGATTGAAATCGAGGTGATAACTCGTCAAAGGCTTCGTTGATGGAAGCGAATTCAGCTCCGTATCGAGTTCCGTTTGCAAGTTTTTGCAACACTTTTGAAACTAATAACAGATTATTACGTGATACTGACAATTGACTTTCAGAAATACCCATAGCCTCAATTAAACCATATCGTTCTGGTACAGCAATTGATGGTGTGAGGCATCTCAACATAATGAATGATGATACCATATGAGAAGCATTCCCCTGACACATCTTTGCTGCATTGCTGATCCTTAGACAGATTCTTCTTAGCATTGGAGGACAGGAGTTTAAATTATCTCTTAGTGACGTAATAAACATGTTTACTACTTTTACAATTTCTTCTCTGCCAGTGCTGTCAGTGTCTCCTAAGTCAGGAAGAGGTGGTAGTGTCAGCATTGTTTTTATAATTGGTCCAACGACCTTAACCATAAAAGGCCTCAGACATGTTTGACTGAAGCGATCAAGTGATCTGCTTAAGAGAGATGTTTGTCGAAGAAATGTTTTGGTTTTTTCGGAATTTCCTCCCCACATCTGGGAAGTTGGAGTCTTACCTACTTCAAAACCGATTAAGATGTCGATATATTCAATAAATGTACCAAAATATAACGATGCTACGGCAAAAGCTCCCCACACCTGTAAATCTGGATTTGGAGGGTCTTTATGAACAGAGTACAATACATTAGGCTCTCTTGTAACGTATGCGCTGACTTCTCTATACTTTTCTATCTCATCCTCGATCGGTAGTTCGCTGCCTCCGCAGCAGAATGACATCACTGCATGCTGAATTGTCAGGGAGGCTGTGTTTGTAGAGAAAAAATTAAAAAGCATTAAAATAATAAATAAATAAAAAAAAACAATCACAACTTACAATAAAACCGTCTCCGTTTATTCTTCAAACTCCCTGCAGATGGCTTCCTGTTAAATAAATAATTCAAATATGACAGCCTTACGAAAAATTCAAAACCACACTGTTACCGCTGTCCTGACATCATCAGGAGATTAGTAGTCTTTGAGAGACTACGCTACTCACTTGATTTGAGTTGCTGGATATGAGTCGCATTAGATCGATGGCTTACCAATCATTAACACAATACAACAACCTGGTCGTGGATGTACAACATCTGTACATTAGAAGCAAAATCAGAAAGATTTTGAAACTTTTTTAGTTGCTGGCTGCCTCCATTCCGGGGGCGACTGTTTCTTGTTTGCTCCAAAAGTCTTTCTGAGCGTCCCATTCCTTCCAATGACCATCCTTTCTGAATTGACGCCAGCGTTCTATCCATCGAACCTGTTGAAGTGTTGGAGTGTTGATGTGAAGGTAGTTTTGAAATAACATTCAACAAAATCTAAAGAACAAACCTGATTTGGGTATCCGTACTTCTCCCACGACTGATGGTAATATGGTTCTCCTTTCTTGACTCCTTTGTAGTCAATTTCAGTTGCCTGGACTCGGTTGAGAGGATGCCCAAAGAACAGCCACTCTCTCGGTGTTCTTGGTTTTGGTCTGCGTGAGTGTTGGTTGTGTTTATTTATTTGCTTCTCACAATTAAAAAAAAAAAAAAAAAAAAGAGTATAAAACTTAACATACTTTATATTGTGATAGAGGGTCTTGTTATCCCACATTTTCAAATGAAGTCCACACTTGTCTTCTTTCTTTAATGCTTTGCGTTCTTTGTGATCTAATTCAGATCCAATTTCCTTAAGTTGTTTATAGAATCTATTAAAAGACAATCCAGTTACGTATTCAGGCATAATTATTCCCTTTACGAGAGCTTCATTGTATAGCTTCTTGCAGTTTGCAGCAGCTGTTTCTTCAGTTATTTGAGCTCGACATAATATGTATGCTCTGCACATAGCAAGATAGTTGTCTTTGTTGTAAGGAAGCTTGTTTTTTCCAATCTCTTTGAACGCTTCCTCAGCTTTTGATAAGAACCTAGCCTTGCCATAAATTTGAATTAAGGAAGTGTATTGTCTTTGTGAGACTCCATAACGTGTTTTTAAATCTTGAAAAACTCTGAGAACTCGAGGAACCCACAACTCAGGACGGAGCTCAACGTGTTCTAAGACTTCATCAATGAAGTTAGTGTAGTCTTCTGGATGGTTGTAAAGAAACTGTCTATGAGCTTGTTTGTAATATTCCCAATGATACTCAGGATCTACTGTAAAAGACTCTAGCGATTCTACCCAATTAACATTCTTAAGCCACACTTCTGGGTGATGATTTCGAAGAGCCCTTCTCTTCCATTCATCACTTCTAATTTGCATTCTCAAATCATAAGACCACTTCGGTATTTCCATAACGGTGTTATTCACTCCAGTTCCCTTCGTACTTGTCTTTGACATTCCCTTAGATTCTCCTTTCTTAAATCTTCGTTGTGCTTGCAGAGGACCAACTCGGGAAACACCCGCAAGCATGCTCCGAACGATGCTCATATTATGACGACCCTTGAAATAATAACGTTATTACAATTAATAAATTAACTTTTTTTTAAGAAATGCTCTCTTGCGTGTGTGTTGGCTGATTGAAAGGAATTATTTGTGAGGGTGCTGATGTTGTTATGAGGGCTTAGCACATATTTTCTTTTTTTTTTTTTTTTTTTTTCCATTTTTTTGGCTGACAATAAAATTCAAATGCTTAATAAAAAAACACATCCAAAATCAACAACAGTCGCACCAGTTTACTCCTTTGGGTTGTAGACGGTGACGACATCAGGTTGTGGCTTAGTTGGTCCCTTCTCTCCCTTAGGGTCCCAGTCAAGCATAATCTTAACCTTAAGACCAAGAACTCCCTGTCTCATGTAGATGTGTCTGGTGCACTCAGACACGAAGTCTCTTGGGACGTCTCCAGACCACTTCATGTATCCGTCCTTGAACTTCATGGCCTTTGCTCTCTGTCCTCTGATCTTACCAGCAACGACGATCTCAATACCCTTAGCCTGGGATTCCATTACGAACTTCATAACTCCGTAGCATGCACGACGGACTGGAAGTCCTCCAACAAGTTTGTATCTCAAAGACTCAGTCTGAGCAATGGCAGACAGACCTCTGTTCATGACACGCTCAGCGTACAATTCAACTCCTCCTTCTGGGAATCCGAATCTCTTCTGAACAACTGAAGTCAATTCTCTGATACGACGACCTCCCTCTCCGAGAACGTCCTTTGAGCGAGTGGCCTTGATGATGATCTCAGTACGTTGTGGGGTTACTCTTACCTGTTAGTTAGTTATTGGACATTGGATTGTGTAAATAAAATAACAAAAAAAAAAAAAAAAGAATCCACATCGTAATAAAAATAAGAAAACAAACCTCAACTCCAGAGAAACCATCCTCAGCAAGTTCTCTTCTGAGGTACTCGTTCAACTCACAGTAGAAGACTCCATCGGCGACGAACTTACGTCTCTTGGAGAGCTTGTCGTGAAGGGCAGACATGTTTTTTTAATTAAACTGAAGAAGCAATAAAAGTTAAACAAGTGTTGTTTCAAAAAAAAAAAAAAAAAACATATGTTTGTTAAAACAACGATAACCGAGACCAAACAAAAAAAAACATGGACGGAAATTTATTGTGTACACTCGTCTGATGACAACATCATCAACAAAATATCAGTCTACAGATCAATAATTTAGACACCTAACGAAGTGTTTATATGGAGAGATGATAAAAAGAAAAGAGGGAGGAAGAACTAATTACGTTATTGTATAAAATATTTTTATAACTTTTTAGCTCCGTCAGAACCAGCAGCGGTTGAAAGGAGAGCCATAAGAACAAAGAACAAAGATAAAGAGAGACGGGAAAAAAAAAAAGAAAAATCTGAATAAGTTAAGATTCTCAGATTTATTTAAACAGAAGGACACAACTACTTTACAAGTGTGATAAATAATCGTCACTAACAGCAGTAAGGAAGGAAAGTCAGGCAGCTACAGCAATAATTTTAAAAAAAAAGAGCCGTCCCTGTCTATATTGATAATTGGTTTAAAAAAAAAAAAACAGAACTGAATTTCTCCACAAGATCAAAACAATTTCATCTCTAAATGGAAGGCAAAGCAGCCAGCCTCAATAATATATAAGAAGAACAAGAGTATTAAAAACTAAGAACAAAGAAAAAGAAAAAAAAACACCAGACTTCACTGAATAAGTCTGATCCGACTCGGAGATGATGCTGCGCTACGATACCCACGAGCTGAGACAAGATCGTATAAGCCCTCAATCGGAAGTGATTCAGGAATAACATCATCAGGAACAAGTCGAATAGGATCGTATGCCGGAGTATCGCTGTTGGGAATATCTTCGGAATTGTTGTTTTCTTTTTGCTCGTCAGTACCATTATCTACTTCATCAAACCTCGCAGCCGACGGCACTGATTTCACTTGCTCTCCAAGTTCAAGTAGCTTTGCGTCATCAGCGTAAAGTTGTCCTTTTCGAAGTCTTTTTTGTTTTCTCCAATTTATAAATTTCGAGCAAAGAACACATCCACAAAGAGAGAGGACTATGACACCAATCCAGATAATTAACTCCTCTGACCATCCTTGAACTCCAATGTCAGAATCAGAACTTGAAGAAGATTGAGAGATGTGATAAAGTACTACCAAAGACAACATCTTATTATGTTAACTTATAGAGATCATGTGAAAATAATTAATAAATAACAACTCATCCCCACAACTGTTATACAAAAGAAAATACGCATAATAACAACAACAACAATCTCAGAGTTTACATCGCATCTATTTTTAATCTTTTAACTCCTTCGTTAGCATCATCAGGCAATGGTGGTACATTAGGAGAACGTTCTTTTATAAACATACAAGCTTGCTGTAAAAGGTCATCATCGAGAGGAAACTTCCAGGTATTATTTCCATTACTGTCTGTCGTTTCATCAAAGTCTTTCCCACTTGGTGACTGCATTAGGTTAAATATAACTGAAGCTTTGTCTGTGGGTGATAATTCAGAGAATTGGTTCTGAACCCATCGCCTCATTTATATTTTTTTAACGAAAAAAGTATTTTTTTTTTTTGTCTGGAGTGGAAGAATATAATGTAATTGAAAAAAAACAATAAAAGAAAAAAAGTTTTAACAAAAAAAAAAGTGCATCAAGCTGCAAGCTTCTGATTAACTTGTGGAACTTTCTTTCCCGGAAATGTAAATGATCCATTAGCTAATTCAAATTCAAAAATGTCAGGAGGTCTCTTTAAAGCTCCCTGTCGAAGTCGTAAACTAACACCATTAAGAGTCCACGGGGTCGGCGTAGCCTTTCCTTTCACAGCAGCAGAAGGAACACGTTTGAGTTTGTTCGGAACTTCCGAATAAGTAGCAGTCACGATTCCCCAATTATACGTTCCTTCAGTTGCTGAAAAGTCTGCAGGGCGAGGATCAAATGTACGACAGACTCTATTAACAGGAATTGGAACAGTGTGAGTGATGTCACCACCAGGAATAGCATCAGGGGGTATCCTAACTGTAAACCTTCCACTACCATCAGGGGCTATTGCTGTAACGAATGGTCCTGAGTCATGTGGTATACCAACTTTGAGTTCTAATTCGTTATTATCATCATCGTCAGAGTTTAAGTCTGTGTCTTTATAATTAGACTCAATAACTTCACCATCTATGTCATCTCGTTGATCTAATTCAGCATCGAATACGTATTCCAGTGGTGCTGCAGCTCCTGCGTCACAAAACTGTTTAATTGTTCCTCTGAAGATCTCACCCAACGTGTTGTTGTGTTCAGACTTTATTCGTTTTCGGCATCTCACAATCGGAACACAACTCGCATCATATACTTGACTTCGGTAATTAGGTAGAGTAGTAGTTGTTGTAGGAGCTGAATTAGTGAAAATACCTCCATCGCATAATGCAGAAATAGGATTTTGAGACTCATAAAAAGATACTAACTGCCTACGTGTACGAATACTTGACGCTTTAAGGAGTCCTTTACCACATTGAAGACGTGGATTTGGGTCACTAATGGAGGCCGATGGAACTACATCAGCAGTCAGTTGTGGGCTTAATCCATATAGCTGTGAATGTAGAATAAATGACGACAGGTCATGGGCATCACATATTGCTACCCAGTGACCATGCATCGCACAGCGTAATTGCACAACAGTATGTCCAGGTGAAAGGTTCGATCCCCTTAAGTTTTTAAGTTCTAAGGTATCTCTGTAAGGCTGATGAATCTGTAAACTTGACCGTGGAATGTTCGCTGATATTGTTGTTAGGTGAGAGCATTTACCTCCATCAGTCCAAACTTTTACGAAGATTTCGACAGATATTTCCTTTTGGCTCATTGCAGTTTCTTGTAATAGATTAATTCGTCTTCCATAATCACCAACTTCCAACTCACTTCTGTATTTATACGATATTAAATTAAGTGCTGCTGCCCAATCACATAGCATTTCATCTTTCATATTTCCATCTGTAAGTTCCTTTGCAACTCTGCCGATTACTTCCGAGTCGAAGGGATCGAGGACTACTTTAAATTTCTCCAACAAGTGGAGTAACTCAGAGCTATTGTGAATGGAGGCGGACATGTGAAAATGATCAAAAAAAAACGCAACAATTTGATAATGTGTTAGTGATAGTCTGGTACTCGTAGCAACAGAGTTTTTTTTTTTTTTTTTTTTTTTTCCTGAATAAAGAGATGTGTATTTTTATTGTGTCAAAAAAAAAAAAAATAAATAAATAAAAATAACGCAAAAATGTAATTTACAAAAAAAAAAAAAAAAAATAACTAGAGTACAAAATCTAACTAACAATAATAATAAATATAGAGTACGTGATCTACGCTCCTACCAAAGGACACTTAGGGATTAAACAAATAATTGACAACAGGCAAATACACATGACAGATGTCAACTTGACTTCATGTAAACTGAGCACAACGTTTAGTTTGTTTACTTTAATTCTTAACACAGAAACACAAATCATAACATTGCATGCAATAGCATTCCGTGGTTAATAAGAAGGCAGCTGCTAGTTGCTTCTGTCTATGTGTAGTTGTAGTTTCGTATGCTTGTTGCACCCTTGCGGACAACAGCCTGGTTAGATTCTGATTTCTTTGAGGTAGTTCGTTCTGTTTTTTTACGAGGATTGCTGACAGTTCGAACCCCCCGTCCCTTTAGTATATTTGAAAACGTAGAACGAGGATGATCAGACGACTTTATCTTTTGTCGTACTCTTGGTGGAGATACACTTGTAACCTCCTGAGGAATAGGCTGAGGTGGTGGTGGAGATGGCAGAGGAGTCGGATCCGTAGCAACACAGGCCTCAGCCGTGTCAGGTGGAAGAAGTTCAACCTGAGACTGAACTAAACTTTTTGTTCTATTTGATAGAATGAGAAGATCATCTTTAGCTTTTGTTACCGCACGTAGATCTTTGAATGCACTATGAAGCTTCTCTTTGAGATGCTTTACTTCAACTTGACTTTCCTTATACCTCGCAGAGTATATCTTAGCTCTTGTTCTGTATTTAGTAATCATATCAATAGTCACAGTGTCGAGATTCTCTTGGCGGCGGTTCGCATTCTCAGCACACATCGTGTCAACTTTCCCACGCAGATCAACCACCTCGTGTAGTTCTAAAATAAGAGATTCACGTTCTTGAGCTGCGTGTTCATTCTCTTCCATCAGCTTTTTGTTTGCAGCTCGCAGCTGCTCAACCTCCGAATTGCCTGTCGGCCTGCAGCATTCTGAATGACGTTCTCTCAATTTCTTTACTTCAGACACCAAAAGTCGTTCTCTCTTTTCCTTCTCTTGAAGCTCTCTATCTCTCTCAGAAAGTAATTTTAAATTAAATTCAAAGTCTTCACTCATTTTAGAAAGGTATTCTCCCAACGCCTTCGGGAGATTGTTCATTTTTTTTATTTTTTTCTTATTATTCCTCTTTTTTCTACTGTAGACATAACTAATAAGATTAACCCTTTCCCTTTTCTAAAAAAGGCGTGCTGCCCTCAGGTTATAGAAGTGCCTCCAACATGTTATGTAAGTCTTTGGTACTCATCTATAAAAACTTTTAATACACACACAAATGAACAATCACTTATCGCTAGCCAGTACACAAAGCGTTTGGCTTGTCGTTTTTTTTTTCCCGTTCGGAAAGATACAAATTGGAAGGGGGGGGAGGTCTGAGGGAGTAAAAAAAAAAAAAAAAAAAAAAAAAAGGATTTCGAAAACAAGGAATGGGTTTAGTGTTGACCCGTGTAAGATTACATGAGAATTCACACCAAAAGGGGGGAAAAATAAATTAAATGAAAAAAAAAAAAAAGGGAGGCTTTGCTATTGCCGTACACGTTTTGCCTAAAACACCAATCATGGAGGGGGAGTGAAAAAAAAGTTGGATGTTCTTTCCTACATGAGGTCGACGAATGCAATGCATTAAAATGATGAGAAATTCATCACTTTAAGTCAAACAGTCTCCTAAAATACAAACATTCACTTTCACAGACAATAAGAAGGGAACAGATAGATTTTATCTGATGAGAGTGAACTGTAATTATAATCCGAAGATGATGTGTTGTCAAAAAAAAAAACTAATAAACGGACCTCTTGCATGCCTGACTACGAATACCGCGCATCGTCAAGGCACTTTGCATTCGCCACCGAGAAAAAAACTATCTTCCTCTTCTTCAGGAGTCGTGCGTTTTGTGTTGGAAATCGCACTCAAAAAAACGGGGGAAAACAGGGAGAGGGGAAAAAAAAAAAAAAAAACAATTTTTTTCTGCGCAAGGAGAAAAATAGTGGACTGTGGAAGGGAAGAAAACGGGGCAATAAGTAAAAAAAAAGAAAGAAAAAAAAAAAAAACGGGGAGATACACTTATCGTTCCATGCTTTCACCTTTTTTTGTTTCTTCTTTTTCTTTGCCAAAAAAGATTGCCTCTGTTTTCTATCTTTCACCTCCGTCTTGCAAAAGACAATCACTCAGCAAGGCTAAGAAAAAGCAACCATTCATACAAGGTACTGTGGTAGGGAATAAACGACTTCTCGAAAATTCATAATAAAGGGGTTCGGAGTTTTTTTTATTTCTTTTATTCCTTCCTTCGATCGATGTGTTATGTATTTTCGTTTTCTTTTTTTTTTCTTTCTATCCGTCCTTGCCCAAATAACTACGAAATTATCAAACGTTCTTGTATCCCTAATAATTTTTTTTTTTTTTTTTTTTTTTCAACTTCTGTTTTTCTTCTATAATTTTTTTTTTTCAAGGAGGATGGGGTGGGTTGTCGAAAGCAATCACAAATAACCACCAAATAATTGCTTCTCTACGGCATTAACTTAAGGTAACAATTTTCAGGGGTGTGGCTTTGCCTCAGGAGTTATTTAACTTGAACCTGCGGTTAGCTTGGCGATGGCAATCGCTTTGGTTACCAAGGAACGTCTCTTACTAACCTTCTTACCGATTGGCTTTACGGCGTGCTGGGAAATGTCTGTGAGGGCATCGGAAGACACAACATCACTTTTGTTAACTTGAGCTGGGCATGTTGCGGTGACGTCTTCAGCGTCATCGAATTTGAGTCCAACCAAATTCTCGTATTTTAAGGCATCAGCCATGTTGGCCTCGTTTGGCTTTAAGATTCTAATGTTACAAGCCTTTGAAGTCATTAAAGCTAAGATTAAGTCTTTGTTTCTTGATGACTCACGCTTCTCTCCAGTGCAACATTCAACCATGACGTAGTAGGTTTCACCCTTTGTCATTGTGTAGTATCCATCAAAGTCTTTGTCAGACTCATGAGCGATCACGTTGTATGCGTACAAGTACTCAGGTGATTTCATGACAGTCTCCCATTCCTCTGGGTCATTCTTGTCTTGTCTTACAACACTGATCTGGATTGGTGCCCAGTGAGCTCTCTCATCATCCTCACTTAGACCTCTTCTGTAGTGCTGTGTTGCCCAAGTAAGAAGGTCAGTGTCTTCAGTTGGAGTCAGTTCAACAACATTTCTTGGAGCACAATCAACAAGACCAGTCTGTTATTTTATTATTATTATTATTATTTACTTGAGATATAATTAAATACTTCAAAAACAATACAAACCTTGAATCTGCTTGACCACCAGCTGGAGTTGGTGTAAGTAGCACCACAGCTGTTAAACATTTCCCTGACGTCCTGTTTTGTATTTGTTATTAATATTTCTTAAGTATAAAGAGTGAATTCCGAATATATATAAAAAGAACTGTACTCTAACATACCTTCAAGTCCATCCAGAAAGTGCCATCGTCGTCACCGGTTTCGTTACGCTGAGACTGAAGGGTCTTGCTATCTTCATCGGTCTCCATCCTATCGGGTTGATTAAATTATGATAGAAAACTTTTAATAAGAAATTCAGAAACTAAAACATACCAAACTGGGTCAGTGTCAGAAAAGCTTCCTAACCACTCTTTCTGAAGACCCCATGGGCATCTGATCTTGCAAAGGTGGATCTTCTCTCCGCTGGACTTTACCCACTCGTAGACTCCAATCAGAGTGTAAACGTGTCCAAGTGTGAGACCCATTTGCTCACATTTATCAGACCCACCCTTCGATGAATCCATAGTAGCCAAGTACATAAGATGATCATTAGTGTCGTGGTAGTGGAGCATTTTAAAGAGAGTACCCGCATCCATCTTAAGATCAATTTTACGGGATGGGTAACCAGTTAAGTCGTGAAGGGCATCTCTTGGGTCACCCCAGTAGAGTGCCTGGTATGAACCGTGGGCCTTAGCGTAGGCCTTTTCCAGAATTGATACCCAAAGTTCATTTGGCTGCTGCTTGTTCTTAGCAAAGCAAGGACCAGCTGGGTGGTTAACAGGCTGAACTGGAAGGTATCCGTCAACAATTTGCCACTGGTACCAACCGTTAACAGCGAGTCTGACGTGGTAAACGTTACTTTCAGAGTCCTTAGCTTCATCGCGGAACATTGGAACGATAAGTTGGTCAGCGAATTCAGTCAAAGCAGCAACTGATGCCATGATCCAACAGTTTGGAAGTAATCCCTGATCAATATCACCAGCTTCAATAGCAGGGTTACCTCCCTCACTTCCGACAAAGAGTTTTGGCTCCAATTCCTTTGGAAGGTAATCCTTTGAAGTCATCCAGGCCTTGGTATCCTTAAGGCGCAGAGAAGACTCATTTGGAGGGAATGACAAGTCGACAAAGAATCCTCCCTTTTCAGCAACAGCGGCAGCAACTTCCTCCATCTTAGTGAGGTCGTAGTTTGCATCAGTTGAGGCAGGGATGTTTTCCACATCGAATCCGGCCTGGGTGTAGAACTCCTTAACCGCTTCAATCTTTCCAGCAAGGGAAGGAGTAAGGCTCTTCTCAATGTAAGCTCTGTCTACAGTGTCACACTTGTATGACAAAGTGAAGTCACCTCTGAAACTGTGTTCACCTTCACCTTCAACAAAAGGAATAGTTTGTCCAGGGTATATCTTGATCTCAAATGCACCGTTGTCCAACTTTGTGGCTGGGACACATCCGGCAGCCTCACAGCTCTCGGTAGAGACAACCATCTTGGAGACGCTGAATTTCATGACCACCAACATCTGCTTGTCATCAGTGGCGTTAAAGAGAGCTAACTTTCTGTGGTCCTTTGTCTCGAGTAAGTACAAAAGACCCTTTCCTTTGGTGAGATCCTTCTCATTGACATCATCGTTGTTCTGAGTTGGGTCCCAACCAGCTGTGTAAGTTTGCTTTCTTACCTGGTATGGAGTGTATCCGAAGGTAACTGAGTCAGGAGGGAGTGCTGAAACATCTGTTGGAACTGTCTTCTGCTTCCTCTCTTTCTTGGGTGCCTCCTCTACCTTGGGCACCGGTTTTGGTTCTTCTGGAACTGGCTCTGGCTTTGGCTTTGGTTCTTCCTTCGCCGGTTCTGGCTCTGGCTCTGGCTCCTTTTCAACCTTCTTTGGTGCTGGTGGCTTCTTCTCTTTTTTTACCGGCTTGCTGTCAGAGCAACCCATTTTAGATTAGTTTACTTCGGGGGGTGGTAAAGATGATAAAATGAGAACAACCTTTATAATACGATTCCAATAAATACAACACCCCACCAGTGATACATATCTGTGATATCAACAAGTAAGGTCAACACATGAAGTGTTAAAACTTCGCCTTCTGCAACTCATTTTTGTCAATCATTTCAGCAGCTTCAAGCATTCCTCCCCTTCGTAGTCCAACAACAACAATCCGAAGGAATTCCTTGCTCGGGTTCAATCCCCTCGTATGAGAAGCCTCGTAGAGAGATTTGAGTCTTTTGTAATGCTGAAAGTGACTGAAGATTCTCGACATTGGAACAAACGGAGCAATGGACGTAATATTGACTGTGACTGTGGACGCATAGAAATCCGATAAGACTTTCTTGTAAATTGTTTTTCCGTCTTCAACCGAAGACCTTCTAATGTACTGCAATGCGTGTGTTAGATAAATTGTTAAGGTTTCTGTGTTTGGATTATTTATGTATTCGTAAGTTTTATGAAATAACTTCCAAGACTGAGAACAACAACCAGATGCATTCAACAGAATATTTATCGCTTTTGTTTTAATAGGAAATTTATCTTTTTTCATATCCGCAACGATTTCACTCGCCGTGTTGAAATCAGTTGAACCAAACCGACGTAACAACGAATGGTACACAGCTGGATTGCAGTCTGCGAGTGTTTCATTTGGTGTTTTTGAAATAATAAAATCACGTGTATCCTTATAGTTGTCACTCATTTCTATAATGCACAGGTAGACATTAGTATTGAATTTAATTCCTAATTTAGTCATCGTGAGTAAAAGTCTTTTTGCCTGAGAATAATTCTTAGTCAATGTAAACACCGTTAAGAACGCTATGTAGACAGGTGCAGTATCAGAAAGGTTATTCTTTTCAAAGTAAGCAATCATTTCTTTTCTAATCTGAGCAACATTTCTTAAGCAATTCTGACGCTGTCGTTTGGCGCAATGTTGAATGCGAGTTGCGAACCATTTCTCAGTGAGAATAGTTTCTCTTCTCGCATGATCGAATAATTTACTTGCAGCTCTCCTGTCTCCTAAAAATAATAAAGTTTGATAACACTGATGACCACTCAAGGATCCCAATGATCGTGTTTGATGCCATGTTTTCATATCTTCTCTCAACATTTTTGATAACTGTACTCTCCTCTCATGAGTCTCAATTGGTGATTGATATTTTTTAATTATCTCTCTCACAACAGAGAGTTCCTTATGACTAACAGTTCCATGATCTAGTATGTGTCTTTTAATCATTTATGTTATCGACCACACGATACACATAACTACATGATGCTTGTTAGAAGGAAATAAACAAATACTGGTTACATTACTTTCTTATGTTTTGGTTTTTTTTTTTTTTTTTGTCATATATCACGAATCTGACAACTTACATATTGATCGCTGGGATGATTAAAAAAAAAAAGTTTTAAAAGAAATTTTTAACTCGGGTTGCAAGAGATTGTAGCGATTCACATGAAAAAAAAAGGGATTTCCCTAATTTTGAATCATCGATTTAAAAAAGAAAACAACATGCACGCGCACTACACTTTAATATGACAGAGAGAACATGAACTGGTGTGGCACAGCTGAATGCTGCGTCTTGAGAGGGCTAACTCCTATTTTTTTTATTATATCGGTTAAGGTATGCAGCTGCATCAAAACCCGACTAAGCGAGAGAGACCCGCTGAGAGGGTAGTGATACAATATAGCTACGACAAGACCCCCTTTGTTTTGTTTTGTTTTTGTTTTTTTGTTTTTTCCCCCCCTAGTTTCTAGGAAAACATTGAACGCAGACTGAATCCTGTCGCACAGGGGAAAATAAACCATGGCCACAAGAATTAGCAGCTATGGTTTCTTTTCCGACTACGTCGGTACAACAAAAAAAAAAAAAAAAAAAAAAAAATCTTTTTTAAAAACATCATACAAACCTTTTGTTAGGACTGAATTCATTCTTGCTCAAAAATATGTTGAGAAAAAAAACTAGCGAAAATAGGCACATGAAAACAATCAACACAGATATCAGTCCAACAAGTTGGTATATATTTGTTAGCGATCTCGTTAATGAATTGTTGTTTGTGTCTTGTGTTTGAATTTTCTTTTTTTTCAAGAAAAAGATGGGAAAAAAAAATATTTTACAAAATATACGCACTCAGCATCAGAAAAAGGGGGGAAACTCGAAATTCCGCGCAAAGTTCTTCAAAATTCCGAATTTCAACACAAAGTATGAAAACCTAAAATATATTTTCAACTCCCAAAGTTTCCATAAATCACAGACAGGTTGAGTTGCCTGATAGTGTTCTCAGCCTCCGGAAGTTTTACTAGGTGCATGCAAAGAATGGTATGTGTGCAGCTGGGTTACCTTACAGAGAACTGTTGTTCTCTTACACGTCGTTCCAACCGAATTTCAAAGTCAAGACACCTGCAAACCGTTTTTTCAAACTTTGTGCGGAATTAGGTTTCCCAAAAAAAAAAAAAAAAAACGCATCGCATCGCTCACCCAGGTTCAGAAAAGGGAGGAAGACAATCAGTAACAAAACCCATCCAACAAAGAGTTGTGACTCGCAGACTTGGAGTGGAGTACACTAGCTTCGGTTAGACAATTAACTGATTAAAGAAATAATTTAGAAGGAAAAAAAAAGATAAAAAGAAATCGGTTTTTTTTTACAAAACATAAAGTTCACGGTGAGAACACGATGTTTTGTCTGTGCAAGAAACCGGAAGGGAAAAAAAAAAAAAAAAAAAAAAAAAAACCCTTCAGATCAGCCTTATATATTTCATTGAAAGCAGCTGAAGTACAGTGCTGGGTGGCGCCAGGCTTCGCATGGGAATTGAATTTTGACCATAAGAAATTACGGCTTTCAATCTGAATAGTTTCTTCCCCGACGGTTCGTCTACGTCGGTACAAAAAAAAAAAAAAAAAAAAACATAACAAACCTTGTAATGATGCGTATCAACATGATGAAATAATTACACATGCGATGCCCAACACATTCACACATTCAACACATAATATTTAGTTAGAAAATTGATGCTGTAGCAGCTCGATGGATGCTACTTGATGGAGTGGCAAGCCTCTGACATCAAGGCGTTTGATAATAAAAAAATAAAAAAAAACTAAGAAAAATCAGCAAAAAACTAAACAGAAAAATGACTAACCTGTACAAGGTCATCAATGCAACGCCAAGTTAAGCGTTGCGGCATCTTGTTTTTTTTTTTTTTTTTTTTTTTTCCATCTAATAAAAACACTTATACTATGAAACAGTTTTTTTTCCAAAAATGTGCAGCAGCTTATAAAGACTGCAGTCCTCTCTGATCATTCGTTAGATTATCAAATTATTTACAATCGACACCTTACTAATAATTCTCACACTTTTTGTTTCTTTTTTTTTTTTGTCTTCGATTAATTACAGTAATTTTAAAAAAAAAAAAAAAAAAAAGAAAAGACAGGAAACAAAACTAAAACAAGAATTGACTTTTTTTTTTTTTTTTTTTTTTTTCATGCTTTTCTTTTTTTTTCATGACAGGAAATATTAAGCAAACTGGAACTCCTCCTCGTTTCAACATTTTGAAAGAGTAAGGAGCACCGACGTAACACAGCTGAGCCCTCGCTTCTTTTATATAAAAGCGACTCAAGCGCATACCGACTGGTGGTAAATAATGCCATAGACTACAACGGAGAGAAGGAAACAGGGATACACCTGGTGTCATATCAGCTCCATGTCAGTCAATAGAACTAGTACTATGCTACAATTAGTCTTTTATGTTTTTTTGCTCGTAAGAAAATTAACGGTTTTCGGATCGTTTTATAATAAAAAGAATATAACGGCAACGGCGTATAGAGATCCAGCAATTTGAATCGTTAAAGCTTGTGCAGATAACACCAAGTACATCATAAATGGTGTGGTGAAAAGTGATACGAACACAACACCCATTGTAAAAACATTTAAAAATCTAGTGTCCTGAACAAAAATTTCAGGATAATCGAATTTTCCGTTTTTATGGTAATAGCTTAAGTCGGCATCTTTTTCCCTGAAAGCGTTAATCAAGAATTCCTTGTAATCAGATTCGTCTTTGCCGACCGATTCAGGTTTAGCCACCTTCATTAAGACGCAAATTTCCGATCCATGTCCAGTGATAACTTTATTGACTGCTGGAATGTCTGATGGATATCCCAGAGTAACATCTACAAGTGTTTCGGAATCCTTTCCCAAAAGCTTCCATAACTCAATGAAACCCTTAACTCTTGGATATAATAAATTCTTCATCGGTTCTATATTATTAGCTACTTGATAATCGTGTGATTCTTTTAGTTTTGATGGGGTTGATCGAGTCCCTTCAGGAAACAGACATAACCAAAAAGGAAGACGACCAAAGAATCCTGGCTGACTTGCTTCACGAAGTCTGTCAGCTCCTTGAATTAATGATTTTTGATCTTCCGCCATTCTTCTTTTTAGGAATATAAATCCTGCGAAGTACCAAGTCCATCCCATTACGGGTATCAGTGCGAGTGAGGATTTTGCGATACTCCGAAGGGTTCTCAATTTTTTTAATTTTATCATCATCCAAGCGATGACTAACCAATCTAAACTACCACAATGATTAGAGATCATTATGGCGTTAGTTTCCTTCTCAAGTTCTTTTCTTGTCGTGTTGCTGAAGACCCGGAAGGTACATCCCCCCATACCAGAGAGGAGCCAAACGAAATTTAATCCCAAAAGGTAAAGCATGGGTGATGTTGCTTTGTGACCTCCACTTAAGCTAAACACGGATATAAAGAGCTTACATGAGAATTGCCAAGCATTGACCACCAACCCGACTAGGATCACTTGAACGAGAAATAACGGTGCCAAGAACGGCAATATTATTCTCTCAACCAGATATGGTTTCCGTACAGCCGACATCTTTCTTTTATTTGATTTCTCTCTGCGAGGGACTGTGAGATAACTACAATTACCTGCCTACTAAGATTTACACCAATAATTTTGATAACAATTATATTAAAAAGACTCCTCGCCAAACAGAGGGAACAGGTGATAACCTTACCTCTGTTGAGAAGAGTCATACAGTTAAAGAAAAAATAGAAAAAAAAAACGACTTTTATTTTCTTTTTTTCAACGTAATATTAAAGAGGGAAAAAAGACGGAAAGAAAAAAAAATATCAAATTTCGTGTAACAAACGCAAGAATTGATGTAAAGTTGAAAACAAATACAAAAAGTTCTGGAAAAGAAAAGAAAAAGAACGTTCCGTAGTCTTCGTATGAAATAATAATTAACTTAGTGAAGGGAACTACTTTGTTAGTGAAATCAAAAACTGATGACTGCGAGTCGCACCAGTCCCAATTACAGAGCAATATATATATAGATAAAAAAAAGTCAATTACTCGCAAGCTTAAAAGGGATTTCAAGGAAAGCACAGTTAGTTTAAGGTCTCATCTGTACCAGACCGAATTTATTTAGTTGAGAGAAGGGAAAAGGATAAATTGATACTTTTGTTTGAGGTACTACACAACCGAAAGAAAACTAAAGGGGAGAAATTAACAAAAAAAAAAAAAAAAAAAAAAAAAAAAAAAAAAAAAAACCATTCAGATTAGCCTTATATTTCGTTGAAACTCAGACAAGAATCCTCTCTCGCATTTGGGGAAAATAAATCATAACCCATATAAGAAATTACGACATTTACTCTGAATAGTTTCTTCTCCGACTACTTCGGTACAAAAAAAAAGAAAAAAACAAAATGGTTAGGCCACCCGTAAGTGCAGAATATATAAATAAGGTAAGGTTTTTGTGTTTTTCGAGGTTGGAAGGAACTCTGATCGTAAATGACAAATGACTTGAGTAGAGTACAAAATAAAAGTGAATCAGCTATCCATCAAACTCCAATCGGAGATTAACACGTGACAGGTGTCAATATTTATGACGATAAGTAAGATAAAATAATAAATTAAATACGAGTAGGGCAAGAGTGAGTTAGATACATAAAAACAAAAGAAACAATCTGAATATATAGGGAGTTCATTCATATTACAAGTGAGCTCTGAACTATGACTTTCTCATTGCATCCGTAAAACCAAACAGCAGGACATATCTGTTTTGTTGATTTCTATTAAATTACTTAACAACGAATGGAAGACGACAGAGAATTATAAATAACATACAGGCCATCGTACCTCTGGCATTATCTCTCTCTCAGCAAGTGACTTACCATCCTTAACGAATTCTACTTTACGAGTGATTCCGTCAACCACCACTGTTGCGGTGTCATTTGGGTGAAGTTTGGCAATGTCTTTCTTTACTACTTTTAACTCACGGACCTCTCCATTGTAAGCTCTCCATAAAGGACCTTCTGCTTCTCGGTAGTCAGCAGGTCCGACATTGTAGCGAGAGACGGTACCGAAACAGGTTCCTTCATCACCTCTTTTGTCGTTAACTAATTTGAATGTTACTTTTACAATTTTACCTTTTTCACAAGGGATATCAACGACAGCGACAGCACGAGCTTTAGAATGGTGAACAACAACGGCGCTGTTCTCAAAGTATGTGAGGACACCTTTCGACAATTCAGGACTAAAAGCAATATAAAACTGTCTGGCTGATTCTCTAGCAATGTCCGGAAATGCTGCTGGGTCTCGTTGCTTAGCAAGTGCTCTTATCATGTTATTTCTGTCTACAACAGGCCATTTATATGCAAGTTCGATACCGTTGACAGACAGGTACTGTAGTCTGATACAGGCAGCAAGTTCTCTTTCGGTTGTTTCGTCGAAACTAGCAACTGAACAAATCCTCATAATCAGTTCTAGAAGAGCGTCTTCGTTACCAAGTCCGCTCATCTTATCAGAAGAAAAACAACCAATAAGCGTTGCTACCGGCAGTTCAACAAGTTGAGAAACTTCAGCGTCTTTAGTTAGAACCGTCTCAGCGAGAGTTTTTCCACATCGACGTTGTAGATCTTCTGCGCAGTATTCTGTTGCGACTTTTAGAAGAGAAAGTACGTCGTTTTCCTTCAGTTGAATAGTGTCGGCTAGCTTATTAAGCATAACTCTGTGTGTTATATTTAATTCTAATACTTCTGCTCCTGTTGTAACACAAGTAAGAACCATTTCCTGGACCCTCTCAGATAAGGGAGCCAGTTGAAAATATGATGCGATGCGAAGAACTCCTTCAATTTGTTTTTTTTCCAGTTGAAGATTTTGACCTCCGTAAAGACATCTGAGAACCCATTCAAAATCTCGTACTGTGGCGCCGAGAATTTCAACGTCGATGTGTTTACTGACGCTTTCAGCCCATTCTCCTGTTAAGCATTGCTCAAAATAAATTGAAACAGGTGCTAACAAGGCAGTATGAACATAGAAATCCATTCCATTAAAAGTAATTATGCAATCACTTGTCTCTGAAGCATCTAATAGAGAGACTCTACTAAATTGGACTATCCCCACAGAGAGAGACTCCTCTTGTGATGCCACGCTGTTGTTCATTTCTTCTTCATTTCGTTGGGATACGTCCGGGTCTTTGTATTCACTGCTGTTGCTTGCTGTCGCCATCATTTTTTTTTTTTTTTTTTTTTTTTTAAAACTGTGTTTTTTATGGGAAACAAAGGATTTACAAAAAACAAAAAAAATACGGGGGAAAAAAAAATTGTAAAAAAAAAAAACCACAAAATCCGGTGATATTCTATTTTTCTTGTTTTTTTTTTTTTTTTCCTATTCCACGAACTTTTTTATAAGGTTTTGCTGTCTAATAATGCGGCAGAGCTGGTTTTCTACTGAAAGTGGGATAGAAAATTATCAGTAGTCATAATGAGAGAGCTGCCTGATGTCCTTCGCGGTTAGAAGAAAGTTTTCAGGAAGATTACATAACATTTTTAATAAAATAACTAACACAACCACTTCTCTATCTAATTGATACTTCGTGTTTCTTTTTTTTTTTTTTTTTTTTTTTTTGTTGTTGTTGTTAGTTTCTTTTTTCTTGATTTTAAAAAAAAGTAGAAGGAAAAAAAAAAGAAATTGAAATATGACGATCCTCAGGCCCTTTGAGTGGATAGACTAGTGTGAGCATCGAAAAATCTTCATCGGACACTACCAACATGAGAGGTCGTTCAAACAGATTGAAGAACCGAACGAGTTCTTCTGAGCGCCAGTATGCAATTCCAACATATGGAAAAATTATTTTTTTTTAAATTCTTTTTCTTTGTTTTCTTTTTTCCCCCCCCTCCCTTAATGGTTAGTTTAAAAAAAAAAGTAAGAAAAAAAAAATCCCTGACATAAAATAACAAAAATCCATATAAATAACAAAAGACGTAAAAACGGGAGAAGAGTGAAAATTAGACCCTACACAGTTTCTATTTCCCCGGCATTGAATGAAGGAGCAGCTACAACTCCGAAATTGACAAGACCATTCAAGTTACTTTTCGCTCTTCTTCCCTTACCCTGAGATTTCTTACCTTGTTGTTGTTGAGCTTTCTGTTGTACAGATTGCTTTAGCTGCTGAATCTTTGATCCTGTTGGCCATCTTTTTTCAACCAAGTCTTCCACAAACCTTGAAGCACCTTTCATAAGTCCCAAAGCATCCGCAGCGCAGGTTCGTAGTTCTTCTGCTGTTCCAGCCAAGCAAAGAACTTCACAAACAGAAGAGATGTCGAGGGCTGTTTTCGATCCTGCTAATTTACGTAACGTGGTTGTTGCCCATTGATGGATTTCAGTGTCGACTTGAGGTCCCAATGGAACTTTGAAAACCTCCTCCTCCTTCTGAACAGGAGTCTCATCATCATCGTCGTCATCACTTCCGTGGTTGATCTTCTGTCTGTGTTTTTGCTTCTTTTTCTTCGTTTTTTCTGGGTTTAAATACGATGCTACTTCGTTATTTTTATCAGTTCCTTCCTTCTTTAATTGTTCAGCTAGAATCTTCTTCATGTTGAGAGGCTTTTTCACAGCCGCCACTGAACCCCAGGCAGATGCATTTCCCTTTGGCTTTAGCTCGAGAACTTTTCCTGGTACCTGTTATGTTATTTAGTGTTGTTGTGATACAAATAAAATTATAAATCGAAGGATTAGAATGACAACATACCTTCTTTGGCATTACGACTTCACCCTTAGGTAGTTGTTTCGGTGGTGGGATAGACTGTAGTGGTGTTAATAAGGAAACAGTGATGATATTTATTTATTAAATGAGGATATTAAATAATAGGAAGGGTACATACGATGTTTTTCTTTCCTTTAAGCTTGCCAGTCTTCATGCCAGCGTGTAGAGAAGCAAAGTCCATTCCGTCTTCGGAGCTGCTTTCCCAAACTGCTTTAGGTTTGGATTGGTTAGCTGCAGCGCGCTGTTCCTCCTTCTTCTTTGTTTCCGCCTCAACTCTGTTCTTTTCTTTGAGACGTTCTTCTTCTCTCTTCTTCTTCATCTCAAGCTTTCTTTGTGCTTCTTCTTCTTCTTCCTTCTTGCGCTCTTCTGCTGCCTCACGTTGTCTTTGCTCTCGCTCTTCCTTTTCCTTTCTGCGTTTCTCACGTTCTTCGTTACGCTTCCTTTCCTTCTCAACTTTTTGGTTCTTTGCCTGGTCAATACTTTCTTGCTCTTTGCGTTCTTCTTCGAGCCTTTCTTGTTCCCGACGTTCCTCGGCGAGCTTCCTTTGTTCAAGGCGTTCCTCCTCTTCCCGCTGTTTTTTGTTGCTTTCTGCGAGTTTTGCTGCATTGGCTTCTTCTTGGAGACGTTTTTGTTTGTTTTCTTCGTCAACAAGTTGCTGTTCTTGAGCTATTTTTTTATCGTTTTCCCGTCTCTGGGATTCCAAAGCAAGGAGCTCATCCTGTTGTCTTTGCCGTTCTTGTGCTGCCGATGCTTTCATTCTTTCAATTTCCTGACGTTCTTCTTCCATCTTTTTGCGCTCTTGTTCGACTTCTCTTTTGCTTTGTTCGACTTCTTCGAGGCGGGCACGTTCCAAGTCTTCCATTTTCCTTTTGTATTCTTCCATTTGACGTTTTGTGTCTTCTAACTCTTGTTCTAAGTTGGTAAGCTTTTTCGTTTCTTGTTTTACTTCGACAGGTTTCTCTTCAGGGACGCTCCAAAAGTCGTGGTCTTCAACAGCTGTTGTCGATGGTTTTGTAAAGCAACTCGGAGTCGCCCATTTGTCAGATGGTTTCGCCTTCTCCTCGTCTAACACGAATCGTGGCTTTACTGTGTTCTGAGATACGAAATCAGCTTTTGGAACATTCGTAGGGCATGGAGTTGGTTGAAATAAGTCTTTCATTTCATCTCTGTTGTACGTTGTCGTGTCTGCATTTCTTGCTTTGAAAAGACTGGCTGGTGGTCCTGTTGATGTGGCTCCTGCTGGAGGTGGTCCTCCTCGTGGTGGTGGTGCTTTGTCAACATCTTCTTTGGGTTTTGCACCCCGTCCTCTACCTCTTCCCATACCTGACATGTTGTTATACTTCTAAGTAATTTTTAAAAAATAATTTTAATCGGAGCTCACAACTAAAGAGATCAACAGACTCTCCAGAGGTATACCTCACAGTCTAGTCATACGTTTGAATACTGTATTACAAAATGAGTCTTCTGGAGGCTTTTAATTTAATATGCAGCCCTCTTTGTTTGTTCAATTTTCTTTTTTTTAATTTTTTTAAAAAAAAAAAAAAAAAAGGGAAAAGAAGAAACTGTCGTAAAAGTTTCCTTTATTTGTGTTGTTGTTGTTGTTGTTGTTGTTAATTTTTTTTTTTTTTTTTTTTTGGAAACAGACCGTATCAGTTTCAGCTTTTATACGTAGAAAAGACAAGCCAAACGATAGATAGTCGTGGTAAAAACGCTACTGTCGTTTGTTTGAAAAGCTGAAGGTAAAAAGAAATCTCTGCTTCGCTGTGTTTATATAAAAAAAAAAAAAAAAAAGGAAACGTTTTTTTTCTTAAATTCGTGGTGAGAAACACTAATTTAGTTTTTTTTTTTTTTTTTACGAAAGAAAGGAAGGAGAGAATAAAAAAAAATAAAAAAAAAAAAAAAAAAGGAATTAAAAAATTTCGAATAAGAGCAACCAATCCGTAATCTTTCAACCGCATGGGAAGTATAGTAAGCCAACGATAAGTTAGTATTTTTGTACGTGTTGTTGTTGTTGTTTTTTTTTCTTCTTTTTTTTTATTTCTTTTTTTTTTCCCTTCCTAGTTTATCAGTATTCCGAAAATGACTTTAGTGGCAATTCAAATCCCAACAATAAGAAAACAGGAGAGAAAAAAAAAAAAAAAAAAAAAAAAGAAGAAAAAAAAATAAGAAGAAAATTTTTAACAAAAGTCAGCGCTTATGGCCAGGACACGACATCTCCTGTTGTGTGAATCGCTAACCAATCATTTTTTTTATTTTCAGCGTGTAAAATAGAAAGGAAACTCGTGGGGGAGGGGCCACCACTAATCAAAGCCCTGTTTTGCCTGGGCATTTGGCACCCTTTTTTTTTTTTTTTAAAAATTTATTTTAAAAGCTGATCGTACTGTGCTCAAAATATAACGTAAAATTCATGGTAAAAAAAGGTACTTACATTATGTCCTTGATGGGTTAAAAAAAAAAAAGGTTTGCGCGCGACTTGCACAATCCAGATTTTTTTTTTAATAGGTTGCTATGCACAAAAACTTGTTATCCAGAATAACTGTGGGAGAGCTAGAAGGATGTCTTGTGCATGAAAAAATTAAAATTAAACAAAACTATGACTACAGATTAGCCTGAACTTTTCCGTCTCTTATCGTACGGGTTGCTTTGCGCATCGTTACCAGTTCCTCGGCCGAGGATGGATGTACACCAATCGTCGAGTCAAGTTGTTGCTTTGTGGCGCCACATTTAAGAGCAACACCAAATCCTTGGATAATTTCAGATGCGTCTTTTCCAACAATGTGAATACCAATTACTTTAGTCGTCTTTGGATCAACGAGAAGCTTCATAAACGATCTCTCAGACGACCCTGATAATGTGTGGACCATAGTTCTGAAGTTTGATGTGTAAACGTCAACATCTTTGTATTGAGAGATTGCTTGTTCTTCTGTTAGACCACAGACTCCCATTGGTGGGGTTGTGAATACAGCAGAAGCAATTAACTCGTGACATGGACTTTGTTTTTCACCACCGTACTTTGTGTTAGCAAAACAAACAGCCTCGTGAAGAGCCACCGGTGTTAGTTGCATTCTGTCAGTGACATCACCAACTGCGTAGATACTTTCAACATTAGTCTGTGAGTAGTCGTCTACCTTTACAGCACCTCCGGCATTCAATTCAACTCCAGCCTTGTCTAATCCGAGACCTCGAATGTTTGGTTTTCTTCCAGTTGCCATTAAAACAACATCAACATCTTTAGTCTCAACTTCACCATCTTTACTATTCGTGACTACTGTGAACTTACCATCATCTTGTTTCTTTATGGAAGCAGGTGTTTGCTCTGGGTGCATAATAAGACCATGTGCTGCCATTTGTTCACCTAAGAACACTCTACAGTCTTCGTCAAATCCACGAAGTGGTTGAGGTGCCCGGTATACAACATGTACTTCAGTACCGTATCCCTTTAAGATACAAGCCATTTCACATGCAATGTATCCTGCTCCAAGGACAACCATCTTTGATGGTTTTGAGCTCACATTTAGAAGCTCATCAGAAGTAATAGCGTGTTCAGATCCTGGAAATGACAGGTGGTGTGGAGTCGCTCCAGTTGCGATTAGAATTGTTTCGGCAGTGTACTTGACATCTCCGACTACTACTGTGTGGGGGTCTTCAAGTGATCCGAAACCTTCTAATAAATCAACACCAGCACTCTCAAGAAGACCAGCGTATATTCCATTTAATCGAAGCATTTCAGTTCTCTTCTTTTCCATTAGAGCTGGCCAGTCGTGGGACAGACCTTCAGGGATGTTCCAGCCATAGCCTGTTGCATCTCTCATGTCATGACCGTAGTGTCCTCCATACCAAAGCAGCTTCTTTGGAACACATCCACGTAGGACGCAGGTGCCTCCAAGACCTCCCTTTTCTGCTCCGTAAGGAAGTTCTACCAGAGCGACCTTTGGTTTTGCTGACAATCCCGCTGCCCATCTGGCTGCCCTAACTCCACCACTTCCACCACCAATCACTAGGAGGTCATAGGTAAACTTTGACATTTAACTTTGTTACTGTTCTCTGTTTAAGGAATGTGTGATAAATTATAAAGTCATTCAACTCTTACATCTGTTTTCGACCGACGATACGTTTAGGGAATTCAAGTGTTTGTGTGAAAAGGGTTGTGTACTACGCTGTCACAATTCTTTTTTTGCTTGTGTTTGAGAGCTTACGAATGATAACATGAACACACTCGGGTGTTTTGTTTTGTACACAAAACAGTTAATCTACACAGACAGTGAGAGAGCTAGAAAGGATAAAGCTATATTACTTTATTTATAATCATTAGGAGGTTGAAACTTCATCTGAGCATCACCAGCATCACTGAGAACCTTCGCAAAGGTACACAAATCATGATCGCTGTATTTTGGTCCAGTCACTTGCAAACCGACAGGCATATCGCCTTCACCTCTTGAAACAGGAAAGCTGCATGATGGCAAGTAGCAAACAGTTGCAATAGATGCCCAAAAGACTTGTTTGTGATAAGGAATGTCTAGGTTGTTACCTTTTACTACACGTTCTCCTACTTTCCAAAATGGCATATCCGTTACAGTTTCTTGTTGATGAGGAACAGCCACTGAATTAACAACAGGTGTTATGACATAATCGTATTCATTAAAGAAATGTTCCCAAGCAACACCCATCGACATTCTCTTAGAGTGAGTTTTAAACCATGAATAGTGAGACTGGGCAATCCACTTCTTTTGTTTTGTGAGGTCAGAGTCTCCGGTTGCCTCTGAAGCTTCATTTCTCTGGCGTTCTGCTGCTTCTTTTGATTCACCAATTGTCTCAGCTGATGCTAAGAGGCTTAGATAAGTCTCGAACATTTCTTTGCTGTCGAAGTCTGGTTTGGCTTCTGTTACTGAAGCACCTGCTGCTTTAAGAATTGAAACTACTTTCTGAACTGCTTTCTTAATGTCGTCGTCTACTGGAGAAACAGCGTCGTCACTCCAGACAGCTATTTTATAGTTTTTTAATTCTTTTGGTGGGTTCTTTGGCAGGTTTAAAGTCCAACCTCTTGACTCCGTACCATGTGAACCAGCCACTACATCCATAAGGAGTGATAGGTCTTCAGGGCATCTCGCTAACGGTCCTTTGGTTACTAAATCACCTCCTGCAATCCCTGAAGGATCTCCTCCGCTTGTTCCATTAGTTGGTGTGCCACCAAGTCGACAGATAACATCAAAGGTTGGTTTTAAACCGAACAATCCACAGCAGTGTGATGGTGTTCTTATTGATCCACCGATATCACCTCCGATTTCTAATGGAGTGAATCCAGCAGATAAAGCTGCAGCAGATCCTCCACTGGAACCACCAGGAGATCTAGACAAGTCGTAAGGGTTGTTAGTAGTTCCGTAGACTGAATTATATGTTTGGATATCATTGCAATCAATCGGCAGGTTTGTTTTTCCAAAAATCACCGCCCCGGCATCAACAAGACGCTGAGCTACCACCGCATTGAATTTCGCAGGTTTTCCTGCACGTTCCGGATGTCCAATTGTAGAATCCATTCCAGCGACGTCATTATTTTCTTTAATAGTCATCGGAACACCATGAAGAACTCCCCAGTTCTCACCTCTTGCTGTTGCTTCATCTGCTTCTGTTGCTCTCTTTCTGGCATTTTCAAAGTCTCGGCAGACTACTGCATTTATTTTACCATCGTGCTTCTCAATTCTCTGAATGAACATTTCGAGTAGTTCGCGAGACTTCGCTTGACCAGAGCGAATTGCTGCTGCTAGTTCAATTCCCGTTGAGAAATGCATTTTTTTTTTTATTTTTTTTTACTTTAAAAGAGTCTGTGAGAATGATAAATTTATTTTCTTTTTTTGAGCAACTAAACCAAATTAACTACTTTCTAATCTACGACTTTGAAAAGAGGAATTTTTTTTTTTTTTTTCGATTCCATCTTTTAGAAATGTACAAAAAAAAAAACTCTAAAATAACAATAAATCCCATCGTTGTTGGGAATTACAATACAAAGAACACGGACATGTAACTGGCCTGATTTAAAATATTTTTTTTGGCTGGACTAGGTTCGTCGCATCTCATCAACGTTGTTTTGAATATTTCGAATTTCGTCATTCGCTGCTTTTAATTTGAGATTCTTATCATGTAGCAGTAAATGAGATGACTCCACGAGATCTGAATGCATTTTACGATATTTCGAAGCGTCGTCAACAGAGACAGAAGTCTGTTCTAATTTTAAATGAAATTCTTTTGAAGTAATTTGAATTGCGAAGCCTTTCAACTTATCAGTCGGAACTGTGCACATCACACCTGCTATCCAGTAGACGTTTTCAGAGACTTTTCTCATAGAAGCCCCCCGTGTTATAACAAATCCCTTACACTTTTTATCAAAGTTATTATAAATTACTAATAAGGGTCCCAAAAGCACAGCCTTTCTTAACAACCACGTCTTGCCTCTGAAGGTATGCCTTACAACACCAATAGCTGATCCACAATGTGTAATCATGATGTCAGAAGCAGCACATTGCTGAACAAGAGACCTCACTGTGGCATTGTTTGAGCAGTTGTGTAAAAGCGATAGCTCTTCGACGTTCATTTGCTGTGTCTGAAAAAAAAAATAAATAAATAAATAAATAAATGAATATTGGGGGTTTTTTTTTTTTTTTTTTGCTTTCATCAATTGTTACCGACCACTAACTACAAATTTTTTAACAAAAAGAATCATAATGAAAATAAATAAGAAAAAACGAAGCTACTTTTTTTCAGAAGAGCTAAATATCTAAAAAAAAAAAAAAAAAAACGTCACTCTTTCGTTATACAATCTGGTGTTGATGCTTTGGCAGAAACCAGGTTACAACGTGAACAGAAATTGTTTACTACTTTCCTCCCTTTCCAGTTTTTATATTAGATTCATTCCACGTTGCTATTTCTTCAACTCGTTTGGTTTCTTGCTCCCGTAGAAGATTTGTCAAGTGACCTTTTTCTCTAAGTGTGGCACTAAGCGCATATTGAGTGACATCAGACATTGAAACGAGTCCCTCACTTCTTGTTGTTAACGGTACTAGTTCCTTTTCTAGTTGATCGGCTGCCTCTACTAATTGTAATCGTTTACTTCGAAGTTGTAACATCTGTTTTGATATTTAAGTTGGAAGACATTTCATTGTCGTTAAGTAGGATACAGAATGACGACATACCTGTTGCCATATTGTCTTGTCTAGTCCCTTTGGTAGTGACAGAGCTTCGTCGGCTCTTCCTTCTAATATTGGTTCTTCAGAGAGAGCTAATACAGTTTTCATTCGTATGCCTCGACGTGATTCATCTTCATCTCGATATGCCTCCACAGCTTTCTTTGCTTCTTTTTTTAATGACATCGCCAGGGGTTGAGCAGCATTAGAATTTTTTGACTTCGAAGAGGCTTCGAATTGATAAAATTTCATAAAAAGCTGTTTTTTTTTTTTTTTTTTTGAAAAAATCAATCTTGCTGGAAAAAAGAAAAAAAAGAAGGAAATTATAAAAAAAACAAACATTAGTCATATCATTAACGTCAGAAGCTCTGTATGCAATTGGCGGTTCCTCAACTGCTGCGGGTGTTCCCTTAGTCGCTGCAGGTTTCTTTCCCTTTTCCTCCGTCTGCTCTGGTTTTTGCAGTATTTTTCCAATCGACCTTTCAAGGTCTGCTAACATTCTGTTTGCTAACTGAAGCCCAACTTCAATTGTTGTTCTATGAATGAAGTTTTTATCACTTTGCTCACCTTTTAGTTGTTGTCGTTGTGTCCATTTTGATTCAATGACAGCAATCGAACTTAGCGATGATTCCGTCTTCATGATCGCTAAGTCGTTTGGTGTTTGAGGACGAGGCACGGCTGGAATCGCTGGACTGGCGGCATCTTTGGGGGGCATCAATCAACTTTTTTTTTTAAAAATAAAAAAATATTATAACCATCGCATGTTACATATAAACTAAAGTGATACTCAAAAATACTTTTTTTATTTTTTTTATTTTTTAAGTCAGAGACGAAGTTAAAACTCCTGGGGGAAGCTCACGGCGGGAACCAGTTATTCGGTAACTCAACCTTGAGAGTCTCACAGGGCGAGTAGAGACGTTATTTTAACCACAAGAAAGTATTCGACTATCAAACTAACTTAACAAAGAAACGAAACAAAAAAAGAAAACTAATTTAAAAACTAAAGAGAGAGTACTACAACGATTTGCATAAAAAGTATATCATCCAAGTAAGACTTAGGATGGATTGGTTCTTCAGAAATTATCTTTTTTTTTTTTTTTTTTTTTTCTTTTTAACGTCATACTGGGATTACTCCGGTAGGCGGCATGGGGACGAAAAAAATTATAATAAATAATGAAAATTCTAACATTTGTGATCATGTTAGAACCCACGTAAGGGGGAAGACTGTTTAATTAGGTTCATACGAATATAAATCTCTTGTATTGTATCAAAGCTCAATAATAAAATTAAAAAAAAAACTCATGACACAAGTGACTAAAAATGTTAATACAGGCTAACACTCTGCAATTGACGTACTTGCTCTACATTATAATCAATGTTTCTAACTTATTTGCATACATGTCTCTTTTTCCGTGTTGTCATTCAGTGCAGTACGGAATCGAGTTATTCAGTTTTGAATTAATCGTGAGCCCTGGGAAACCAAAACCAGGGTATAATGTAATACGGCAGAGTGTAGGTTTCGCCTATATAGTCTCGTCAAGAAATAAATAATCTTTATAAAAATAATAGTAAAGGGGGAAAAATAACTAACCTCAAAAATCCTGATTTCCCACAAAAAACTCAAATATATATGAGTTTTTTTTTTCTTTGTTAAAATGTTTTAACAAGACAGTAGGAGGGGGATAAAAGTGTTTCATAATAACGAACGAGGGAGAGAATTAAATACATTCAGATTAGCCTTATATTTCGTTGAACGCAGACAGAATCCTGTCACACGGGGAAAATAAATCATGACCATGAGAAATTACGGCTTTCCATCCGATTCTTCTCCGACTACGTCGGTATAATAAAAAAAAAGAACAAAAAAAAAAAAAAAAAAAATAGAAAAAAAAATCAAATTCTACCCACTGAACAAAAATAAGACCTACATTCTCGAAGGCAACTCTACTGTCATAGAAGAAGAACAACAGTTACCAAAAAGAAGAAAAAAAAAAAAAACAATAAGACACAAGCCTTTCAAAAAAAGAAGCCTTTTTTTTTTCCTTTGTAACAGGTGGTAACAAAGACTAACATAATCAATACAAAAAAAAAGAAAACATAACACTTACATAATTACTATACCCAAGGAGCATCAGGCTTGTCATTCAAAGTGTAGCCTTTAGAGAAAGGGTAGCTGCTACCACCTGATTCCCTAATACTTTTTTGAATTCGATAAGTGTATCCCCTTCCTATTGAGTTAGAAATCCAGGGACTACCAGGGAACTGAGCCCTCCAATCATCTTCATTAAACAGAGCCATAGGATACCAAGCTTCTGAATCCATATCATTAAATCTTAGGAGTACTGTCGCGTCATCAACGTCTTCTGAAATAACTTGAGCTGGTTTACCGCATCCCATTAAATAATTGTCACTCCATTCACAACTTGGATGCCAATCCACAGCCGCCTTAACTTCTTTCACTTCAGTTGGTACAGTTATAAATCTTTTTGTTGGTGGTGGAATTTCTGGTGAATTCAATTCCTCAGGAAGCTGTTTTCTAAAATTTGTCGGAGCAGCATAGTACACAATTGGTGCTGGTGGGGGTGGTGGAGACTTTCTCTTACACAAATAGAATGCAAGACAAGCAAAACAGAGAAGTAAACAAGACAAGACCACCAAAATAATAATAAGAAACGAATTACTATCAGAACTGTCAACTGTTAATTTTAATAAGTCTGGTGAACACGCGTCGTCAGGAGCACAAACTGCAACAACAGGGGCTACCACTGTCCCAGAACAAGCACCCGTACCCGAACAGTGAAGGTTACATTTCGCTCCTGGAGAGCACTCGATTGATATGTCTTTACAAGTGTCTTTATCAGAGCATTGAATAGAACAGTCGCCTGTGCATTGAAATTTAGCACCCTCACATATTCCACCCTTGCATACTACGCGTCCTTCTGGTTCACTCTGAATAACTGTTATGTTATCGCAGTCAGTTGGTGGTTGTATAAAATAACAAACGGTACACCGTTCATCTCCAGACACAGGCAAGCATTCACTTTGAGGTTGACCCTGCACCAGTACCAACAACAACAAAATGGTGCCCGATGCCATCTTGTTCTGTCTGAGAAGATTTTTTTTAAAAAAAAAGTGAAAATAATTTTTGATCATGATAGAATAAAGACATTGCATAAGTTCCATAAGTTGTAATGTGACTGTCGATACCATCTCGCAAAAGGGGAAAAAAAAAAAAAGAAAAAAAAGAAGAATATAAAAAATCATTTTTTTTAACCACATGTGTCAAATGCCGCTTTACCACGAAAAGACAACTTAAAAAAAAGAAATTCGAAAACAGGACCGGACTGTTTACCCTGCAAACTGTCCTAATCATTAGTAAGGGGCTACTGAATGCTTTAAAAAAGAAGTTAGTAAGTACTACCAAAAAACTGAGCAACACAAAAATAATTATATATCAGAATAAAAAATGACTCTCAGCTGAAACAAGCAACGGTACAGACCAGACTGCCGTGTCACACAATGAATCAGTAAGTAAGTAAAAGATCGTATCTGTGCTAAGCGAGTCTAACTGTATATAATGTCACACTGGATTCTTGAGGGTTCATACTTTTTTTTTTGTGTAAATGAAAATAAGATAGAAAAACTAGAATAAGGGGGAAAAAAAAAAAAAAAAAAAAACATCGTTGACAACGATTCAAAACGATGGCTTACAATCAAAAAGGTAAATACTTCAGAAGAAGATGTCACTAAAGAACAGAACAGAAACAAAACACACTACTCGCTTCAGGGTGGTTATTTGATGACCCACACGAGCGATTGCACATCGCTAAAAAAGACACGTGAGCGTTTCAGAAGAAACCCACACACCACTACCATGCGTAAGATAAAAATATAAAAAAAATAAAAAAATTAAAAAAAAAAACAGAACAAGGGAGATATATATTTGAGAGTGCTGCTGAGAGAACTCGATGTGACTAAAAGATTAACGTCAGCAAACTTAGTTTGTATGATCTGGTCGACTCACTTGGAAGTCTCAATCTTGTTTCGGATTATTCTGGTAACCTACGGTGATCTAATTAATGCTAAGTAAGTCTCTTGGTGAAGAGACAAACATTTTTGTTTGGAAGTTTTTTTGAGCAAAAAAAAAAAAAAAGAAATACTACTTTAAAAACACGACATCCGTCAACAGAGCATCAACTCCAATACGCAAATCAGGAGATCTCGTTAAACATTTTGAGATCATTTCAAGGATTTGAACGCCACCATATGAGCTGTCTAACTCAGTCGGTATTTCAGGCATCATTCCTTCATTCTTTGACAGTTGACGAGTGAATGCCACACTATTAGTAGGAACGTCATCTCCCCATGGCATCTTACCTGTTATTAACTGTAGCAAGGCAATACCGAATGACCAAACGTCGGACTTCTTTACAGCCTCACCCCTACAAGCTTCTGGAGCCATGTATTGGGGAGTACCGAGAACAAGAGTACTTCCTTTTGAAATTTCAGCTGCAGCACCAAAATCGGCTAATTTGGCTTGTCCGTCAATGAGAAGCAAAACGTTAGCAGGTTTTAAATCTCTGTGAATCACTCCTTCTGAGTGAAGGAAGTGAAGTCCACGAAGGATGTCTCTAGAGTATCTGCGGAGCGGTTCGAAGTGTAAAGTCCCAAATTGATCCAAAACAGACATAAGACTTCCCCCGGGTACAAGTTCCATGATAAGTATAACCGTATGACCAACAACCGCAGTTGAAATAATTGATACGATGTTCTCATGAACTAATTTAGAAAGCATACTAACCTCAACTAACAGATCTTTCAAAGGATCTGTTGATTGTGACATCATTTTCTTTCTAGCTGGTTGTTGTTCCTTTGGCATTCTTGTTGACTTCATTGCTACTAAGCTTCCGTCATCACCCATTCCTTTCCATACCTCACCATTACCACCACTTCCTAACATAACATTGGATACATTCCATCCGCAGCCTTCTCTGTCTGTTTTAGAATTGTGTTTTATAAAGACCAGGAATAGTAAAGTATTATAAAAAAAACAGAATAATTTTTTCATACCGACAAAGCGTTCAGGTATTTGTTGTGAAGCTGAAGACTCAGTGCTGTAATCGCTGTCAGAATTTTCTTTTTTTGCTGCCGCAGCCTTGATATCTGAGCGAAGTGCCTCTGACTGACGACGGTTTTTTGGAGATACTACTGCACAAGTCACTTCGCGAGGTTCGGCACATGACACTTTCTCTCCATCCCAACCAACCCACTTCCTCCAGTAGTGATCAGGGTTTGTTGCGATAATCTGTTCGCAGTGTGTTACTAGTCTGCGGACATGTCCTTCCGTTTGAAGACCTTTTAATAGTTCGAGAGCCTCACAACAATCTCCAGATACGAATTCTGTTTTGTTTTTGTTTCGGATATTATTATTCTTTTTTCTTTTTTCAATTTAAAAAAAAAAAAAAAAAAAAAAAAAAAGTACAATGTACACACTATTAAAAGCAAACAGGTATTCGGAGTATTGACTGTCGTTGTTGAGGCTGAGCTCGTCTTTGATGTCCACCAATTCGAAGATTGAAATCTTGCTGGCCATGTCGATATCTTGAATGACATCGATCGGACGCATTAATATCTGTGAATTTGCGGCCTCATGAACCTTTTCAGAGCAGAAAACATGGCAGCCCAGTTTATCACTCAGCGACAACATACGCCTGCCCTGTGCAACGGGAACTCCAAAAACAAATGGAGCTCGTCGTTGCAAATCTCCAAAGTGACCAACAGCAACCATTCCCGTACTGACTATAATCGAGAATCTATTTTCAAATTTTCGAGATGATAGTTTTTTGTTTACATTTATCGCACAGTTGCAGGCTCGGAAAACATGTCTTGGTGAAGGCTTAAATGCATTCCAGACAGAGAGACACCCATCTCCACGCATCTCAAGTATCGTTCCCTCGATTGCTGCTACGGCTGCGAGAACATCCGTTGTGAATGAGGCAGAAACTTCAAATATTGACGCAACCCCACTACGAACTGGATGAGAGAAATCAACAAGTAGAATTGACGATTTTCTACTACGAACACCCAGATCTAATTGAGCGGCTAGTTGGCCGTTAAAAAAGCTTTTTCGGGATGCAGATCCTGACTTCAGTGATTTTAATGACTTGCAACTTCCTTTAGTTGAGACATTGTGAAAACTTGATACTATTTCTATCTGTTGTTGTTGTTGTTCAGAATTATCCTGTTTTAGCGGAGAGTTCTCCTTAACAACTTCCTCACTACTAACATCTGAAGCACCATCCACAATACTCTGAGGTAGATACCTCCTGTATTCAATAAGGTTTTCAACTATCGTAATAAATGCTAACTGAATTCTATTAGGTCTTTGGATCTTTTTTATATATTCAACTTCTTCCAATCTCATTGCGGCAATGGATTCGGCGCAGCGTTCGGCAATGCAATTATTTGAATGTAGAAGAGCCATTCTACGAGCATTTCTAGTGTATCTCCATGTGAATATCAATGCAATAATAAAGAAAGCAGAACAAACACCTGCTAAAACTCCAATAAGAACTTTTGATTGGTTTTTTATTGGGCAGTCTAGAGATCCAGGGATATTGTTTGTATAGTCTGAAGGACAAGGATGACACAGTGATAACCCAGGTGTCGGTGCATAGAATCCAATAGAGCAAGGCAAACACACAGATGACTCAGAATCGGTTGAAAATGTACCCGGAAGACACTTACTACAATTAGAAACACCTTCCACTCCCTCAAAAAATGAAAATTCTCCTGGTTGACACGGTACGCATGTAATATTATAAATTGAGGTGTCCATGATAATAGTTTCGATGTATCTTGTTCCGGGAGGGCAAAGTTCTCCAAAGAACTGTACATCCCCAATATCCTTGACATTAACATTGTTAGGAATGGTTGATATTTCAGTTAAGATTTGAAGTTCAGAAGGACATCCTGTCAATGTATTGAACTCAATTGGAGGAGGACGATCATCTGGACAAAAAGGATCAAAACTTGTATGAGTCATTTTTTGACTTCGCAATGCAATTTCAGACGATACGATCTTCGGGACATTAAATGACGGCATCGATGCCACAGCTACTCCCTGAGCATGATCATACCACAGAGATGGTGATGTTAATGAAAACGTCTTTGTGTACGACTGGTACATCATGTCTTCGTAGATCTTACCCCAATTGAAGTAAGCACTTAATAGAATTGACTCACCTATGATTCTTCGCATATCACTGTTTGATCCAACTGAAAATAACTTTCTTCTCGCCATGTATCTCGGAACAGCACGAGAGTCAGTGTGGTACCCTACAACATCACATCCCAAGTGAACAAGTCTTCGGGCAGCTTCTTCTTCTCGAGATTCATCATAGAATGTATTAACCCATGTTACGATTAATGTCACGTTAGGGTTTATTTCTCTAGCCCCGAAGAAGAATGAATTTATCGATCTCATGACTTCAGGGATTGGTATCGAAGCGACGTATCCAATCTTTCCAGTCTTAGAAGTACCTCCGGCAGCAATACCTGCTAAGTAACGTGATTGATATAATTTACCGAATGCTGTCTTGAAGTTTGGTACACCAGAATCGATACCTGAGACATGTAAGAAATTTGTATTTGGATAGTACTTAGATGCGTTAAAAATTTGATTTCTGAAACTAAAACTCGTTCCAATCACGAGACTGAAATTCCTTGAAGCAAGTTGTTCGAATAGTGTAATACTCTGTGATGGTTTAACAAGCTCGTATACTTCACTGTAAATACTGATTCCTCTACGTTCCAATGCTTCTCTCGCTGCTATCATTCCATCATTGTGTTGATATGTCCATCCAACATCACTTATCTCTCCAAAGTAGACCATTCCTAACTTTACTTCTGCGTTCTCTTCAGAACTTGATAACCCTTTGTGAAATCTCATCAACAATACTACCGCTAGTAGAGTAGGCCACATGTTTATATATTTTAAACTGGTATAGGAATTATTAAAGTAAGTTGTCCCGACTACAGCAGGGGATACATAACTGTCGTATCGTGTTCTCATAGAGATTTCAGATCGTAAATAATTCATCAGACTCAATCGAATTCCTTCAGAACGTTTAATTTCGATCATTTTTGAACTGATTTAAACTGAGAAATGTTACTCTCCCCAAAAAAAATACCATCTATCACTATGTGTGATAGCATGCCACAAATATCATTTTCAACAAGTCTCATGCCTCCTGAGGTGAGGGGGGGATGTATGTTCGATTTTGCAAAAATTACAACTGTGTTGTATCATAAAAACATAAAGATAATTTAACATTAGTTTTAAATACAGTGACTAAGGGGGTGAGGGGGGTTGTATGTTCGATTTTGTAAAAATTACAACTGTGTTGTATCATAAAAACATAAAGATAATTTAACATTAGTTTTAAATACAGTGACTAAGGGTGATGCGCAACTTAGCATATTAAAGTAACTATAGGTTTCGAGAGTAATCCATATACCTCTTACCTCTATTCTCTCTCATCAGTATGGTGTAGAAGTAAGTCAGTCAAATGTTGAGACTGAGTCATTCCAGTTTGCAGGACTGGAATGTAGTTACTTTGTGTTTCATGTTCATAAATAAAAAAAACATATTTTTTGCTGTTACTAGTTCGTAGCTCACTACTAGTGGAGCACTTTTCTACAATAAATGTAGAAAGTGTTTTTAATTATCAAAGTCTGATAATTGTTCCTTAGCATCAGGGATATCTGGAGTTGAAGATCTCTGTGAAATACTCATATCATCTGAAGAATCATGTTCATCTTGTTTGCTTCTTTTCTTTCGAGTATTTCTTCTGAGCATCGGTCTCATTGGACTCTGCGAGTTGAGTCTTTTTACCAATTTCAGTTTCTTCTTTTCCTTTCCCTTTGCTAATTTCTGTTTTTGTACTTCTTTAAGTTTCATTTTCTGTGCCAACTTATGTTCAGTACACTCATTTTTAAGCCTTTTCCGGTTGCTCAGGTATTTTTTGATTCTCACAATTCGCATTGGACTCTGTGAGTTCAGTCTCTTGTTACTGCTTCTCTCTGGTTCATCAGCGACCGTTTGTGTTGCCAACTTGCCATTCTTTTTGATAGATAACATATGAGTTTCTGTCTCATCTTTTGTAACAGTTACAATACTATTTCGAGGATCCGTTTTGTATTCAGTGACCGTAAATGAAGTGTTATCATCTTCATCAACATATGTTGGATATTCTTTTGATGCTCTGAATATTCCACATTTATTGATATGGTCAATAAATGACTTCCAGGATTTATTGCAATATTTGCAAGTTTTACCGATATTCTCTGTATCTGTGTATGTTAGTACTCTTGATACCTTTTGTGGTGTAATCGGTATTGTTGTTCCGGAATTCGTGGCTTTACTGCTTACAGTAGGTGGTGTTTCCATCTTCCTGGCTACTGTTTGTGGTGTAGTTGATCTTAGTCTGTATGTGGTGACTATTTTCTCCAACTGTCTTTCTTTTGACAAACTTCGTATTAATTCGAGGTTCTTTCCATCCCAACATGCTTGTTGGGTTTGTGGAATTATTTTAGTCGGAGTTTCGATCTTCAGAGGCGTCTTTATTTTCAGTGGAGTCTTAATCTTAATCGGAGTTATTGGTGGTGACTCCATCCTGTCTTTGGATGGAGTCATTACGCCAGCATATCTATGCTCCGGTGATTCCTGCGTCTCTGGTGACATAGTTTCCATTACCATGTCAGTGTCCGTATCCAGTTGTACTGTTGCTGGTGACGGCATATCGATCATATCCACATCATTATGATCCAGATCCAATGGTGATACAATCGGTAATTGTATCGTTTTCATAGATTGAATCACACTTTGATGTACAGTTGGAGGTTCCAATTGTGATACCTTTGAGATCGTTGCTGGCATCAACGTTGGGATTGCAGGTGGGGCCATTGTAGGTGTCTCATTTGCAATAACTTGTGTCTTCTTCTGAATTACAGTCGGCGGTGCTAATTGTGATATTTTTGAAATCCTTGCTGGCATCAGCGTTGGAATTATCGGCGGGGCCTGTGTAAGTGCATCACTCGCACTGACTTGTGTATTCTTTTGAAGTACAATTGACGGTGTCGATTGTGATAAATTTGTAATTGGTGTTGGTATCATTGTTGGAATTATCGGCGGGACCTGTGTGAGTTCATCATTTGCAATGACTTGTGTCTTCTTTTGAAGTACAGTCGGCGGTGCCAATTGTGATACCTTTGAAATCGTTGCTGGCATCAATGTCGGGATTGCTGGTGGGGCTACCGTAAGTGCATTATTTACAGTGACTAGCGTCTTCTGAAAACTATTTGATGGTAGCGATATAATTTTTTGCATTACCGAAGGTTCCATTTTTATTATCTTCGGTATCGTTATTGGTATTGTCATTGGAATTATTGATGGTCTTGGTAACACTGGTGATAGTAGTACTGGTAATGGTGGTATCTTCACCATCGGCGATATGTACAGGGTCGGTATATTATCCTGGCATATCTTTGGTGGTGATACGGCCCTTATCTCTATCTTATTGACTTTTCCCGGTGTCGATTTGGGCTTCATTTTGTCCGCTTTTTCGATTGCCGAAATCATTGTCTCAAGATCTGTTACATCCTCCTCGTCCGTGAATTTTTTAATTTCCACTTCTGTAGTTTTTGTTGTGGAATTATCCTTTGCTGGTGACTCTGTTATTGCCAGTGCAGACAAGTCTATTGGAGGAATATCTTTCGTTGTTTTCATTACAACGTGGTATTCGTATTCCTTCAACGGATACTTCGTCATGATATCTTCTATCCCATTACAATCTGGAGTTGGATTGATTATATCAAATCCCTTGTATTTAGAATTTATATCAATAAAGACGATGTAATGTGTGTAGGCTGCTCTACGTGACACTATGATGTATGGAATGACAATAGTTTCTTGTTCTGTTGGACCTACTGTGATTGTTTTCAGCTGTTCATGGGTTGTCACATGTGTTACTTCTAGTCCCAGATATATTCTTATTGTTTCATAAATAACTATCTGATGAAACCAACCATCTGGGTTAAATGAGAACATCAAGTTCTCTCCAATTAACTTAAGCTCTTGCTCTGCGAGTCGGAATTGAATCTTAAACATCTTCGATATTCTGATTCTTTCAGTTTTGAGGTGATCTGCTATGAAGTTAACAGTTGCCCAGCCACATTCCCCACTACGAAGTCCTTCTGCTGGTTGCGTGTGCATCGTAATAGGGAATTTATTATCAATGAAGGTGGACCAATAATCATCGTTTGGTACTTCAGTTTTTCCAGACTCTTCTGACTTCTGCTCCTTTTGTACTACTTTCAAGTCTTTCGACGTGTTGTCAGCGATATCGGATTTTTCTGGATCCTTCTTTTCGAGTAGCTGACTTTGAATTTCCTTTTCCGTGTATCTTGCTGTAATTGGAAAGAAAAATCCACCTTCCGTACATCCGATCAACATGTGACATTCGTGATTGTTATCTTTGTTGACTACTACTCGAGTTGTTATACCCTTTTTGTATGAAAGGATACTGACATTGATAGGCAATATCTCTTTAAATTCCTTGTAGAATTTTGCTGTTTTGAATATTCCAGTGTGATATTTAATGTTGATATCATTGACCAGTGATTCAGTGTCGTCAGAGATTATAGCTTTGCATTGCTGACATTCCTTCTTGTTTTTAATAATCGCTTGACTGGCAATTTTAAATGATGTCACCAATGTGTTGTCATTCCTCCTTAATTTCGCATATCCAATTCTCTTGTCCAACAGCATATTATAAATGTCATCCCTTCCATTGACTTTATAATGTTGTTGGATTGTCTGTTTTTCTTTCGATACTGGTCTTCCGTTGTCATATTTCCGATTGATTTCAAAGAAATGATGATGAAGACTTTCCCTTTGTTTTGGGAAATCCCAGTATGTACCCAGTACAAAGTCTTTATATTGGGGGAACAGACTGTTTTTCGAGTATCCGCGACTTCTCAGACGGTATAGCACTTTCTCAATTTCAAGGTATAAGTCGAAATCGTTATTGATATTAGTAGCGGCTCTGTACATGGCACCTTTTAGAATACCTGGTCCTAGGCTTTTCGGTGCGTTGGATTCCGAACTGGTATACTTAATGGGTTGGAAATTAAACAGATTTTCTTTATCCCATATTGAAAGTCGTACGAACGGGTGTCCTCTCGGCCTTTCTTCCAACCGGATTCTCATCCCAAGGAATACTACATCGTTGTTGCCCATTGATGTATCTGTATATGACATTTTATACATCTCACTCGGTGGTGGGCTTGGGTCATTGTGGCTGAAAATTAAAAAATCATCAATGTATCTGAATATGATTTTGTTATTTATCGCTGCCCCAATACCTTTCTGTGAAATGACGTTTTCCACCCATTGTTTTTCAATGCCAAAGCAGTATAAGTTCGCAATATGTGGTGAGCATTGAGAACCCATCGGTATACCATGGCTTTGTTTGAGCATAAGTTCTCCATTCTTAATGTAAGCATTAGATAGAATCGTGCTGAGTAGTTCTTTAACTTTGCTCTCTTCGTATGCTACTTGAACATCTTTATCGTAGCTTTTGTCAAGGTAAAAGTCTTTACCAATTCCACTTCTTTTGTCTCTAACCATTATCTGCCCGTCCATGTACTTGCTGATTAATTCGTTGATAACTTTTTTAATCTTATCATGGGGGAGGTTCGTGTACATATCTGAGAAATCATATGTCTTTACCTTCATTTGTTGGAGAGTTGAGTAGTTGCTTTTGATGTACTGTGCAACTTCATCTACATTCTGAATTATAAAATACTTTCTTATATTCGTTGTTTCGTATTCCACTTTTTCAGCTTTTTTAACTATTTCCATGAAAGTCTTAAGTATCCCAGACATTTCCTTTGACATGTCTGTTGTGGCTGTGAAGGGCGCAGGCATTACCTTAGAGTTGATGTATTTGACATCCAGTGTTTTGTTCGAAGTTCCAGCTATGAATCTAAACTTCGGAGGGTCTTTATGCATCTTCGGATTTCCATATAAATATGGCAAATTTTCCGTATTTCTGAAACCATGTTTCTTGTTGATGTCTTCGATCCTTTTCATCGTTGGATTTATCTGATCTTTCGGAACCTCTGCGTACACAATTCTGTTACCGATGTGCTCGTTTAGTTTTGTGTTGTAGTATTTCTTACAACATACTGCCAGATCGTGTGTCGTTTTGTCGATTCTGGTAAAAATCAAATGTTTTTTAATTTCCTTCAGTTCCTTCTGTACTTGTTTGAATTCATCAATAACATCCATCTGCGGTAGCTTTCCGATTTGATTTTTTGCCGCTTTTTTTAAAAAAATACATAGAGGTTCGTATTTCTCATCTGGGAAGTAATGCATGATGTATTCATCTATAGCGTACATTACTTCCTCCGTGACAGTTTTCGGATCCTCAAAGAGTCTATATCTAGCACCTCTCGATAATAACATCTTGGGGGTGAGGGGGGGGGGGATGTAACGTACGATAATTATTTATTTTATTTATTTACGAAGCCTAGGAAGCCAAAAGCCAGGAATAATTAACATTAATTTTAGATACAGTGACTAAGGGGATAACTGATCCTTTAATCTTGTTCGGTTCCTGAGGGGGGATGTATGTTCGATTTTGTAAAAATTACAACTGTGTTGTATCATAAAAACATAAAGATAATTTAACATTAGTTTTAAATACAGTGACTAAGGGTGATGCGCAACTTAGCATATTAAAGTAACTATAGGTTTCGAGAGTAATCCATATACCTCTTACCTCTATTCTCTCTCATCAGTATGGTGTAGAAGTAAGTCAGTCAAATGTTGAGACTGAGTCATTCCAGTTTGCAGGACTGGAATGTAGTTACTTTGTGTTTCATGTTCATAAATAAAAAAAAAAGTTCCTGAGGGGGGACTTGGATAAATAAATCAAGGCTAACACGCAACAAATTAGACATGAATCATTATAAATCCTGAGGGGGGGTTAACTGTTCGAGTTTGTACGTAAAATACAAATGTTTTGTATCATAAACAACATAACGATAATTTAACATTAGTTCTGAGATACAGTGACTAAAGGTAAAGTTAGTGTAGTATACACTCTGCGATTGACGTAAATACTTTACATTATAATCAATGTTTCTAACTTATTTGCATACATGTCTCTTTTTCCGTGTTGTCATTCAGTGCAGTACGGAATCGAGTTATTCAATTTTGAATTAATCGTGAGCCCTGGGAAACCAAAACCAGGGTATAATGTAATACGGCAGAGTGTAGGTTTCACCTACAAATTACTTGCTTAAAATCAACAATTCTTTGAAAAAAATGCTGAGGGGGGGGCGAAGTATAATGTGCACAGGGCTTGGCGTTGCTAGTCACAAATCAAGAGAAACTTTTTACGTACACACAAAACGTTTTTTTTTTTTTAATTTCTTCGCACGCTGTGATTTATCGAATCCAAAAGTAAGTAGTTGGGTTGGCTTAGTTTCAGAGACGCAACCAGAGAAAAAAGAAAAAAAAAAGGAGAAAAACATTATTTACATTTCCTTTCATATAAAAGTGCGAAGGTAAACATAAAAATGAAGTATACTTCATATTATTAAAAAAAAAATTATTTTTTCTGTTTCATTAAACACTGTAGAACACTAAAACGGTTACAACTCATCAAATATGTGAGAAGTAATCAATGAGACTTACCTTGTTCTGATATTAACCAGTTTGGTTATATTGATTGATTGGTGTCATTTAAAGTTCCTTATGCTCGTATGCAGTTCGTCTCTGTTAATAGATGAACAACCTTTGAGGAAACTGTTTCCAACACATTTCACATCCATGAGGGTCAAGTCCAGGGACGTTAGAGATGTACAATAATTCAGAAAATACCCTTCAATCATTAAAACATTACTGAGACACGATAAGTCCAGGGAGGTGAGGGATATACAACTACTTAGAAAATAACTTCCAACAGTTGAAACATTGCTGAGACCTGACAAGTCCAGGGACGTGAGGGACGAACAATGACTTAGAAAGCAACTTCCAATAACTGAAACATTGCTGAGGCATGACAAGTCCAGAGATGTGAGGGATGAACAAGAAGCGAGAAAATAAGTTCCAACAGCTGAAACATTGCTCAGGCATGACAAGTCTACGGATGTGAGGGATGCACAAGAAGAGAGAAAATCATTTCCAACAGCTGAAACATTGCTGAGGCTTGACAAGTCTACGGATGTAAGTGAATAGCAATTTCTGAGGAAATCATTACCAACAGATGTGACGTATTGAAGACCAGGCAGACTGACCTTTTTAACCTTACGAGATGAGGATAAGAAATCATCCGAAACGGTCGTGACTGAGGGTTCAGAGTTGCTGAATGAGATGTTCGTAACATCATCCGAGTACCACTCACTGTTACTAAACTGAAGACAGCCATCCACAGCGAATGTGGGAGTATCAAGGCAGAAAAACCCATCCTGATCCCGTTCTCCTCGTAGGAATGCCTTCGCTCTCTTTGCAGCATCTGTGAACCATTCCAATCCAAACAAGCGCACCACCGATGCATCCAACAGTGAGCCGTCCTCCACTCCGTACGACACTAATCGATCACCTGCCGAAAGCCGTGCTCCTGCGAGAGAAAGCTCAAGAAAGTCAGTATCGGTACCCCACTCATCGGCTGCAATCTGCAATGCATCCTTCACGAGCGAATCTCCAGAAGCTGTGAAAATAACGTCGGGAAATCCTGTGTCTGGGAACGCGATCGAGAGTTGCATTTTACCTCGCCTGATATAAATAGCTTGGAGTGGAGTATGATTAGATTAACGTGCAAAATAAATATCTTCTAAACAGATTTCCTTTTTTTTTGCAGAATTTATTTCTAATTTATTGAAATTAACGCCCACTGAGGGGAGTTCTGATAATGTCATCTTCGCTGTTAAGGAAAAAGTGATAATTAGGTTTCGCTCTAAAAAAAACAAAAAATCAGACACATCACAGCTCATTTCAGATTCCTGAAAGAATGAAACCGAGTATTGATCTGCCTCATCCTTGCTTTAATCATTCAGTAGTTGTAATTATCTTTTCATGTAGGACATTGCCTGTCGAATCTAGGCTGCATTGTTAAGTATTGAAACCGGTTTGTGTTTCATTAAACTTCTGTTTGGAATTAACCAACCCTCTCATGAGATATTTTAGGGTTTTTTTTATGCGATTTCAAGACACTTTTACTAATCGCTAAAAAAAAGAATATAAAAAAAAAAAATTAAAAAAAAAAAAAGAGGGGGAAAAGCTATTCTGATAATTGTCATTATTAGCAGTTATTTGAGGAGAATGTTGCAACAGTTTTTGAACGCCATGACGTCTGCTCTGCACCATGGCCTTCCCGTTGAATGAGTCAGCGTAACACAAATATCATCTATACATCTCCCCTTAGCTGCAGCAAGTATGTTGTAGAGAGGTTGGCATTCTTTGGTATCTTGAAGGCGAGACTTTTCGTTTGGATGGCGAGTAGCTTTCTGAGAATCATAAATTGGAATCTCGTGAACCCTTTTAAGAAATCCCTGAAGAATTCCATAAGCAATAGCGTGACGTGGATAGAGACGACGTTGGACTTCTTCACGCCAATCACTTCTCCATTTTTGAAGTTTTCTTTCCGAACGTTCTTGAGTCATCGATTGTCTTATTGTTAATTGATTTTCTATCGATTTTAATATGACATCTACCCGTTTGAATGGCGCAGGAACTTCTGGTTGTCTGTACAGATGCAATCCCCTGGCTCCAACAATACCAACTTGAGCATCATGATGATTATTATTTGATACGTCTACAGCGAATCCTTGATAAAATCTTATTAAAGCTGACATAGAGATTGGGTCTTCTGATTGTCTTGAAACATATTTAAGTGAAAGAACGTTATCAGGTTTATCTGTTTGAGAAACGCTGTTACAATACTGCGCAAACACGTCTGGAACCAACGTGTATAGGTTACTGTATTGGAATACGTCGACAAGAATAACAAATCCTACATAAACAAGATGCCTCACAGCTAAACAACATCTCTCTATCGGAATATCAAGAGCAGACGCATACGATGCCACAGTAGACCTATTATCGACTAACGGTACAATCATTTGTAAGGCTAAGTCCCATGCTTCCATTTCAACTACGCAAGGCAAAGAAACAATCATCGGAACATCCCAGGCATTTACCTTCGGAGGATCAGGTACTTGTGGAAAATATTTAAACGCAAGAATACAACCAGGATTTATCTTAACAACTGCTTGATTTCGAGTATTAAGTCCTTCAACTATTAATTGGAAGAGTCGTAACATATGCATTTGTTCTGATTTGATGGTCGTTGACGAGACAGCAGTAGATGAATCAGAATCTGTGTGAGGGATGGCGTTGGTGTCTTTGTCGTTCTTTCCGTTAGAAAGCACTGTTGATCTAGATTGCCTAGACACCCACTCACAGTCTTTTTCCAACGTTTGCAATGCCTGTGATATCCTCTTTATCACATTCTTGTATGGTTTTATATCAATACCTACTTCAAACACGAAAATTAAATTAGTTCTGTATTGATTTCTGAAATACTTGGGATTCTCGTACGTCACTGGATATGTTAAGAACGTTCTCTGACCATGTGCCCAGGTACAAATATGACCAGAGAGTGCTTCATGTGGTATTAAATAAGTTCCGTACAGACCCATTTCTTTTGCTTCTTCTAACGAGCCAATGAAATCCGTTGGCCATTGGTGGGCTACAACCGGACCGTTTATGTTGTCAAATTCTGCAAAGAGCATTGCTTGGATTTTTGAGCTTACTCGTGATTCCTTCTCAATGGGTGTAACAGGTGACATACCTCCAAAACTCATACTTTGATCCCACGACTGTCTGAGGTACTCCGTCGAATCATAGTTACTGCAAGTAGTCGCTGAAAAGAACGACATACTCTTTCCCAAATCCACTATGTTGTTTGTGTCATCGTGTCCTGTTGAGAAAATAATTACTAACCAACACAACCTACTGTAGTATTCTTGTGTAGTAAAAAAGCATCTACGATGTGCTTCTTGCTACATTTTTTTCAATACCGATGTCTGATGGATACGGTGAATGTCAGTTGTTGTTTTTTTTTTTTTTTTTGAAAAAAAAAATATTTCAAAATACAAGCTGTATGTCGTGAGCGAGGGCGAAAGTTTTTTTTTTTTTCAGACTGCCGATGTTTTCAAATTATCAATGAATTCAGCGGTGTCGATATCCTCACTCATTTTTTGTTTTAGTATATACGTTTCTGGGTATTGAGCTTTTTCAGCGGATACACAACCTCTATTAAAGAAGTCTTCCATGGATAAACGTTCCCTCTCTACACGACGAATCGATATGGGCAAATCACAATTCTGTTGACTACGTATGTTAACGCGAATATATTCATCGATACGTGTAAAATAAACAATCATTCTTCCGATAATATAAACACTAAGCCAAACACCAAAAGATAACGACATCGCGAGTATCGATCTACTCCCTCTGTTGTACGCTTCTGTTTCTACTTTTTCATATGATTTGGACATTCGTTTCCATCTATTATGCGTTCTCTCATCAGCATCTGGTTTAACTTCGACGATAATAGGTTTGGTGTATAATCCAACCTTTTTCTTTTTCTTTGGAGAAGAAAACCACCTTCTTGATGTACTAATATATCTCGCATTAGAATCTTTGATTAGATTTGTTAACATATTTATTTTATTAAAATTTACTTTTTTTTTTTTTTTTGAGAGAGAGAATTAAAAAAATAATTTTTTTTTAAAATAACAAAATATCATCGATACAAAATATTTTTGGGTATGGTAGGCGGCAATGTGCAGAATAACTTAAAAAAACGCCAATAAGCTCTTTTTGGCAGTTTTTTTTTTTTTTTTTTTTTTTTTTTTAAAAAGGCTAATAAAACCAAAGACTTTAATTAAATTAGTCTTGCTTTCCAACAGCTATCTTTTCTTCTAAGTTCAAGGAATCGACGCATGCTCTGTTTATAACTGTTTTTTTCGGATGAAGAAACTGGGCTACGAAATCAGCAATAGTCTGTGAGAGTGATAGCATCCCAAGGCCTACGACAAGTGTTTCAAAGAATGCCCTGGTACTGGGGTAGCCTATTGATCCCGTGGTAACAACCCTCATCTTAAGCCCGTGTTGGACAGCCACAACGCTATCTTTATCATAAAAACGTTTTACGAGAGTAAACTGGTCTCTCAGAACAGCAAATCTAATAGTGCACTCTAAATCACTGCTAGGACTGAATGCTTTGTGAAAATTACGAACATCGACATGAGCGACAAGTTCGATTCCCTGAAGACGAAGACGGGCGTTCTCACCTCCGATATCATCCCACGTCTTGTTGACAGCAGATAAAATATCTTTCAGTGATATGAGAATGTATTCTTCTCTCTCTTGCCAAATATCGCTGGTTTTATTTCTATTCGGATATAATTCCAGTACTCTGGAGTTTATTTTCTTACCATCGGATCCGTAAATCGTGCAACCAGAGATGTCAGAAGTTTCTCTTTCTGTCCAAAGTGATGGCTGGAACACAACTGTCGCATGTTCAATGTCTCTGTAAAGCCTGACATCGTCGGAGGTCCATTCAGTACCCCTTGCTATTGAAGTGGCTATTGAAAAACCATCATCGTCTTGGTAAAAAAAAGTTGAATTAGGTAACTCTTCAGGATTAATACATTTCACAGATTCTGATCCCCAGTCAGTTCCATCTCCCCAATAGTATTTGTGACCACAATATTCCGGTTCTGATCCTTTAGTTGCTTTGTACCACCAATGTCCATCGATGGCCCTGTCTTGCCAAAAATTCACAGAAATAAACGGAGTGTACCTATCAACGAATCCATTGCTTATTAGTAACTGAAGAAACACCCAAAAAACCATCGAAGCCATGGCTCCCCAATACAACAATCCCAATCCCTTACTTTCAACTAACAACCATCTTTGTGTATAGAAAGAGTGATATATCGGGACAGGTCTTGCTTTTGATGGAGAAGGCATTTCCTTATTTTATTTTATTTTATTTTCGCCGGGGAGGGGGAATTGCTACCTGTGGAAAATACATAAAATCAGGCATCCCTGACCAGTGCGTATTCCGATACTTCTCTGACTCGAATGTAGACTGATATTATAAGGATGAGTTATAAAAATGAAGTAGTTTTTTTTATAAATAAATCAGTCGAACCATCGGGGAAAAGGCGGGCAGAAGAAAGAGAACGAAAACAACAACAAGCTCAAAAAAAAAAAAAAAAAAAAAGAAAAAAAATCATCTGTAGAAACAGAGACTTTAATGAAAAAAAAAATTTTGGTTTGATGGGATAAATAATTTTGTTTTTGTTCGCATCTGGAATCAATTTAAAGTAAAGGATAACGTGCTAATAAATAGAAAAGCAAGACACACTTAGGCAATTTTTTCAAAAAAAAAAAAAAAAAAGGTACGAGGTAACTTGAAACTGGCAAAAACCAAAACAAGAAACCATCTAAAACAAGTTGCCACGTAAAAAGGCTCAACAGTTGGCATCAATAAAATCCCAGTGCTGTCGAATATGGAGATTCCGGGGGAATGTATGTTCGATTTCGTAAAGTCTACAACCGTGTTGTAACCTGAAGCCCGTCATAGCTTTTTAAATTATTTGCAAACGAATATAAAAAGGAAAAAAAAATAAGATTTCATAAAGAAAAAAGTGCTTCAAACCACCAACTGGATGTTTTACTTTCTAAGGCTTGCCTGGTAGGTATTCACACTCACCATGGTAAAAACCTGAATAATAAAAAAAAAAAAAAAAAATGTAAACCGAAACCAACAATAACACCTTAAGAGACTCACTCAAGGTGGTGTAAAAAAAATAATATTAAGAAAAAGCAAAAACGTATGCTGACGTGGCTTGAAAAAGCTTATCAAAAAACACATTCAAATTGATACATAAAGAAATACATAGCGTAAGCTGGGTGATTTAAATCACAAAAAAAAACAAACAAAAAAAAATAACATATGGAATAGCGTTTACCTTAGCACACAGAGAGGCTGCTTAATTCACTTGATTTGAACCTGTAAAAGTTCACTCAATAACTCAAACTGTCATCACCCAATGTCAGCTGGGGACTTACTTACCCACGCGAGGGAATTTTTGGCCATCTTTTTCTTTCCTTCTTTATCCTTGATATTAGTTCGTTTAGATGAAATAAACCCATGCAGCTTATGATAATACCTAAAATAAAGTCCTTTATCGAAATCACAACAAATCGTGTATGAAAAGATACATTCTTCATGAATCTTTCTCCACGTTGTCATATTCTGTTCTAAGCAGGTCACTAAGTATGTTAGTTGTGGTATTTTATTAGAAAGAATTTGGATGAGAGGGAGAACAATTGCTCTCATAAAACCAACTTGACATCGGCAAAATGAAATTAACCTGTGGTATATCATATCGTCTTCTTTGAACGTCTGCGGGAGGTTATTATTCCTCTCTGCCTCCCCTTGTGAATTGAATTCCTTCATAATTTTACATCCCCATCTACGAGAGATGTCAAAAGGCTTAAAAGCATTAGAGACATCAGAGGCAATGGTTAATAAAGTCATCAACTGCAATCGGTGTTCGTCATTATTACAATCATAGTCGTTGATATTATTGAAATCTTTTGCAACTTGAGAATGACGTGCCATGTCAGTACACAGAATCACATGTGTTAGGTTTTTCAAAACTTTTTTCAAATCACCAGGCGTCAATCCATCCAGAATATTCGTCCTATCTTCCTGTAGCAATTCAATAGCTAATGTGCAGTGATGAACTTCTAGGACACTGCTGCTTCCAGATGCTGCATTTAGAATACCCAAAGGAGTCTCAGCTTTTAAATGAAACGAATTGTTTAGCCCCATGTGATCTATGTCGTGAAGGGCTCCAATGATTATGAGACTTAGAATATCAAGAGAACGGAGTCTTTCTGATATGAAAGGTTTGTTAATAAATATGAATAAAGTTTGCATCACGTCAAAAGCATGTGAAATATTATGATAAGGAACAGGTCTGTACATGTCTGCGATCGTTGCAAAAAACGCGAAAAGTTTGTGTCGATCAATATTATACATTTCTATTAAATTGAGTTTCTCAAAGACTCTGATCATTAGTGGGATCAGTTCTTTCTGACGATAATCGTAGCTATGTATTGGAAACGTATCCTTACCCAGGAGGCTCTCCGCTTCAGCATCGATTGGTAGATCCTTGTAAGATTGAATAACTTCATGGGCTGCAATTCTAATCTTTTTTGATGTATTTTTTGAATTAACTTGACCAGATTGCATCTGAAATAGATTCATCGCATCATTCCCAGCCTCAACAACAAATTTATAAAGTCTCGCATTTCCTATGGTGATACCAGCGAAAGCCGCGAATGATTTTAATAGGTTTTCATCTTCTTTGTTAAACGAGACGACTCTCTGGATGGCATCATTTTTGTTGATAAGTTGAGCAACAGCCACTACCTTACCATCACAATGAATTGGATAACAGAGGATTGACTGAGTTCTGTAACCAGTAGCGCGGTCTACTCCCGCGTTAAACCGAACATCAGAATAAGCGTCAATGATATTTTCTTGAATTCCAGTTGTTCCAACTGTCCCAGCAATACCTGATCCCAGAGGTATTTTTATTGTTGATCCGTTTTGCAATTCCGCCACCAACTGATGGTACTCTTCATCAACCATGAATAAAGCACATCGATCAGCATTACACAGTTCCTTAGCTCCTTCAATAACTTTTCTATTTACGGCATCAATATCTCTGATGTCTGATTCAGATACTTTTTTAACAGTGCTTAGTACCATATCAGTGGTTGCTTTTTGTCTTACCATTTCTCTGTAGTACAAGCTGTTTCTTAGGGTAACTGCTGTAAAAAGAGAAAATGATGTCAGGAGTTCGACGTCTTCTTGTGTGAAGTTTCCGTCAATTTTATTGGAAACGACTGCAACTGCTTGGACGTTTGATTCGTACGTGATGGGTATTGCTATTAGAGAATTCGTTTTAAATCCTGTTTGGCGATCAACAGCTGTGACTACAGGGTCGTCGATATTGTTCCGTATGAGAACTTCTCCAGTTGAAGCAACCTCACCTGCGATATCAGCGGTGATGGTCATTTGCATTTGTTGAATTGAAGCTTCTCCAGACTTTTGAAAATGAGCTGTAAACTCTGACCTGTCATCCGACACTAAATACACCGCACTTCTCTCCGCATGGATCACGTCTCTCGCTAATCCAATTATCTCAACAAAAGCATTGCTGTCGAGTTCGAAAACACTCAAATGACTTGCCAACATCAACATAACGTTACTTTTTTGCTGTTGCTGAACAGCCTTGTGAAATAAATTCTCAACTCGTTCTATTATGTCAAACGCATGTCCGAAAACAGACATAAATCCAACTGATGTAAATGTAAAATCAATACAGTGATTCTGAACTACTAACACAGAAGAAGGGTCTTCCGAATAGGCGCTCAGCATTGGATGGCAATATAAGTTTGAAACGCTGTCTGGAAGGTCGTTGTCACACCTGCAGTCCTCTCCACTTTCAAAACAATTATTAACAACATTTTTAACTAAATCATATTCAACAGTGCCAGCTCTGGGTGATTCCGATCCCGGGACTTCTGTCTCAGCTGCTAAGTAGATTCCCTTTGTGGGATCCTTTAACCAAATTGATACGTTTGAAGCTTGAGTCAATTCTGCAGCAACTCGTGCTATTCCTTGAAGAGATGCTGACTTTGTCATTAAATTACTACTCAATTCAGCTAACAGAGAACACATTAATTCAGGTCTGAAATTATTATAAGCTGAATGAGTCTTCGGAAGAAACTTGTCAGAAACATTAGAGCCTGGTGTTGGGGATACTGGGGATGCTGGGGATGCTGGACCTCCCCTTCGATTACCGACAAGTCGAACACTCAATCCGAGGCCACTCGCAGAGCTACGCATAGAAGAACAAGTCAAATTAGAGTCTATCGAAGACCGTTGAAGTTTATGTGTTCGAGGAGTTCTCTTTGGTTGGACAGAACGGAGCACATCCTGCTCAACATCAGAGCTCTCTATTTGAGCAACTTTCTGAAGTTTTGATATGTGACTGTTAACCCTCCTCTTTCCGAGGGGTACGATTGCCTTTGCTGACCCATCGCTATTTGCAGTACTTTGAGATTTCATACTCTCAACATCAGTTGAGATTGTTGATTCTGAACTATCAGGTTCTTGGTCTGAAGTTAGATCAGTCTGAGTGCTGACATTTGTATTAAGCTTTCTCTCTGTGAGTTGTGAGTTCTCGATTACTAGTCCTGGTTTACTTTTATTACGAGTCAGTTTAATTCGTCTCAATTCATCGCAGTCGATTTCCAAAACTCGAAGTAGTCTGTCGACGTGTTTTTGCTCGCAGACAGTCAATTTCATTCCGTGTTTTCTGTGATTTGACAGCCTCTCGACGACTACCTCCAACAGCTGATCTAATGTTAGTTTACTCGTACCGTCAACTCTAGTGTCCTCATTAAAGACATATTTATTCTCACTAACTATCTTTTGTTTTCCCTTTGACGACCCCGAACCCATTCGGGGAAGGAGGCTGTTCAAAAAAAAAATAAACATATCAACGATTACCTCTTTGACGTTTACATAGCTTAATCGCTAATGCTTGCTGCCTCTTTTTAGCGAACTCGGATCCACACTTCTTTTTTTAAAGGAGGAATAATACCGTGATATGACAGCTATAATTTCTTTTTCGTTGTTTTAATTGTTTGTTTGTTAGTTTTTTTTTTTTTTTTTCTCCCCTTTCTTCCTATATTGCTAGACATTTAGCTTGTTGTTAGGAACGACACAAGCACCTTCAATCTCTTTTTTTTTTTCAACGAGTTGTATGCGGTTCAGGAAAATACAATTTAATAGGTCAGTCTGTGCAGTGTAAAACTTTAAAAAAAAAAAAAAAAAAAAAAACTTCTCATGACTTGCGCCTACTAAGATCTTCATCACGACGCAAGTTAAAAAAAGGTTTCATGTATCATAGAGCCACTTAATCACCCATGAGGGCGGACTATATTGGATATCGACATTCAACCATCGCTGAGAAGGATAGAATCTCAACTAATGAAATGTCAACAACAAAAAAATTTAAAAAAAAAAAATAAAGAAACTTATTGGTATTCTTCATGCTGATAGCAGTGTTTTAATTTCTTCAGCAGCATTTTTACCAGATAACAAGCAGTCGTTTACCCCAGGACCTCTAACAGCAACACCAGCCATGGTAATGTTATATTGAATGAGGGAAGATCTTATTGTTGTTATTGCCTTTTTATGGTCAACGACGTACTGGGGAATGCAACGTTCTCGAGGTTGTACTAAATAAGAACAACAATCTGAAGCAGATGGATCATCATTAATGATAATGTCTGCGAGCTCTTTTAAGGATTTGAGAGCCAACTCAATGATATCCGTGTTGACTTGTTTAATCATACAAGTCAGTCGAGTCCTACCCGGAGCTGCTGAGTGAGGGAACGCATAACTGTCAAAAGTGCATCCTAGTAGCGGTCCTTCAGGTGTTAAGAATCCGAAACTTCTTAGCTTTTGAGGAATATCAAATCTACTACTCGGCCCACTTATTGTGACCAACACCAATCCATTCATTGGAATTGAAGATAATATCCTGGGAGTCTTCGCTATTTCTATATTATTGGGAACACATGATGACAGTGAAGATATCATTGGTGATAAATAATAAGGACTGACCGTACTAATGATCGCATCGCAACTAACGTCTTCTCCAGTAACAAGACCAACGCTGAGTGTTGACTTTCCGTCAGTTCTAATTTTTCCAACTAACGAATTAATTCTAAGCTGGACTCTTGGATTCTTCTTCAACGTTCCTGAGAGTATATCTGGTAATGTCTGCATTCCCTTTTTAAAATTATACATCGTCGAGTTGTTTTGTAATTCTCGTACCGCACCACTTATAAGTGATCTTGAGTACACAGGTTTGGACACTTCTATGTAAAAAAGCGATTTAATCCCACCCCAAATCAAAGATCCAGAAGACTGTTCCAACTCTTTAAAAATTGGGAATGCCGATGCTACGCTTAACGTGTCAGGATCTCCAGAAAAGACACCTCTGACGATGCATCTGATGAGGGGAATGATTCGATCTGTTTGAAAACGACGAACGAAGAATTCAGTTACAGTTTCATCACCTTCCGGAATTTGACGTCTTTTTCCAAAATTAAAAAACTCCCCAATCAAGTTAAATATACCCACAGTTTTTATTGCAAACCAAAGGGTTACTTGGTTCATTTTTCCGTTGAGAAAAACGAATTTCTTTGCAGCTGCCTTATCAGCTGGTTGAAGCTCACCAAGAATACCTAATTCTTCGCATAATGATAAAGTGTACCCTCCGGCAGCCGCGGATCTGAATGACCTGGGACCTCCTTCGATTAAATCTCCGTTTGGTTTTCTGGTAGTTTCCAACCATCCAGTAAATCTTCCAGAACCCTCCAACACCACCACATTGATGTTGTTATTATCTTTTACTAGCTCGTATGCTGCTGCTAGTCCAGAAATTCCTCCTCCTATGACTACAACAGTCTTACCGCCAACAGGTGATTCATTATGTTGTGAAATACTCATACTATGAGATAATATAACCTTTGAGAGGGGTGGGAGGGGGTTGAAAAAAATATTAAGTTAAAAAGTAATTGATTTTATCAAACTTGTATTTTCTTTAGTGAGATAACAAATCCAACGACAATGTATCCTTGATGATAACATAACAGACGGAGGGGAGGAGGAGGAGGAGGGACAACAATCATCCCTCACTTTAAATATCAACAGATATATATAAAGTAATAATATGTAACGGGTCAGGCTTTGATGCTTTCAGAGACCTCTCCTACACTGCAGTCAGTGTTAGTAAACCAGATCACCATCTACTCAGGATGGTAAGAATGAATTCCGAGAGTACTACAGTCGTGTTTACATCATACCTGGTGGACCTTGCATGGCTTCCATTTCCTTTTGTTTTGCAGCCATAAGTTCAATTTGTTTCATGAAATCTTCACTTATTTCATCATGAGATGAATTCATTCTTCCCATACACCTCCTCAGACATGCGTCGTATGGTACGAGACGATCTCTGTTTGTTGTTGTTTTTGATAAGTTTTGTAACAATTTTACATTTAAAAAAAAAAAAAAAAAAAAAATCGACTGCACAACACACCTTCCTTTTTTATAAGTAGCAGCCACCGCTGTATCCATGTCAAAGCTTGCGTGGATGCAGGTGTCCTATTTTTTTTTTTTTTTTTTTTTGGGGAGGTTTGTTATATATTTTTTGTGTCAGGGAATTAAATTACATACCCAACACTTTGTTCTCAATGTGCTATAGAATGATTCTCCCTCATACACTGTTGCTAATTGGTCCATCTCATTCTGCGCCATTTTATTAAGAGGGGCGTTCAACTTCTTTTGTTTGTTTGTTTTGAATAAAAAATATGTTAAGTAATTTGTATCATACGTACGTGTCACAAAAAATCAGCGAATAAAATATACGAGCGACATAACTAAAATAAGAATAACATTGAAAATTGAAGAAAAAAAAAAAGAAAAAAAAAAAAAAACAATTAGTAAAAAACCTGCTAATTATATTGTTAGTGTGAGTGACTACAAGACATTTTTTGCTTCATCGTTGCCTGAAATCGCAAGCAGATTTCATTTGGTGGGTTGGAGCACAGTGAGTCAAAAAATATTTCAATCCCCTCCTGAACCGCGTATTGCAGGATGACATTTTTAGCCGTCAAGCTAGTGGCATTCTTGTCATTGGCATTTCGCATGGCAGTTATTTTTGCATCAACGATGTCAACTTGAGCAGCTGTCACAAAGTCTGGATTCTCGCTCAGAAATTCATACATTTCTTGTGGAGAGGCAGATTTTAGGGTTACAAACTTTTTCATAACATCATCCATTTGATTTGAATGTTTCCTATCATTGGAACGTAACATTAAAACAAAACGAGACTTATCATAAAACTATCTAACTCAATCTCACACCTTCTGTTGGAGAGAGAGACTGAACTCGAGGACCTGTTTATGTAGAATGAGATATAATTTCTGAAATCTAATGACATGAATCACTTTTTTTTTTGCAGGTTTGCAAAACTGCGATAAGCATACAAAAAAATAAAACAAAAAAGATAGGGACGGATTCACTCACCAACCATAAAAAAAAATGACAAAACAAATAATGCGCTCACAAAGCGACGTAGAATCTCGTTCAAATCTCCAGCCCACAGGGAGCAAGGATTAAAATAATAATAACGAAGAATGTAATCTTACACGGGAATTTTATAACATTGCCAAAACATAAATTGGAATATTAATTTATTCTATTTTTTCGAAGATACAAAAGGAAACGGGACACAACCGTGAGACCCTCAGACAGTGAATTGGAATTAACCAGAAGTAAATGGCTATCCAACAAAAAGAGAGTAACTATTTTATTGCACTCGAGATGGGTGAGCTTGCTCAGGCCCTGGTTCTGCAGACTGTGTAGGATACATATGTGCACGAGGGCAAAGTTCTGTATTGGTGCACGTTTGTGAAAGTCTTCGATCCCACGGGAAAGTAAATCCAGTGAGACTGAGTTGTTGTAACATTCTGTGAAGACTTCGCATGCTGTACATCGAAGGAAATGGTAATAAGAAGATTATTTAAAAAGAAACGGAAACAGCAGACAAACAAACAAACAAACAAACTCAATCATAATGATTAGCTAGCAAGGCAAGATCTGGTTTAAGAACACCAACAGACTCACCATTTTATTAATAAACGAGAGACTGATAGATCATGTTATATAGAGCGAAACAAAACAGAGACTTCATCCCTCGGAAGGAGTTTCATTAAATTTTAGAACATCTCATTCATCCATTCGTGCAAGTGTCTAGATTTAAATACGAAGCACGTCGAATCAGAAGTAATGTGAGATCTACAATTTGAAAAAAACTTCTCATTAAAATATATAAATTTACCACTTTTTTTTTTTTTTTTTTTTTTTTTTTTTTTGTGACAAAGAGACAGCACAGCGGATGCAACACAAAAAAAAAAAAATAAAATAAAATAAAATAAAATAACATAAAGAATATTAACATCATAACATACAACAACAAAAGATGGGAAAAAGATTGATTTCAACAAGAATAAGTATTATTTTTCAGACAAGGTCAAAAAAAGACGCTGCACATGCAGCTGAATGAGTGATTCCAACGAGCAACATAAACAGACAAACAGGCAACATGAACAGGTTACTGATGGGGAGAGACCCCTTCGAGATGGTATACGTCGACAAGGGTAGTACAAGAGGAAGATTACAAATTAGTTTTCCTTCAAACAGATAAACCTAACACCGTACCTGGTTTCGTCTTGTATCGTGAAGGCACTCTTTGTTTATATATATAAAGAGAGAGCAACTCGTATCTTCTTTTTTCAATAAAATATTATTTTTAGTTATTTTTTTTTTTTTAATGAGAAAAATAAACAATCGTATCGGAGGTTACTCTTTAACACAACACCACACATTGAAAAATCATACTGACCAGTGAAAGATTCAGAGGCGTTTCCCAAATAAAAGAAGCGATGAAGAAATAGCTGTCAAAGTGAAAGAAAGAAAAAAATAATAACAAATAAGCTACCCCGAAGCAATTCGTCTTGGATTATTGTAAATATGAACCAACAAGAACAATGTAATAAGTGATAAAATAATACAAACAACATAAGCCACGTTATACAAAGAAGACATAACAAAGAACAGTTGACTTTGAAGAGGTTGCAAAGCACGGAATACTTCAGGACCAGAGTCCAAGACAGAAGACAAAATTGAAGAAGCAACATCAACATCACATTCAACAATCGGTAAAGGAATATCTGACAAGAAAGAAGCTTGCGCTGATGAGGCTAAACACTTAGCTGCAGACGCTGAATTTTGAAAATTTGCCGTCGCTTCAGAAGTAACAACAGCAATGCGATGACATATCCCAGACAACATACACGAAGCAAATAAATATACGATCCCCGATGCGAATACAAAACTGTTATCACTTTCAACCGACTCACTCGATAGATTGCTGCTGTCGGTGGTGATAATGGGTGCTTCAGATTTGAATGTTTTTGTCGGATTATCCTTAGTGTCAAATTTCGGTAGTCGACTTGGCGTCGTAGGACTACTCATCTTACTAGCAAGCATCGTTAGAAATAATTGAAATGAATCCTTAAGTTCTGATGTTGCTGTCGATGTTATTTTAGATTTCAATCCCATGAAAGGTGATTTCATGAAGTGAACATATCCAGTGACAGTAGCAGTTACATTATCTTTATTGCTTGTTAACACCACTGCAACTTCACAACGAAAACATTCTCCGCACATAACTCCTGGAGTCATAGATGACACTTGAAGAATAACTTTCTTTGTTGTCTTACAATATCGCTGCCTTTCAATAAACTGTGTATGTTGAGACCACGGTGCCTGTACTATAGTTGTGCAGTCTAACGTTCGATGTCCAGCATTTTTTGGATGGACTGCATGTGATTGCCACTTGCTATACTTGCATCCTAATTCATTGCCATTACCTTTAGTGTATTCACCATGAGCACAGTGATATTGTGAACAAAAAGTATCACTTAACATGGTATCACACACCATCTCTAGTGAACCTTGTATTGTTGTTGTTTGGAGTACTTTTCCAGAGGATGTTAGAGTTGAGATGGAGCTGAAATGTGAATTTATTGATGACGGAAAATCACTGAATAAATCAGTAATTGTTGAAGGCAGATCATTATCTTGCCCAAAGGTTGGCGATGTCGGTGAAATTGCCGGACTACCCAACGTGAGTAGGTCGTCGTCTTCTTGTAGCACTCTCGCCGTAAGCGGTGCGGGTGGAGGTAGAGGAGCTGGCTCATGTACGATGGTGGTATTCTTCCTGTTTCGAAAAGCCCTCAAAAGCCCACCTTGCTTTTTTCTAGGCGAAGACAGCGGAGATGACGGCAACGATCTCGAAGGCAAACTCACAGTTTCCAATCTTTTCGATCCATTTTGATTAGCAACATTTAATTTCCCGAGATCAATTCTAGGTACTTGTTGCTTTGTATCTTTAGCAGTCAATTCTGTTTCAAGAGTTTGAATTTTTTCTTCCATTCCTTTCTTTTCACTGGATGCTCTCTGACGCTGTTCAATGTGTGTTTCCATTTCAGATTTCAAAGTATCAAGTTGTGTTTGTAGCATTGCCACTGCTTGTGATTCCTGTGTTGATGCAGTGCCAGATAATTTTGATTCTAATGCCCAAGTGTCAAGTGCTTCACTTGCTGAAACTTTGTTTTCAAGTTCTTTAACACGTGCGGTTAGCCACTCCTTTTCATCTTCTACACGTCGAAGGGCTGCAGATGCTTCTTGAGCAACGTCTTTGTTACTTTGTTGATGAAAAGATGTGTTTGAAATATTAAATTGATCGACCTGTTCTACGTCAAAGTTTTGATCATCAGTTTGAGTAGAGGCGTCACAATATTGAGGACTTTGTTCCAGGAGAGCTCTCTCAGCTAATTCTAATAGTCGTTTGTTGCTATTAATTAATTCAGAGTGTTGTTCTTTATTTATTCCATTCGTGTCTTGAGCGTCCTGCGTCGCTCGTGCAGCAGCTTTTAATGCACTGACAGCCCCTTCTGCATCACCCAGCGCTAGTAGTCCTGCCGCCTCTGCAGCCGCAGCCGCGCCACGCAGTACATCGGGGTGCCCACCTTGAACATCCATGTGGTTCCTTACTTTAGAAAAAATAAACACAATATTAGTTAAAGTAACATTCGTCAACAAAAAAAGTGTACGATACAGAAAGGGATATGCCTTTGTTTCTTTGCTTTTTTTTTTCTTGTGTTTTTTTTTTCCTTGCTATCTGCAAAGATCTACACACAAAAAGAACAGAAAAAAAAAAAAATACAAAAAAAAAGATACAACACGATACCCATAGCAGTACAAGTTACTACAATACAAAAATAGTGCGAGACGCACAGTTACAGACAGGTCTATTTTTTCACAATAAAACAGTTTCTACAAGTAAAAAGAAGTTTTCTTTGTTTGGAAAGTTGTTACAAGAGATTACTTAAACAAGAAAAGAACACGCCTTTCAGTGTAGAGCACATCATTAGAGAATGACATCTCTCTTTGTTGTCAGTTCATTACCCTAGAGATAATACTTTGTGTTGAGCTGCTGCAGGTACTGCTGTTGGTATAGGAATAGCAGAACTCGGTTCATAAGAATATGTGAAATCAATAGTCCTGCGGAGTGTGTCCAAACGGTCAGCAGCAATTCGTCGCATCTGTTCAGTTGAGTCGGCCTTCAGTTCGAGCAGAGAAGAGTCGAGACGAGAATTGTTTAGAATCTCTTCAGCTCTTTCTTTGTGGGTACCAATTGCAATTCCTGCGATACCACTCCGAGCAGCAGTACAACTACTTAAGACAGAATCTGTTAGTTGTTTCACATCATGTTTCTGAGATCCAATAAGGTTCATTCTAATCACAGCTTGTGATCTCTTAACTTCGTCCAAGTCTTGTGAACAACGTTCTCTGTCTTGTTCAGTTTTGGTTGCTTCGTTTTCAGCTTCTTGAAGATTTTTTAGTTGTTCGCTGTGAAGAAGAATACTTTTTGCGACTTCTGCTTTCGCTCTTTCAAGTTCAATTTCCGCAGTGTCTTGCCAACGTTGTCTTTGAGATGCGTCTTGTCTGATATTTATAACTTTAGAACGAAGTATCTGAAGAGATGATTCTTCTTTAAGGAGTTCTTCACGTGCCTGTCGCTCACGCTCTTGGGCTTCTTTTGTTTCTCGAGCAGCTCTTTCTACTTTTGATAGAATTCCGTGTCTGCGCGCTTCAGATGAGTTGGTCTGTCTTGTTAAGTCATCGAGTGTGTTCATTAGAGAAGTTGTAGCAGTTTTTATCTCATCAACTTTTGATAAGGCTTCTTGTTCTCTCTTAACATTACCGTCAACTGTAATTTTCAAAGCATCCAACTTCGTCAAACATTCTCGTTGACTTTTCTTCCTGCCTTCCACTTCTCTATCCTTCTCCTTCACCATTTCCTCCATTTGCTTTCGTTTTTCATCTGCCCTCTGTACTTCAACCAATACAGCGGTGCTTCCCATAGGTAACATTCCAGGGAGCGCTGTGTAGAACTGGTCAGCTGGAATCATTTGATAATATTAAAACCCAACCTGAATATAAATGAATTATAATAAAGTTAGTATTAATGGTTATCAGTCAAAAGAAGGGGAAGAGAGGGGTGGGAAAATTCAATCGAACGCAAAAGTTCGTTTATAATAAAGTTAACAACACTCAATTAGAGTACTCAAAAACGCTTCCTTCAGTTGTCAGGGAATGAATTCATATTTATGTGTGTTGGTTATCTGGTGTTTGGTAATTGTAGTTAGGGTCGGTTTTTTTTTACTTTTTTTAGAAGACTAGAAGGTTTTACCTTCTCTTTGAAAAAAAAAAGAAAACCGTGCGTGTAGGGAAAGGTATCCGTTTCGGTGTAATTAAAAAAACGATAAAAAAAATTAAAAAAAATCACACAAAAAGAGGAGTATCGACACGTTGTAAACACACCAATCAGAATTTGGGTTATTTATATTTTTTTTTATGGGATTCCCTTAAACAATCCCTTGTCCCAACCGACTACTACAGTCACCGGGTGAACAACAGAAGCTCCAAAACGAGCACATTGCTTTGGATCTTTATTGCAATCGACAAACCCCCAATCGACTTTCTTTTTTGATAATGCTTGCTTCTCAGATACTGTATTTTTACAACTATCAACTCCGAACACTGTTATCATATGTTTTAGTGGCATGGGATCGCTTCCTGCTGCACCAGATCCTGTTGATGACATGTTGTTTTGTGTCACTTCCTTCTGATAGAAGAAATCAGTTATAAGGCTTTCGACTATACCTCCTTACTTGGTATCAAAACAAAAGAGATAACTTTTTTTTCAACCTGTAAAATAAAAATAATTCATTTTTTTTTTGCTGAAATAGTGTGTTTTATACTTACCTGCATAACGAAACATTGCCTTCCTCACACACGTGAGGTTTTTAATTTTTTAGTTTTTTTTTTTTTTTTTTTTTTTTTTTCTTTTTTTTTTTTTTCTCTTTAATCAATATCCACACGATTATGAATAATCACAAGAACACATCACTCAGACATTCCGACGCATAATAAAAGAGAAGACAACAGAATAGGGGAAAAAAAAAAAAAAAAAAAAAAAAAATGGAAAAATTTGTTCTCCTCCCCATTATATGCTAGCGCAAGGAACTGAGACACACGGACTGGAATGCACATCGCTACATGGTGGACGATAGTATTACTTTCTGTCGTCTTTTTTTTTTTTTTTTTTTCGTTATTTTTTTTTTCCCCCCTCGACTCAAAAATTAACAAAATCAACATTAAAAAAAAAAGTCAAACTGGTCGTCTTCCCGTATTGTACATAAATTCGGTCGAATACTCAAACTGACTGTTTTGTCCTTTCTATCCGTTCTTCGCATCTGCTATGGCAGCAGTCATACTTTCATGTTTTGCTTGAAGTTGTTCATTTTTAGAAAACGCTTCCTTAAGCTCTTTAACACCCTGGAGGTATGAACGTTGTACAGCAATGAGAGAAGAGTATTCCTCTTCCTTTGAGAGGTATTTTGATTTGCTTGAATCGATTTCTTCATCGACTCGTTTGTTGTTAATTTCAATCTTTGCAACGATTTCATTTATACCGTCAGCCAGTGCTTCCTTCATGTCATTATCTTTTGATGCTCCCATTACTTCTTGTATCTGAGACTCAAGAGATTTCATAAGTTCAGTTTCTTTAGACAAATATCCAGCTGTTTCAGTTAACACGTTGTAGCGATTGTAGTTTTGTTTGGTCTCTTCAAATTTCCAAGCAACTTGTTCGTAAAGTTCATGAAATCGTTTCTCATACTGCGTTAATTCCGCACGAGTAGGGATCCGATCAATAGTTCTTTGGTGAGTCGCAATTTGTCTATCTTTCGCTGCTACTTCTTTGACAATAGGCTGCATTCTACTCTTAACCTTTTCTAACTGGAGACGTAATGCTGACAGTTCATCTTCGTCTTCACCGTATTCGATAGCCTTTTGGAGTCTGTCAGCAGCCTTTTGAGTCTTCTTCTTCCAACTAGATTGCTGTTCACTACATTTCTTTCTGAAAGCATCAGAGTCTTTTTCTATTTGTTCTATCTTTTCCAATGCTTTTAAGAGTTTTTTAAACAAAGATTTTTTCTTTGGATTTTCTGCTAGTTGGGTTTCTATATTCCGGATCTCTTCAATAATTCTGTTCAGTCGACGTTCCTTCTTTCCGCAGTCTTTCGATAATTTGTCTGCCTGTTGTTGTGCAAGTCTCTGTGACTCTACAAGTTCAGCATACTTTTCTTGTTCTTCTTTAAGAGCTGCTTGACGCTTTTCAAGTTGAGTTTTCTTTTTGTGAAGATTGGCCATTTCATTATCGTCTTTGAGAGCATCGGCACGAAGCTCTGCCATTCTCGATTCATACTCTGCGGAGAACTGTGCTATTTCACTTGATTGTTGAGCAACGATACCACCCACTGCCGATGTTGATAATTTACTGCGCTCTTTAATGGAAGGCATCTGTGCTAACATTTCTTCCATTGCTCTAAGTTCTCGTTCTTGTTCTTCATGGGCGCGACGGGCTTCTTCTTTGGCGCGTTGATCAGTCTCATCTTCTTTCAACGCATCGATGTCCAATTCGTTATTTACTCTATAGGTGTGACCATACTCAAGTAAAACACTTGACACATGACTGAGTTCATTTGACAGGTCTTCGTCGTCTTTTCGTTTGTAACGGCGATGTGGAGTTGGTACTGACAGGATCTTTTTTTCATAAAATGGTGAGTCTTTAATATTAAAACATCTATCAAAAAGTAATTCACCATGACGATAAAGAGAAGCTTCTTGTTCACGTCTAACAATAGCTACTCTCTTTAGCAGCCATTTTAACACAGGAATTAGTTTGGGGGTGTCCATACCTTGAATTTGAAATGCCTGTAATTCGAATGGACATTCCATAGATACAAGTGCGTTTTCTATGTTTTCACCGACTCTAAGTTTGTGTCCAATGTTGGAATTTTCTTTGAAATCAACGTCAATTGATTCTCTGCTGCTCAATATCGCCCATGCTAATCCTCCTGCGATCTTATCGAAAACATCAATTGCTGAGATCCTCGCCCTAAAGTACCCCCCTTCAACTAGTAGGGTGATGACTTCGTTAACTCCTTTTGCCTTTTCTTCTTCAAAAGACGTCGTCGCTGCAACCGTTTTTTGTCGAAAACGAGACATTTTTTTTTTTTTTTTTTTGTTCAACTTGGACTGTAATTTTAAGAAATTGAAAAAAAAATTCACACAAAAAAAAAATAATTTTGATTTTTTTTTTTTTCCCGCAGAATGAATGCTACGAAAGGAGGAATTATCTGCCAACCTCGAAAAAGTTAAATGAGAGAAGAGAGTTGATCTGCTGCGTAAAGGATAGGAATCGCTGCAAAACAAAAACAGATTAAATGGAAATGCATTCAGACAATAAATACTGTCTGCTGTGCAATGCGAATCACAAGAACAAGAAATAACAGTCACAGTGACAAGGAGACTAAATCAAAATGTAAAAGAAAATCTTCATCAGTAAGTTATAAGAATACTTTCATTGATATGTTCAGATAGGAGTCCCATCATGGTCTTGTTGCGGATTGCTGCCGCTCGGTCAAGTGCTGTTTGACCAAAATTATTTTTCGAATCAACAGCTGCTCCGTTTTGAATAAGAAATTCAGCTATCCTCTCAACCCGTCCTCTCACTCCTGAGATTGTCAGAATAGCGTCGTTCCCGTCTTCGTCAACAGCGTTGATGAGAATATCTTTTTTTAATAACCACAATGACTCGATTGGTACTCGTTCACGTCTTTTCAATAATTCAAAAAAGAAATTAACAATAAAAGGAATTGGACAATTCCACAAACAAGAAATCAAAATAACCCTACTCTGTTTACAACATAGAAAAGGTGTTATGAAATATGTTGGAGGAACGTCGATAAAAGAAAACCATTCTTCAAATATAATGGTTAATATATCTGTTCTGTTTTTTGAAATTAAGTGTTTCAATCCAACAGATAAGTTTCTAAGTTGGTAACTGTCCTCTAGAGTATGGTTTCGTAAAGCATAGCAGTAAACCGACACAACTTTTCGTTGGATTATTATAACGTCGATTGGTATTGCGATGCTGTCTCTGTAGCTGTTTAGATCTACTTGTTTTCGATTAGAAACGTACTTCAATACTGAAATAAAATTTAACAGTTGCCACTCTCTTGAATGTTTACATGTTGCAATGTATTCAAAAAGATCATACATAAAATTATAAACACAAGTATTTCCTGGATTCATAAACGACGGATGAAGATCACATTGGGCTTCATAGTTAAATCTGGAATGACTTTCACCAACCCGACCCGGTTCGGGTATCTTACAGCTTAGAATCGTTGCGCTGAGTAGATACTCAGCTTCATCCCAACCACAATAGTCTCTAATGATGTCTGATGTTTGAACACTTGATTGAAATAGTATTTTAAAGCACTCCAATACTCCAGGAGGAGGATCAAAACTCCTACTCGAATATTGATTTCTCTCTCCTAAACAATTCAGTGTGTAGTATACTTGTAAAGATGGTTGACACGGCCATAGATCAAACAGAGTATCTTTTTTGATTGCTCCACCTGATAACCCTCTAGCACCTTGATATATTGGACTCGCATGATTGTCGCTTAATATCTGGAATTCATATGCTAATAGTTGGTAGTCGTGTCTCATTTCTGTTGAGTACGGCCATTGCGCGAAAATAAAATCTTTTAATAAATTTATCATTTCTATTGAGGAGTCTTGGTCGGGTTCCCATCCATCTCTCAGAGTCACAACCTGTTCAAGTCGGCTCCAATTACAATATTTCTCTGTTAAAACACAACTATGTCTTCTTTGAATGAGATATTCCATTTCTACAAACAATTCTTTACAGACACATTTCAATGTTCTCATCTCTGAAATATTAAACCAGAATTCAAAAATTGGAATCGATGCAAACAACGAACTCAACGAAGACATGGCTAAAGCGTCGTGTTGAATCCCTGATGAAAAATAAGAGGTGAACAATTCAAAAAATAAAACAGAAATATAAAAAAGATACATTACAACAGGTGAGATATTGAATAGAAGTGTTTGTCACCCTGGAGGTGGTTCAGGTGATAACCTTCCTCTCGGTGTATTACTAGGTGAATATCTGTATGGCAATTTTATGACAGTTGAGCTACGACTGCAGATTATATTATTCACAACAAAGATATCCAACGAAGCTTGTTGACGCCATCTCTCAGTCACAACATCAACTGTTCGTTTATCAGATTGTAACACGCGGAGTCTCGCTAACTCAACCCCCCTCGTCTTAATTAAAACTTCATCATTAAATGACTCCAACTGATCACGGATTACATTAAATGACATGTAATATAATTCATTGTTGTGGATTTCTTTATTTAGATAAAATAAAATAACACCTTTTTTTTTTTCTGCTTTAAATTAATTAAACGCAAAAACAACAATAACTACTTAAAAGACACAGACAAAAATGTTATAAAAACACAATTGTTCTGCTGTTCCATAATACACTTGTGGAATACGTAGTTTCAGGAGCCATAATCTTATACTACTTGTCACTCTTAGGTCCTTCTTAATTTCCATAAGTTACAACCCATCAAATATGTGAGAAGTAATCAATGAGACTTACCTTGTTCTGATATTAACCAGTTTGGTTATATTGATTGATTGATGTCATTTAAAGTTCCTTATGCTCGTATGCAGTTCGTCTCTGTTAATAGATGAACAACCTTTGAGGAAACTGTTTCCAACACATTTCACATCCATGAGGATCAAGTCCAGAGACGTTAGAGATGTACAATAATTCAGAAAATGCACTTCAATCATTAAAACATTACTGAAACTCGATAAGTCCAGGGAGGTGAGGGATGAACAATGACTTAGAAAATAACTTCCAACAGTTGAAACATTGCTGAGACCTGACAAGTCCAGGGACGTGAGGGACGAACAATGACTTAGAAAATAACTTCCAATAACTGAAACATTGCTGAGGCATGACAAGTCCAGAGATGTGAGGGATGAACAGCGACTTAGAAAACAATTTCTAACAGCTGAAACATTGCTGAGACTCGATAAGTCCACTAATGTGAGGGACGAACAATGACTTAGCAAACAAGTTTCAACAGTTGAAACATTGCTGAAGCATGACAAGTCCAGGGACGTGAGGGATGAACAAGAAGCGAGAAAATAAGTTCCAACAGCTGAAACATTGCTCAGGCATGACAAGTCTACGGATGTGAGGGATACACAATAAGAGAGAAAATCATTTCCAACAGCTGAAACATTGCTGAGGCTTGACAAGTCTACGGATGTAAGTGAACAGCAATTTCTGAGGAAATCATTACCAACAGATGTGACGTATTGAAGACCAGGAAGACTGACCTTTTTAACCTTACGAGATGAGGATAAGAAATCATCCGAAACGGTCGTGACTGAGGGTTCAGAGTTGCTGAATGAGATGTTCGTAACATCATCCGAAAACCACTCACTGTTACTAAACTGAAGACAGCCATCCACAGCGAATGTGGGAGTATCAAGGCACAAAAACCCGTCCTGATCCCGTTCTCCTCGTAGGAATGCCTTCGCTCTCTTTGCAGCATCTGTGAACCATTCCAATCCAAACAAGCGCACCACCGATGCATCCAACAGTGAGCCGTCCTCCACTCCGTACGACACTAATCGATCACCTGCTGAAAGCCGTGCTCCTGCGAGAGAAAGCTCAAGAAAGTCAGTATCGGTACCCCACTCATCGGCTGCAATCTGCAATGCAGCCTTCACGAGCGAATCTCCCGTAGCTATGAAAATAACGTCGGGAAATCCTGTGTCTGGAAACGCGATCGAGAGTTGCATTTTACCTCGCCTGATAAAAATGGCTTGGAGTGGAGTATGATTAGATTAACGTGCAAAATAAGTTTTATCTAAACAGAGAATTTATTTCTAATTTATTGAGATTAACGCCCACTGAGGGGAGTTCTGATAATGTCATCCTCGCTGTTAAGGAAAAAGTGATTATTAGATCCCTGTGTCAGGTAACCATCTGGACAGGGGAATGGTCTCGTCGGGTGAGACGGTTCTTCTCTTTCTTTGCTCCATCGGAAACACATCGTTAGTCTACTCGTAACAGGCGATCCTTTCGAACAGTCGGTACATTTTGTGTTTGTGTTTTGTGTCACGAAACCCGTGAGCCGATTTAAACTGATAAAGCTAAAGGAGGTTTACGTGTGCTGCCCCCAACATTCTTTTTTTAGCTCTTACAATATTTGTTAAATGCAAAAAAAAAGAAAATAAACAGGTACAGGAAAGATTTTTTATAATAATGGACATGCTCTTGATGAACAATACTGGGTAACAAAACCAAAACAAACAGAAATATCTAAAAAACAGCTTTCTATTTTGCGTGAAACAAACAAACTTACGGCAAGCTTAATGAAGCAGGTGCCCATAAAGAGGTGAGTTCTAAGGCTCCTCTGGAGACGACTTGAATGAAAGTAGGAGTCCAGCCACCTTTTCCATCAGCTGTTTCCCAACCTTCGATATGATGAGGAAGACGATTACTATGAAGAGATGTACTTCTGATACAACCTCTGTTTTTATCAACTGATGCTTGGCAGGCTCCAATTAACCACCGACCTCCAGTACCTGCAAATAATCTTTTTTCACCACAAGTCCAAACAGGAAGTCCACGAAGAGGACATTCAACTCCCGACAAAACATAACTTCCAGAAGCACTTGGTACTGCAGGTGTGCTAATTTTTAATTCCATCGGAACACTTCGATGATCTGTGAGGTGTGAAGGAACTCTGACGTGGTTTTGAATGGAACTTTCAACAGCTTGAATAGGAACTGGTAGTGGAATAACAGAACCAACTTGTGACATTGGTGACGATATACCTTCTGACACCAACTGTGTGCCGATGGCATGTGACAGCTGCTGTGTCGATGATAACATTGGAAGTTCAGTCGATTGGTACACAACTGGTAACATCTGAACAGGTGGAACAACAGCAGGTAGGGGAGGAACATATTCCCTCACATTATCAAACAAATTATCAAACAGTATCGGTGCTGGTGCTGCAGACCTAACAGGTTCCGGAGTAACTGAAATAACGTCACGAAACGGAGGAACAGGAACTGGAGATGAGATACCTGAATGAGGTGACAATAAGTACTCAACAGCATGTGGAGGAGGAACTCCACCAACAGCAACACTTAAATGGTGTTCAATTCCTTCATAAAACCCTGGAGGACTCGCTAATACTGGAGCTGCTACAACACTAACAGCAGTATCTGAAGGAAATAATTCATCAGCGAATTGAGTTTCAGCCGATGGTTCTTTTGAAATTGGAAGCTGAGACATTAAATTATTTTTTATAACATCTAACTCGCTAGACTCTTGTTTCGAAATTATTAACCTCTGCAGGGACTCTTCAGTGATCTGATTTGACTTATTTAAGTGAAGAATTTCTCGTTTGTGGGTGGCACTTCCTTCAGCAATGTCAGCAGTAGCCTCTCCAAGACGTTTCTGTAATTTTAAGACATTATCGGTAGTTGACGACGCTGCTTTTGATAATTCTATCGCCTGGTTAGAAATCAAGTCTCTCCTTTCATGTTCTAAGGTGTTGATGCATTGTTTTAATTCTGATACTTGTCCTAACAAACTGGCTTCTCTATCACTGACAAGCGTCAATGTTTGTACTTGTTGAGTTGCTTCTTGATCTTTGAATTGCATTCGTGCTTTATGCATCTCTTCTTGTTGGTCTCTACTTCGTCTTAGGTCTGATATTGTTGTTTCTAAATTGTTTATTTCCGATGAGTGTTGATTTTTTAATAAAGTTACCTCTTGTAGTAGAGCTGAGACCTGATCTTTAAGAGACTGTTCACCCTCACTAAGTCTTTCCATTACAGTCGTAATTGCGCTATGTTGAGACTTGACTGTTTCGTGTTCTCTTCGAAGACTATTTTCTGAAACTTGAAGGTTGTGATGATCATTTGAGATTGTTTCAAGTTGTGATCGCATGTTTGTTAATTCAGAGTTGAGAGCTTCAGCTCGTTGTTCAGACTTCTCAGTGGAATCACATACAGCTGCTAAGTTCTGTTCCTTTGTCTCTAATTCAGTTCGTAAAGAAATAATCTCAGAAGTAAGTTGAGTGTTGTGATTATCAACTTTTGACTTTGCAGATTCCATCGATGCCAAATCTTCTTCAAGTTCTCCAAAACTTGTGGTAGCAGTCGAAAGGGTTTCCTTCAACTGGGTAAGTTCCTGTTGCAGTTGATTGTAGTTAACTTCCATAGTACTCGTTTCTTGAGTGTGTGTTGATGTTTGTTTTTCTAACAACCTCTCAAGTTCAATTTCTCTAGCGATAGCCTTCCCCAGTCGATTTTGCAGAGCACTCATCTCCTCTCCACTTCGTTCAACTGTCGCTAAGAGTTGCTGTTGATCTACAGTCCTGCGAGAGTTCTTCAGGTATTTATAACTTTTCCATGTAAACCAAAACCTCTGTAGCATTCCTCTGATAGTTGACTTCTCTACAGCAATAAGAACACTTAGTGGTGTTGCAACTCTTCTAAACCCCTTCACGGGAGGAGACATTGTCACCATCTTCGATGCTCGCACAGCAGCAGCAGTGGGAGTGCCAACAAGAACAGGAAGTGGCAGAGGAGGGATCGCTGCGTGTGGTATTGGAGTATAAGCATTTATCGGCGTGGTTTGCTTTGCCTGAATCGCTCTCAGATTTTCCCACCGCTCGGGGCTTGTTATACCCGTCGGAATTGGCATATTGAGAGTACCTGAAGTGATTGAAGAGCATAAAACGTTATCCCGAAAGCAACCAACTACCTTCACAGATGCACAAAAAAAAAAACTGCACTTCTTCATAAACGTAGGTAACTAGAAACGAAGCTTGTGGGAGTCGTTGAGGGGGAAAGAAAAACGGGAAAGACGAGAAAAACCGAATTACTAAAACAAACATGATTTTTGCTGACTTTGTTTCTCACTTCCTTTTGAACAATGCGACAAAAGATGATGTGTCACACTTTTCAGCTGTGTCACAACCAAACACACTTCCACTTGAACAAGGGTTTTTGTATGGGGGTTTTTTTTTAATGTTTTCTTTAATATTTTTTTTATAAAAAAACGAAACCGTCCAGTTCGATTCCGACCCGGGTCATTTTTTCTGTCGGATCCGATTTTCGGGCCCACTTGGTGGTCACTCGCATGTTATTTGGAGCCCAGCAATGGGACATCCGTTAAAATTGGATCGATACAGAGAAGATTAGCATGGTCCCTGCGCAAGGATGACACGCATTAATCGAGAAAGTATCACCTTTTTTTTTTTACTATTTTCCACCTCATTTATCTGCAGTCCACAACTGTGGACAAAATATGGAAAAGAAAAAATTATGACACTCTCTCAAGCAAATGACAAGTGTGCTGCGCATAAGAAAATGGAGAGAATGGGAAAATTCGCAAGATTCTTGCGTTTTGTAAGATCACCACCATCAGTGAATCTGCCGCCTGTAAATCTAATTTACTTGTTGTCTGGAAGATGTGCCTAAACGCTCGTCTTATTAAAGTGAGAACCTACATAGTCCGCAAATCGATCATAAAACAAGGATCCCTTACTAATCTTCACGAAACGGTTGGCCAGTGAATTGAAGAAAGGTATTAATCTCTACTTTCAGAACCAACTAAACTAGTCATCTCCGTCGTCTCATCAGAACTGGCAGCCATTTTCTTACGGCGGTGACGTTCTTTACGTTTTCTACGTTCCTCTGAACGATTTCTTTTTTTTGGAGTGTCTTCCTCAGGCTCTTCTTCCTTTTTCGGTACCAGTACTTCAGGGATGTCGACATCTTCTGCTTTTGCGATACCAAGTCGGATTCGTTCTTTGTTCTCGCGGAGTTCGAGAAGACGTTGGAAAGTCGATTTTGGTTTTTCACCCTGTTCGTTGGCTATTATATCAACGGCTGCTTGTCCAATAAATTCACGTGTGTGAGTGTGGCATTTCTTAAGTCTGTGATAGTCATTATCACATTCCGCGCAGAGGTATCCACAATCTTGACATAATACCGCTGCCGTTGTAATTGCACATTCTAAACACAATGTACTTTCCTCTTCTTCTTCTGATAACCTTGGGTACGGTGGTTGTTTTTCCTTAGCGATTAAAACACCTGACGATGCTCCCAGAAATTTTGAGGGTCTTCTCATTTGAGCTTCTCGATTCCAATGACGACGGTACTTTCCTGAGGCCTTGTCTGCTTGCATAATAAAGAAACAGGTATCATGGTCTAAGTATTCACCAAGTGAAGCAAGCACAGTGAAGTCAGGAAGTAACCTAGGGACGATGACGTAGAATATTAAGAGATATGGTATAATACAAAGAACCATCAGAGAGATTCCTTCACCACCACCTTCTTGTGCCAAACGGTACATAAAATTACTAATGGCAGTTGCTAAGAAGAATACTTGGTAGAGAAAAACTGTTTGCATTATTTTTGTCATCACTTGGGGTGATATCCAAAAGTGTTTTGATTGACGGCGAGGGGCTTCTCCGTGAATTTGAACAGCCTGAACCATTAAAGCAAAGTCAGCAAACTCTTTTCTAATTTTAAAGTACAAAACGATAATAAGAAGAAGACAACCAAAGCCGACTATCAAGACCCACATAGCGATAACGGCAAGAGGGTTATCACTAATTTCATTCACCACTCCGGTCACAACAGCAGAAGCCAGACATAACAATCCCAACAACGACCACGAACTCACATGCAAATCGAGAAAGTGAATCATAAACCTTCTCTGTTGTTTCATCATATAACGAGAAAATGAAACATCTCTAATTTTTTCTGGCAGACTAGCCTTGAAATAAATTATTGCAGAGGTCATTCTCTCACCCGAAGAAGTCGATTTCACATATTTCAACATAAATGCGGACTTGCATGCAGGTGGTAACGTTGGATCTGTTTCGATAGCCTGAAGACCATTCTCAAATCGAACCCAACGAGCCCAAGATTTCTCTACGAAAATAAAAAGAGAACTCACGGTGGTAATGAATATGATTGCCATTAAAAATATTACGAAATGAACGTAATGGAATAGAGCCGCGTCGATTAGCGCTCCTCCTCCCATGTTTTCAAAAACAACTAAAACAGCACTAATGCCTCCGAGAATCATTACTTCAGTAGTAACGTGATGAACAATCGCCTGTCCTGAAGATGAGCTCACAGCGTGATGCATATAATGAACAGTCAGCTCAAGTACGATTGTAATTAAAAATACAGCGAAGTACATTCCCATTACAGTCCACGCTTTCGCATCTATTCTCGTTCCCAATTTAAATATGCTGACTCCTCCAGCAGCATTACATTCATCAACCAACAGCGCTAACAAAAATAGTGTTTTCATTAAATGTTGTTGTACGTTCGACATCGTCACATCGTTTGGTGAGACTAGACGGGGGCTAAGAAAGATAAATAACAAAAAAAACAGAAGACTATGACGGGATACTTGATTTTGTGTTTTGGATGATGACCTGTGTGAAATAATTAACTTGTGCCTTTCTTGAAAAAGTTAAAAAATACCAAATCAACGCAACTTAATAAGGACTATGGAAGACAGTAATTTGACTGACACACTACAAGAATAACAAACGCAAGCACCAGGGGAAAAAAAAAGAAAGAATTTTTTTTGTTTTTTGTTTTTTTTTTTATTTTTTTTTTCTTTCATTTTATTCCTTCGAACTCTCAAACACAATAATTGCGGATCCTTCTTTCCTTAGTCTTGGCGGAAAAAGTGATTTTGCAAAAAAATCGACAGAAAGTTTTAATTTAGATATTTCTTTCATTTAGTGCGGAGCTATTCTAAGTCTGCAGCGCCAGTCCAATTTTTCTGTCCCTAGCTTACACATACACACAACACACACACACACAGACACACTTTAGTCAACGTTACCAAGAGTGCCGAGTCATTAGCAAAGGGAGAGGTGAGAACAAAATAAAACATTCAAAAAAGAAAAATAAAAAAATAAAAAAGAAGGGAAAAAAAACAACTAAACAGCACATAGCATAAGCACCACGTTTTTCAACGCAGTGGACGTAAAGGAAGGAATGATAGAGATGTATAAAAGGGTAGAATTGCTCTGAAAGTCTCAAACTTAGAGTCAAAGGAGGGGAAAAGAGAGAAAAAAAAACAACAACGATTCATCCCATTATTATAACAATTGGACACGGTTGGGTAAAAACATCCACAACGATAAATCTCATCAGACTTTTGAAGAAAAATAAATAAAAAAAAAAAAAGAATGAAAACCTCCCTGATTGAGACGCTTGCAGTGGTCTTCCGTGAAACTTCTGCAGACAGAATGAGTTTGAATTAGGGCAGACAAAGCATTCTCCTTGTCGATAGAACTAGAGGAGGGGGAAAAAAGAAAAAAACGCATCAAGGGAAAAGCAAGTATCTGATCAAGAAGCAAGCAAAGAATCTGGCGAAGATATATCAACAAATTACAATAAAAAAAAAACAACAAAAATTCAAAATAGATCGAAAAACGAACGAGAAACTCTGCGCTGATACCTTCACCAGCTCTCTCTGGTTACTAAAATAATTCGATGCCAGCGTCTCCCTTTACGCCGCATAGTCAATATGGTTTGGCTTTTTTCAAGCCTTTAACAAAACATATAGGGATGTGATAGAAAACTGAAATGAATGATTGACAGAACGCAACCTCTGACACCCGGAGGTCACAGAGGGAAGAGGAAAAAAAAAAAAAAAAAAGTGCATCCTACCAAATTTATGTATTTTTATCGAAGTCGGGGAAACCTCGCTTTGTATCGCAGAGGACAATCCCTATTCTTCATGGGGTTTAACTTAACTTCCGAAATATTCGGAATCGAACAGCTGCCCTCTGAGCGGACTACCAACTGGACACGACTTTGAATGACGTCAACAGAGGTACGCAAGAAATCCACCTAGACGACTCCTCACTACCAACAAGAATCACTGTGTGGGCGCTGTCAGACGCAAGAAATTACGAACAAGGGAAGATATAACTAAAAAAAAAAAAAAAAAATAATAATGATACATAGATGGAAGTGCCCTCCAAATTTGGAGGGCGCCTGGTGAAAATCAGCCACAAAAATTTGTAGGGCCAAAATAGGGCCATTGTAGGGCCAAAATAGGGCCAAAATAGGGCGCTGGAGGGCGCGTAGGGCGCTTTTTTAATTAAATTTAATATAATGCCGAGCTCATTTTGACACACCCCTGCCCTCAGCGAGGGTCGAATCGCATCTTATTTGACTTTTCTCCGGTTCGCCCGATCAAATGCGTCTCTGGGGTATCAATTTACTTGCCACCAGTAAACTTCTTTTTTTTCTCACAAGGTACCGTGAAGACCGGCCTATTAACAGGTTAGTAAGAACGCACTCTCCCTCCTCGAAACCCTCTATATTCGACTCGGTGCATTCTGCGGGCTAATCAGCTCCTTGTAGATCTGGGATGCATCGTCCACTGAAATGAGTTTCAGCTTCAGGGATTGCAGCAGGCTCCGGAAGCTCTCAAGGAGTAGCCCATTGTTTTTGCCATTGTTGACCTCCGAACCATGACCTGGAGGTCTCAGGTTCGAACCCCGTGACACCCTTTTTTCTCTTTTTCGAAAGACTGACAAGCATGTCAAAATTTTTTTTTGGATTCTGCGTCAAAATACTTGTGCGTCAGTGTAAGTCGACGTCAATTTAGCTGTCTTATAGTAATAAAAAAGGTAAAAAAAAGCGCCCTCCAAAATAATATTTATATTAAAAGCGCCCTACAAGCGCCCTACACGCCCTCCAAATTGTAGGGCACTTCCATCTATGATGATAACTAAAAAAAAAAAAAAAACTACTAAAAAAAAAAAAAAAAAAAAAAAATCGGCTCGTCTCTTTGCTATAGAATAATAAATTATTTAAATTATTATTATAAAAACCTTACAACTAACTCTGTTTAAAAGAACCGATGCCGACCTGTAGAAATCTGCAGAACAAAAGACGATAAAAAAAATACTTTCCTTTTTTTTTTTGTAAAACTCTGGGAACCCTTTCGGGACCATATATATGCTAGATAGGAATCGCTTGAAGAGGGGAAAAAAAAACAACTTTTTTTATTAATTTATTTTTTTTTGCACTGAAAAAACCGCCTCACTCTTGTGAATCAGAGGCTTTTTATTAAGTTATTTTTTTTCCCTCCCTCAAGCTTCGTTTTTCTGTGGTTTAAAAAAAAAAAAAAAGTGAAAGGTTGAAGGAAAGTGCGACAAAAAAAAAAAAAGTAATATAAATTAAAAGAATTGTAGTATTTGTAATAACATCCTCTCAGACGCGACTCTTTCTGTGAATTCCAAAAAAAAAAAAAAAAATATAAATAAAAAACCGTACATGTAAATGGGTTCCCTACTCGTAGACACCTACCAGCTCTATCTTCAGGTGGGAACTGGCGGGTCATTGCAATTTATTAGTTTTTTTCGTTCCAAAAAAAATATTTCTATTATTGTTTGTTTGATTGTAACAAAAAACGAAACAAAAACCCTTGCAAAACACACATAAATAATTTAGTAATTTAGCCGTTTACACTCGAACCCTCTTCAGTGAAACTTCAAAAATAAAATAAAAATGACTGATTTCTAACTTAAGTTAAATTCGTAAAAATAAAAAACCAACTTGCTACTTTTCTCTTTTCTCGCTGCGGGAAGAAAACACATGGTTATATGTTGCTATTGGTTCCCGTCAGTTGCAACCCCATCTGAGAAAAAAACCGATGGCCTTTATAAAATGCAAAAAAGCTGGATCCAAGTTGCCTCTTTTCGTATTTATTACGACAGGCGCACTTCTTCTTCTTGTTTATTTTATTTTATTTTTATTTTTATTTTTTTTTTTTTAAAAAAAAACTAATTTGAGTAATTTCAAACATATTTTTTCTGTTTTTATCCATTTATCCAAATGTTATTTGTCAAAAAAGAGTGGATTTAAAAAAAAAAAAAAAAAAAAAAAAAAAACCATCAACAGCATCATAATACCTTATGAATACGCAGTCAGTCAAAAGATTTTTCAAAAGAATAAATAACATTCAATTATACTACAAAAATGTAGCAAACAGAAAGAAAAAAATAACATTATGAAGCCAAAGAATGCGATGCTACTACTGGACTCAGTGAGGACCCACTGAGAAAGAAAAAAAAAAAAAAAAAAAAAAAAATACAAAAGAACAAAAAAAGTAAAGGCAAGGAATCTTAGATGGTGTTTAAAACCCTAAGAGACTCCCAGTGTCAAGACCAAACTACAAAATAAGCAAAAGAAAAAGAAGAAAAAAAAAAGCGATGCACGAACAAGGGGCAAACCTACATCAATGATGCGCCAACAACTTCACAACCCATGTGGGGGTACCAAAAGGGATGAATTATTGTTTGAATAAAAAAATAAAAAAAAATAATACATATCTATTCAAGTACGGGCAAAAAAAAAAAAAAAAATATAAAAAAAACCATTCAAAAAACCATTCAGATAAGCCTTATATATATTGTTGACCGCAGCTAGTTTTACTGAAGCACAGGGAAATAGATAACATGACAATAATAAAATAAACGAGGGCTCTTAATCTGAATGTGTTTCTTCTCCGACTTTGTCGGTGCAAAAAAAAAAAAAAAAAAAAAAAAAAAAAAATGCAAGAGTTTGTCGAGAGAATTAAAAGGAAAAAGAAGAAGAAAAAAAAAAAAGATCAGCAGGCAGGTAACGAGACAGTAGGAGGGATGATTGGTCCGAAAATAGGAGACAAAGAACAAAGTGTAAACTGACAAAGTGGACTAGAAGATGTAGTCCTCGACAACAGTACTGAAGGAAGACGCTCCATTTCTGGAGATTCAGGTTCTGTACTTTGTAAGGATATCGTCTCATTAAAAGGAACACCATTAGCCTCAAGGGTAGCAGTACTCTTTAAGGGAACCCCTAAGTAAGCTAGTTGTTCATTGTAGTGGGGATGACCTGTTTTCATTTTCAACACCTCAAACAAACACGATGCAGTATGCTTTGAAAACGTCATGTTCCTGAGTCTAATTGTCTTTCCATCGAGTAGCCTAATTTTTACACCGCGTTCTTTATCGACGTTTCCTGGGTGAGGAGGAAGAGATATTTCCTCAAAGACTTCTGTTAGAGCAGCTGGATAAGGAGGAACACTTTTACTACTGGATACCAATACCAAAAGTGACTTTGATGTCAACCGACGATCCTCAACAGTGTCGTTGGCTGGTATTGTTACTAATTGTGGTGCGTCATCTCTCTTTAAAATAGCCAGACAGCTTTCAGATGATGTTAGTGTCCATTTTACTTTTACTTTCTTCAATAAAGTATTCATTGTATCTGAGCTGTTTGCGTTTATTCGAAGAACCTTTGACGTGCTGCTCTTAATACGAATTTGGAGGTGTTTTGGAGAATTTTCTTCTGAGGTGCTACTCACCGATGCTGATCTTCCCACTCGAGTACCATTTCGACGGCGAAGTCTTCTTTTTCTTAACGTTTCCTGAGTAATCATCCGGACAATATCACCATTCATAAGTCCACATTGGATAATACTACCGCTACTGCTTAGCTCAACTCTGTCTTTAACCCATGTCCATTCTTCTCCTTGGACACCTACCTGTGCCGCAACCTTTATTACTAGATCTCCAACTTGTTCACTTCCTGTTAAACCTTCTAACACGACAACTTTACCCCCGCTAATCTTTACTTTTATATTCATCGAAGTAGAGCAGGGTGACTGCTCCATCATTCTGTTATGTATGAATGAAATTATTGAAAAAAAAAAGAAATATATGTCAGTCCTGTGAATCTAAACAGAAATCTCACGTAGAGCATAAGGGTAAAAGCTTGCTCGATATGCGATTTTCAGTACCGATTCACGGTGTGAAAGCATGGCCTAACGATCCTTTCGTCTCGCTTTATGTTCATCTGAGTGGGAGAAAAACAAAATAAATTACTAACACGCAGATAATCATGTTACTTACTATTTATTAAGCGGTTACAGGTTACTACTTTTCTTTTTTTTTTTTTTTTTTTTTACAATTATTTCTTTTTTTTTTAAAAAACTAATAATAATAAAACACACAAAAGGGATGGGAGAGAGAATAGGATATGCGAGATACTTACCAGACTACGATGGTAACAATATCGTTTTTTTTTTTTTTTTTTTTTTTTTTTCATTTCTTGATCGTAGTGCCTAATAGACGTCTCTAAAACAAAAGGAAACATACAAGTCAAACTAAAATTCTAAGGAAACGTATATCGTGCACATGGTCTTTGCAGAGTTCCACGATAATGACAAAAATGTGAACGTTGATTACCCATATGGTTATGCACACACTATAGTGTACAAATTGATAGCTTTTTTTTTTTTTTTTTTTTTTTTTTTTTTTCTTACCTAAACATTTTGAAATAGGTCACGTCAGGTAAAAGCTAACGATTGGAAGCATTCCGCTTGTAAAGTAGACTCCCTGTGTCAAACTCCAAAAAAAAAAAATCCAAAACATTGCCACCCCCCCCCCAACAAACGAAATAATGGAATTAATCACCCTACCATGAGAGCATCAGAATGAATTGCTTCTATGAGGTTAGTAGTTAATTAGTCGCGGTCATTAAATTGCGAAGTAAATTTCTCTTTCGATATAAAAAAAAATCGTCTGAACAAAACGCATATGGAGGAAAAGGGGGGTTGTAGAGACAAAGAGGGTTGAAGAAATACAAATATAATTAAAATATGAGATGCCCGTCTAAACAAACTAATATTTTTTTTTGATCATCTCACGTGAAATCAGCCTTTTTACTGTAGTAATGAAATCGTTCATTCTAGAAAGAATGTACAGACAAGGTGAATTCATTCCTTCCTCTGGACCTCTCTAATATAATCAAACAGACTTCTAAAATGCATTGATGGTGTCACCAGTCGAAAAAACACATCAAAGAATACGTCAGAAGTAGACAGTAATATTTTAAACTGTTGAATCAACAGCAAATGAATGCGCAAACACATTTTCCTCTTTAGGAATAGGCTGTCGTTCCGGAGAAGCATGTGATGTAGATGCGTGTCGTAGGAGATCATCTTGAACTTCACTTTGAGAAAAACAAGAATTAGATACATTTTGAACCTGAACCAATTCAATCTCATGAGAGGTGTCAATCACTAAATATTTCTCATTAAGAATGTCCGTTATGATTCCAACTTTATATGTTCCTTGTGTTCCTACATATCTGACTGATGAATTAACAACTTTGTTATAGAATGAGTTGCCAGTGAATAGCTGTTGCCATTCTTCTATCTGTCGTCGAGGTATCCAAACGTATTCTAACATATCAATTGGAGTGGGTTCGAGAGATGAATGTGGTTGACTTCTTTCAGTAAATCTATGAGCAACTCTATCAGCTGAGGGAGATCTCATTTGAACTTGTTCAACAGTTTTACGAAGTGTTGTATTTTCTTCTTGTAATTTTCGGAGTTCATCCTCGACCTTTGGAGGAATTTTTTGCTTTCTCGGAGTGTGAGGTGACGCTCCTGCTGCCGATCCTCTCCTCACAATCGAGGGTGACCTAGGTTGCATTTCCATCAGTTTTGCTGCTTTAGCTTCCTTCTCTCGAATGAGTCTCTGCTGCTGGTCAACTTGCCAGTCAAAAACCTTCGCTCGGACAGCTCCTTTTCTTCTACCGTGAAGATCGCTTAGCTCAAGTGGATCAGGAAATCTATCGATCGGAGTTGGTGAACTTATCCAACGAGACTCTCTGTCTTTGACGGGATCGTGGAGGTGAACAATACGACTGCGAGCATCTTCTTTTCTATTGAAATCAACACTACGAAGTTCATTAAACTTCGGTAATGTACTTTTATCATTCATAATTGAGTGTCTACTTCTGGGGATGTCGTGGATTTCGTGGTTTTCGAATAGTTTGCTGCGAACTCCAATTGTTGGCTTGAAATTATTTTCTAATGTTCTATTTGGATTACCCAACACGTTGAGTTGTTCTTCGTTGACTGTCTCTCTTCTTATTATATCAACTTTACGAAGTGTTCCCAAGTCTGAAAGTAATTGAGCCTTAGATCTTCTTTGTGAATTACTTCTATTCATCTCTGGAGGATCACCGAATGCTCTTGGTTCACACTGTGATACTGATAACGCTCTTCGAACTGGTGGTGGTGTGTCTGCCCTCCCTCTGCCTCGTAGTACTTCCCCCCAACGAAATGATTTTTGCTCTCGTAACTCTCTCTTTTTTCGAACCCATCCGTCTGACCCAAACATCTTGTGACTGTTTTTACAGGAAAGTAAATAAACAAGAAACTTTCAAGAACAGCATGCAAGTTACACTTCGTGTCTCTTTATATTTAACCAACACATATCTGAAACTCGTATTCTGTCAAACGTAACGTAACTTAATTAAAGATTAATTGTAGGAAGACAACAAGCGCACTGAATACACCGACAGCGGAGAGGCCACCTCACGCCGTCGAACAAATATAACTAAGAAAAACAGCCAGTCAAATAAGATAGTTGTCTATGGTTTCGTTTCTATTTTTTTTTTTTTTTTTTTTTTTTCGGGATACAAAAAAAAAAGGGGATGAACGTAGAATACCCTCGTCAAGGGGATGCAAGAAAAAAAATATATAACAAAAACAAATAAATAAATATAACACGTTTTTTTTTTTTTTTTTTCAAATACATCATATTCGGAAAGTACTGTTGCTGTAAATATGGGAATTAGCAAAAGAAAGGAGGGAGGTGAGAGGCATACTTGCCTCTCACCTCCCTCAAAAAAAAAAAAAAAAAAAGAAAGAAAAAAATTGGGATGAACGTAGAATACCCTCGTTGCATAACAAAAGTAACGTCAGAATAATCATCCGAAGAAGTCGTCAGTTCAGGAAAACGATGCTATTATTATAACTAAACCTTAACAATATAATTATTTGAAAAAGAAGAAAAAAAAAAACATGCTTGAGGAGTGTAATAACCCGCCCTCAATTCATTCCCTTGTAAAAGGTAACAACTATCAACAGGACATGATAACTACTTGTCCGGATCTACATTATTCTCATTAGAGGGAATGCCAGTATGAGTATAACAAATTATGATCCCCTGATTATAATGTGCAGCCCCGACGTGAGTAACTGATGACTGGAGAAGTTGTGGAGGAAGTTGACTTGAAAGTGATTCAACCGATCCTTTATGAACAAAAGTAACCAGACCTTCAACGGTAGGTGTACTACCACCTGAATTCAGTGCTGTTGCTGCAACAGTAGCGGTATGACTGCAGAGGTAGTCAAATCTAATTGGATTCTCTGGACGATTTGAATCGATTAGCGATATAATTTGTTTTTGCAAATGATCCATTCCAACCATCCCTTCTATATCATCAGTATGAACAGATGGAGGTACCGATACTGCAACAGAAGGTGGTGCATCAACTGCTTCTACAGAACTACTCCCAATTCGTCCTGGTAAAGGTCTACTTTTAACAATTTCATGTTTATGTCTTTGAATGTTCGAATTCAATTCACTTGCCCTGGCTTTCCATTCTCCGACCATGGCTTCGAATTTTCTTGGAATGATATTTCCGTCAACACTCCCACCAACAGGGCTACCGGGTGTTTGCATTTTTGGAGATCCATAAGGTGACCTAACAGGACTGTGATCTTGACTTTGAAAGTCATACACAGGACTGTCTATACTTTGTGATATTCTATTAATTCCACCGGGTGATCTCACATATTGAGATACGTATCCGTTGGGTGTCGACGGCGACAGCGGAACTCTTTGATATGTTTCTTCAATAAAAATTCCTTCAATTGAGTTTTCTAAGTGTCGTATTCTCATCATCGAATCAACAGCTCGCACGTGATGAGGAGACACATACTCAATAGGGATTCGCTTATGAAGTCGATTAGGAGAAATACCACGCGACATATTTTATATGAATCTTTTAGTTATAATGAATTACAATGATTAAATTACAATAAAAATTTACTGCTCATAATGGAATCGAGATTTCACAAACCCCAGTTTCAAATCCATCAAAATCAACGTAGCAAGCTTGGCTACAAGAGAGACACAGCGACAAAATTCTCTCCACCTAAAACAATTCTATCATAGACATATAACAGTCTAAACAGAGAGAGGAAACTAGAAAAAAGACAGCAGCGTTCAACGACAATCTCGAGGAAGAAATGCGTCAGAATGTATCCAACATTGCAGTATAACATGAGAAGTATAAGCAGGTAACTCAGTAGCTTCGGATGAATTAACTTCACTCCATTGCTACCGATGCTCAAACAATAACAATGCTCACTGCAGCATTTCACTTGAAAAAGGCAATTGTTAGACGCCGACTAAAAAAATCTGATATGGCAGGAAAAGCGAACTATGAAAAAATCAGTTCTTATATTGTTAGTAAAAACATGATGAGTCTTAATGCAAAACAAAAAGACACTATCGTGTGAGAGAGCAAAACGAATAGCCATGAACACAAGCCTTACAGAGTGCATTCATCACTACTTAAATCATTTGAGCGAATAAAAATATCTTGAGAATAAAGACAACAGAAATATAGCATGAACAGCTTCGCATAACTATATGAAACACTCATTGAAGCTTACAAAGAGAAACATCTTCATCTACTTTACAATCATCCAGAGTTTTTTTTTTAATCATAATTTGTTAAAACGACGAACAATATACCGCTGACTAAATCAATCGGCAAGTACACCCAACTTCACTCCAGACACACTGACGATCATCCTGGTCTGGGCAATTAGAGCTCTGACAAACAGCTTGAGTTGAGATATCGGAACAGGTTCTTGGATCAGTGTTGCAAGTACATCCGTTATTAATCCAGATGCATTGACGATCATCCTGGTCTGGGCAATTAGAGCTCAGACAAACAGCTTGAGTTGAGATATCGGAACAGGTTCTTGGATCAGTGTTGCAAGTACATCCGTTATTAATCCAGATGCATTGACGATCATCCTGGTCTGGGCAATTAGATGTCTGACAAGATGCACGAGTCGAAATTTCCGAACAGGTTCTTGGATCAGTGTTGCAAGTACATCCGTTATTAATCCAGATGCATTGACGATCATCCTGGTCTGGGCAATGAGATTTCTGACAAGTTGCACGAGTTGAAATTTCGGAACAGGTTCTTGGATCAGTGTTGCAAGTACATCCGTTATTAATCCAGATGCATTGACGATCATCCTGGTCTGGGCAATGTGATGTCTGACAAGCTGCACGAGTCGAAATTTCGGAACAGGTTCTCGGATCAGTGTTGCAAGTACATCCGTTATTAATCCAGATGCATTGACGATCATCCTGGTCTGGGCAATGAGATGTCTGACAAGTTGCACGAGTTGAAATTTCGGAACAGGTTCTTGGAGCAGTGTTGCAAGTACATCCGTTATTAATCCAGATGCATTGACGATCATCTTGGTCTGGGCAATGAGATGTCTGACAAGTTGCACGAGTTGAAATTTCAGAACAGGTTCTTGGATCAGTGTTGCAAGTACATCCGTTATTAATCCAGATGCATTGACGATCATCCTGGTCTGGGCAATGTGATGTCTGACAAGCTGCACGAGTCGAAATTTCGGAACAGGTTCTCGGATCAGTGTTGCAAGTACATCCGTTATTAATCCAGATGCATTGACGATCATCCTGGTCTGGGCAATTAGAGCTCTGACAAACAGCTTGAGCTGAGATATCGGAACAGGTTCTTGGATCAGTGTTGCAAGTACATCCGTTATTAATCCAGATGCATTGACGATCATCCTGGTCTGGGCAATTAGAGCTCTGACAAAGAGCTTGAGTTGAGATATCGGAACAGGTTCTTGGATCAGTGTTGCAAGTACATCCGTTATTAATCCAGATGCATTGACGATCATCCTGGTCTGGGCAATGAGATGTCTGACAAGTTGCACGAGTTGAAATTTCGGAACAGGTTCTTGGATCAGTGTTGCAAGTACATCCGTTATTAATCCAGATGCATTGACGATCATCCTGGTCTGGGCAATGAGATGTCTGACAAGTTGCACGAGTTGAAATTTCGGAACAGGTTCTCGGATCAGTGTTGCAAGTACATCCGTTATTAATCCAGATGCATTGACGATCATCCTGGTCTGGGCAATGAGATGTCTGACAAGTTGCACGAGTTGAAATTTCGGAACAGGTTCTTGGAGCAGTGTTGCAAGTACATCCGTTATTAATCCAGATGCATTGACGATCATCTTGGTCTGGGCAATGAGATGTCTGACAAGTTGCACGAGTTGAAATTTCAGAACAGGTTCTTGGATCAGTGTTGCAAGTACATCCGTTATTAATCCAGATGCATTGACGATCATCCTGGTCTGGGCAATGTGATGTCTGACAAGCTGCACGAGTCGAAATTTCGGAACAGGTTCTCGGATCAGTGTTGCAAGTACATCCGTTATTAATCCAGATGCATTGACGATCATCCTGGTCTGGGCAATTAGAGCTCTGACAAACAGCTTGAGTTGAGATATCGGAACAGGTTCTTGGATCAGTGTTGCAAGTACATCCGTTATTAATCCAGATGCATTGACGATCATCCTGGTCTGGGCAATTAGAGCTCAGACAAACAGCTTGAGTTGAGATATCGGAACAGGTTCTTGGATCAGTGTTGCAAGTACATCCGTTATTAATCCAGATGCATTGACGATCATCCTGGTCTGGGCAATTAGAGCTCAGACAAACAGCTTGAGTTGAGATATCGGAACAGGTTCTTGGATCAGTGTTGCAAGTACATCCGTTATTAATCCAGATGCATTGACGATCATCCTGGTCTGGGCAATTAGAGCTCTGACAAACAGCTTGAGTTGAGATATCGGAACAGGTTCTTGGATCAGTGTTGCAAGTACATCCGTTATTAATCCAGATGCATTGACGATCATCCTGGTCTGGGCAATTAGATGTCTGACAAGATGCACGAGTCGAAATTTCCGAACAGGTTCTTGGATCAGTGTTGCAAGTACATCCGTTATTAATCCAGATGCATTGACGATCATCCTGGTCTGGGCAATGAGATTTCTGACAAGTTGCACGAGTTGAAATTTCGGAACAGGTTCTTGGATCAGTGTTGCAAGTACATCCGTTATTAATCCAGATGCATTGACGATCATCCTGGTCTGGGCAATGTGATGTCTGACAAGCTGCACGAGTCGAAATTTCGGAACAGGTTCTCGGATCAGTGTTGCAAGTACATCCGTTATTAATCCAGATGCATTGACGATCATCCTGGTCTGGGCAATGAGATGTCTGACAAGTTGCACGAGTTGAAATTTCGGAACAGGTTCTTGGTGCAGTGTTGCAAGTACATCCGTTATTAATCCAGATGCATTGACGATCATCTTGGTCTGGGCAATGAGATGTCTGACAAGTTGCACGAGTTGAAATTTCAGAACAGGTTCTTGGATCAGTGTTGCAAGTACATCCGTTATTAATCCAGATGCATTGACGATCATCCTGGTCTGGGCAATGTGATGTCTGACAAGCTGCACGAGTCGAAATTTCGGAACAGGTTCTCGGATCAGTGTTGCAAGTACATCCGTTATTAATCCAGATGCATTGACGATCATCCTGGTCTGGGCAATTAGAGCTCTGACAAACAGCTTGAGTTGAGATATCGGAACAGGTTCTTGGATCAGTGTTGCAAGTACATCCGTTATTAATCCAGATGCATTGACGATCATCCTGGTCTGGGCAATTAGAGCTCTGACAAAGAGCTTGAGTTGAGATATCGGAACAGGTTCTTGGATCAGTGTTGCAAGTACATCCGTTATTAATCCAGATGCATTGACGATCATCCTGGTCTGGGCAATGAGATGTCTGACAAGTTGCACGAGTTGAAATTTCGGAACAGGTTCTTGGATCAGTGTTGCAAGTACATCCGTTATTAATCCAGATGCATTGACGATCATCCTGGTCTGGGCAATGAGATGTCTGACAAGTTGCACGAGTTGAAATTTCGGAACAGGTTCTTGGTGCAGTGTTGCAAGTACATCCGTTATTAATCCAGATGCATTGACGATCATCTTGGTCTGGGCAATGAGATGTCTGACAAGTTGCACGAGTTGAAATTTCAGAACAGGTTCTTGGATCAGTGTTGCAAGTACATCCGTTATTAATCCAGATGCATTGACGATCATCCTGGTCTGGGCAATGTGATGTCTGACAAGCTGCACGAGTCGAAATTTCGGAACAGGTTCTCGGATCAGTGTTGCAAGTACATCCGTTATTAATCCAGATGCATTGACGATCATCCTGGTCTGGGCAATTAGAGCTCTGACAAACAGCTTGAGTTGAGATATCGGAACAGGTTCTTGGATCAGTGTTGCAAGTACATCCGTTATTAATCCAGATGCATTGACGATCATCCTGGTCTGGGCAATTAGAGCTCTGACAAACAGCTTGAGTTGAGATATCGGAACAGGTTCTTGGATCAGTGTTGCAAGTACATCCGTTATTAATCCAGATGCATTGACGATCATCCTGGTCTGGGCAATTAGATGTCTGACAAGATGCACGAGTCGAAATTTCCGAACAGGTTCTTGGATCAGTGTTGCAAGTACATCCGTTATTAATCCAGATGCATTGACGATCATCCTGGTCTGGGCAATGTGATGTCTGACAAGCTGCACGAGTCGAAATTTCGGAACAGGTTCTCGGATCAGTGTTGCAAGTACATCCGTTATTAATCCAGATGCATTGACGATCATCCTGGTCTGGGCAATGAGATTTCTGACAAGTTGCACGAGTTGAAATTTCGGAACAGGTTCTTGGATCAGTGTTGCAAGTACATCCGTTATTAATCCAGATGCATTGACGATCATCCTGGTCTGGGCAATGTGATGTCTGACAAGCTGCACGAGTCGAAATTTCGGAACAGGTTCTCGGATCAGTGTTGCAAGTACATCCGTTATTAATCCAGATGCATTGACGATCATCCTGGTCTGGGCAATGAGATGTCTGACAAGTTGCACGAGTTGAAATTTCGGAACAGGTTCTTGGAGCAGTGTTGCAAGTACATCCGTTATTAATCCAGATGCATTGACGATCATCTTGGTCTGGGCAATGAGATGTCTGACAAGTTGCACGAGTTGAAATTTCAGAACAGGTTCTTGGATCAGTGTTGCAAGTACATCCGTTATTAATCCAGATGCATTGACGATCATCCTGGTCTGGGCAATGTGATGTCTGACAAGCTGCACGAGTCGAAATTTCGGAACAGGTTCTCGGATCAGTGTTGCAAGTACATCCGTTATTAATCCAGATGCATTGACGATCATCCTGGTCTGGGCAATTAGAGCTCTGACAAACAGCTTGAGCTGAGATATCGGAACAGGTTCTTGGATCAGTGTTGCAAGTACATCCGTTATTAATCCAGATGCATTGACGATCATCCTGGTCTGGGCAATTAGAGCTCTGACAAAGAGCTTGAGTTGAGATATCGGAACAGGTTCTTGGATCAGTGTTGCAAGTACATCCGTTATTAATCCAGATGCATTGACGATCATCCTGGTCTGGGCAATGAGATGTCTGACAAGTTGCACGAGTTGAAATTTCGGAACAGGTTCTTGGAGCAGTGTTGCAAGTACATCCGTTATTAATCCAGATGCATGGACGATCATCTTGGTCTGGGCAATGAGATGTCTGACAAGTTGCACGAGTTGAAATTTCAGAACAGGTTCTTGGATCAGTGTTGCAAGTACATCCGTTATTAATCCAGATGCATTGACGATCATCCTGGTCTGGGCAATGAGATGTCTGACAAGTTGCACGAGTTGAAATTTCAGAACAGGTTCTTGGATCAGTGTTGCAAGTACATCCGTTATTAATCCAGATGCATTGACGATCATCCTGGTCTGGGCAATGAGATGTCTGACAAGTTGCACGAGTTGAAATTTCGGAACAGGTTCTTGGAGCAGTGTTGCAAGTACATCCGTTATTAATCCAGATGCATGGACGATCATCTTGGTCTGGGCAATGAGATGTCTGACAAGTTGCACGAGTTGAAATTTCAGAACAGGTTCTTGGATCAGTGTTGCAAGTACATCCGTTATTAATCCAGATGCATTGACGATCATCCTGGTCTGGGCAATGTGATGTCTGACAAGCTGCACGAGTCGAAATTTCGGAACAGGTTCTCGGATCAGTGTTGCAAGTACATCCGTTATTAATCCAGATGCATTGACGATCATCCTGGTCTGGGCAATTAGAGCTCTGACAAACAGCTTGAGTTGAGATATCGGAACAGGTTCTTGGATCAGTGTTGCAAGTACATCCGTTATTAATCCAGATGCATTGACGATCATCCTGGTCTGGGCAATTAGAGCTCAGACAAACAGCTTGAGTTGAGATATCGGAACAGGTTCTTGGATCAGTGTTGCAAGTACATCCGTTATTAATCCAGATGCATTGACGATCATCCTGGTCTGGGCAATTAGATGTCTGACAAGATGCACGAGTCGAAATTTCCGAACAGGTTCTTGGATCAGTGTTGCAAGTACATCCGTTATTAATCCAGATGCATTGACGATCATCCTGGTCTGGGCAATGAGATTTCTGACAAGTTGCACGAGTTGAAATTTCGGAACAGGTTCTTGGATCAGTGTTGCAAGTACATCCGTTATTAATCCAGATGCATTGACGATCATCCTGGTCTGGGCAATGTGATGTCTGACAAGCTGCACGAGTCGAAATTTCGGAACAGGTTCTCGGATCAGTGTTGCAAGTACATCCGTTATTAATCCAGATGCATTGACGATCATCCTGGTCTGGGCAATTAGAGCTCTGACAAACAGCTTGAGCTGAGATATCGGAACAGGTTCTTGGATCAGTGTTGCAAGTACATCCGTTATTAATCCAGATGCATTGACGATCATCCTGGTCTGGGCAATTAGAGCTCTGACAAAGAGCTTGAGTTGAGATATCGGAACAGGTTCTTGGATCAGTGTTGCAAGTACATCCGTTATTAATCCAGATGCATTGACGATCATCCTGGTCTGGGCAATGAAATGTCTGACAAGTTGCACGAGTTGAAATTTCGGAACAAGTTCTTGGATCAGTGTTGCAAGTACATCCGTTATTAATCCAGATGCATTGACGATCATCCTGGTCTGGGCAATGAGATGTCTGACAAGTTGCACGAGTTGAAATTTCGGAACAGGTTCTTGGATCAGTGTTGCAAGTACATCCGTTATGAATCCAGATGCATTGACGATCATCCTGGTCTGGGCAATGAGATGTCTGACAAGTTACACGAGTTGAAATTTCGGAACAGGTTCTTGGATCAGTGTTGCAAGTACATCCGTTATTAATCCAGATGCATTGACGATCATCCTGGTCTGGGCAATTAGAGCTCTGACAAAGAGCTTGAGTTGAGATATCGGAACAGGTTCTTGGATCAGTGTTGCAAGTACATCCGTTATTAATCCAGATGCATTGACGATCATCCTGGTCTGGGCAATGAAATGTCTGACAAGTTGCACGAGTTGAAATTTCGGAACAAGTTCTTGGATCAGTGTTGCAAGTACATCCGTTATTAATCCAGATGCATTGACGATCATCCTGGTCTGGGCAATGAGATGTCTGACAAGTTGCACGAGTTGAAATTTCGGAACAGGTTCTTGGATCAGTGTTGCAAGTACATCCGTTATGAATCCAGATGCATTGACGATCATCCTGGTCTGGGCAATGAGATGTCTGACAAGTTACACGAGTTGAAATTTCGGAACAGGTTCTTGGATCAGTGTTGCAAGTACATCCGTTATTAATCCAGATGCATTGACGATCATCCTGGTCTGGGCAATGAGATGTCTGACAAGTTGCACGAGTTGAAATTTCGGAACAGGTTCTTGGATCAGTGTTGCAAGTACATCCGTTATTAATCCAGATGCATTGACGATCATCCTGGTCTGGGCAATGAGATGTCTGACAAGTTGCACGAGTTGAAATTTCGGAACAGGTTCTTGGATCAGTGTTGCAAGTACATCCGTTATTAATCCAGATGCATTGACGATCATCCTGGTCTGGGCAATGAGATGTCTGACAAGTTGCACGAGTTGAAATTTCGGAACAGGTTCTTGGATCAGTGTTGCAAGTACATCCGTTATGAATCCAGATGCATTGACGATCATCCTGGTCTGGGCAATGAGATGTCTGACAAGTTACACGAGTTGAAATTTCGGAACAGGTTCTTGGATCAGTGTTGCAAGTACATCCGTTATTAATCCAGATGCATTGACGATCATCCTGGTCTGGGCAATGAGATGTCTGACAAGTTGCACGAGTTGAAATTTCGGAACAGGTTCTTGGATCAGTGTTGCAAGTACATCCGTTATTAATCCAGATGCATTGACGATCATCCTGGTCTGGGCAATGAGATGTCTGACAAGTTGCACGAGTTGAAATTTCGGAACAGGTTCTTGGAGCAGTGTTGCAAGTACATCCGTTATTAATCCAGATGCATTGACGATCATCCTGGTCTGGGCAATGTGATGTCTGACAAGTTGCACGAGTTGAAATTTCGGAACAGGTTCTTGGATCAGTGTTGCAAGTACATCCGTTATTAATCCAGATGCATTGACGATCATCCTGGTCTGGGCAATGAGATGTCTGACAAGTTGCACGAGTTGAAATTTCGGAACAGGTTCTTGGAGCAGTGTTGCAAGTACATCCGTTATTAATCCAGATGCATTGACGATCATCCTGGTCTGGGCAATGAGATGTCTGACAAGTTGCACGAGTTGAAATTTCGGAACAGGTTCTTGGAGCAGTGTTGCAAGTACATCCGTTATTAATCCAGATGCATTGACGATCATCCTGGTCTGGGCAATGAGATGTCTGACAAGTTGCACGAGTTGAAATTTCGGAACAGGTTCTTGGATCAGTGTTGCAAGTACATCCGTTATTAATCCAGATGCATTGACGATCATCCTGGTCTGGGCAATGAGATGTCTGACAAGTTGCACGAGTTGAAATTTCGGAACAGGTTCTTGGAGCAGTGTTGCAAGTACATCCGTTATTAATCCAGATGCATTGACGATCATCCTGGTCTGGGCAATGTGATGTCTGACAAGTTGCACGAGTTGAAATTTCGGAACAGGTTCTTGGATCAGTGTTGCAAGTACATCCGTTATTAATCCAGATGCATTGACGATCATCCTGGTCTGGGCAATGAGATGTCTGACAAGTTGCACGAGTTGAAATTTCGGAACAGGTTCTTGGAGCAGTGTTGCAAGTACATCCGTTATTAATCCAGATGCATTGACGATCATCCTGGTCTGGGCAATGAGATGTCTGACAAGTTGCACGAGTTGAAATTTCGGAACAGGTTCTTGGATCAGTGTTGCAAGTACATCCGTTATTAATCCAGATGCATTGACGATCATCCTGGTCTGGGCAATGAGATGTCTGACAAGTTGCACGAGTTGAAATTTCGGAACAGGTTCTTGGAGCAGTGTTGCAAGTACATCCGTTATTAATCCAGATGCATTGACGATCATCCTGGTCTGGGCAATGAGATGTCTGACAAGTTGCACGAGTTGAAATTTCGGAACAGGTTCTTGGATCAGTGTTGCAAGTACATCCGTTATTAATCCAGATGCATTGACGATCATCCTGGTCTGGGCAATGAGATGTCTGACAAGTTGCACGAGTTGAAATTTCGGAACAGGTTCTTGGATCAGTGTTGCAAGTACATCCGTTATTAATCCAGATGCATTGACGATCATCCTGGTCTGGGCAATGAGATGTCTGACAAGTTGCACGAGTTGAAATTTCGGAACAGGTTCTTGGAGCAGTGTTGCAAGTACATCCGTTATTAATCCAGATGCATTGACGATCATCCTGGTCTGGGCAATGAGATGTCTGACAAGTTGCACGAGTTAAAATTTCGGAACAGGTTCTTGGATCAGTGTTGCAAGTACATCCGTTATTAATCCAGATGCATTGACGATCATCCTGGTCTGGGCAATGAGATGTCTGACAAGTTGCACGAGTTGAAATTTCGGAACAGGTTCTTGGATCAGTGTTGCAAGTACATCCGTTATTAATCCAGATGCATTGACGATCATCCTGATCTGGGCAATGAGATGTCTGACAAGCTGCACGAGTCGAAATTTCTGAACAGGTTCTCGGATCAGTGTTGCAAGTACATCCGTTATTAATCCAGATGCATTGACGATCATCCTGGTCTGGGCAATGAGATGTCTGACAAGTTGCACGAGTTGAAATTTCGGAACAGGTTCTTGGAGCAGTGTTGCAAGTACATCCGTTATTAATCCAGATGCATTGACGATCATCCTGGTCTGGGCAATGTGATGTCTGACAAGTTGCACGAGTTGAAATTTCGGAACAGGTTCTTGGAGCAGTGTTGCAAGTACATCCGTTATTAATCCAGATGCATTGACGATCATCCTGGTCTGGGCAATTAGAGCTTTGACAAGAAGCTTGAGTTGAGATTTCTGAACAGGTTCTCGGATCAGTGTTGCAAGTACATCCGTTATTAATCCAGATGCATTGACGATCATCCTGGTCAGGGCAATTAGATGTGTGACAAGTAGTTGGAGTCGAGAAGTCATCACAAGAAGGTTTCACACATTTACACTCCCTCGTAGTTCTAATCCAAGTACATTGTTGAGTACGAAGATCAGGACACACTGCTCTTCTGCAGCTTCTCAGGTTCCCGTACGAATCACACGGCCTTTGAGAAAGAGCAAATGTGAGGATAACAGCGATTGAATAAATCATATTTGATGTTAGATAAACTATTAATAATAATATGAAGTAGCGAGAATCACGAAGTAAGAAATATCAGTTTTCAACGACACCCTCTAATTTGATCGTTGATTTCGAGAGAAACCACGGAACATACTTTGTATGATGCTTTAGTTATAATGAATTAGAATAATTAAATAACTAAACCTTTCACTGCTCACATTTCTTTTATAGACATATAACAGTCTAAACAGAGAGAGGAAAAGAGAAAAAAGACAGCAGCGTTCAACGACAATCTCGAGGAAGAAATTCGTCAGAATGTATCCAACATTGCAGTATAACATGAAAAGTATAAGCAGGTAACTCAGTAGGTTGGAATAAATTAACTTCACTCCAATGCTACCGATGCTCAAACAATTACAATGCTCACTGCAGTATTTCACTTGAAAAAGGCAACTGTTAGACGCCGACTTAAAAAATCTGAGAGGGCAGGAAAAGGGAACTATGAAAAAGTCAGTTCTTATATTGTTAGTAAAAACATGATGAGTCTTAATGCAAAACAAAAAGACACTATCGTATGAGAGAGTAAAACGAATAGCCATGAACACAAGCCTTACAGAGTGCATTCATCACTACTTAAATCATTTGAGCGAATAAAAAAATTTTGAAATCAAACACAACAGAAATATAGCATGAACAGTTTCTAATAACTATATGAAACACTCATTGAAGCTTACAAAGAGAAACATTTTCATCTACTTTACAATCTTCAAGAGTCTTCTTTTTAAATCATAATTTGTTAAAAAGAAGTACAATATAACGCTGACTAAATCAATCGGCAAGAACACCCAACTTCACTCCAGACACACCGACGATCATCCTGGTCTGGGCAATTAGAGTTTTGACAAGCAGCTTGAGTTGAGATTTCGGAACAGGTTCTCGGATCAGTGTTGCAAGTACATCCGTTATTAATCCAGATGCATTGACGATCATCTTGGTCTGGGCAATTAGAGCTTTGACAAGCAGCTTGAGTTGAAATTTCGGAACAGGTTCTTGGATCAGTGTTGCAAGTACATCCGTTATTAATCCAGATGCATTGACGATCATCCTGGTCTGGGCAATGAGATGTCTGACAAGCTGCACGAGTCGAAATTTCGGAACAGGTTCTCGGATCAGTGTTGCAAGTACATCCGTTATTAATCCAGATGCATTGACGATCATCCTGGTCTGGGCAATTAGAGCTTTGACAAACAGCTTGAGTTGAAATTTCGGAACAGGTTCTTGGATCAGTGTTGCAAGTACATCCGTTATTAATCCAGATGCATTGACGATCATCCTGGTCTGGGCAATGAGATGTCTGACAAGCTGCACGAGTCGAAATTTCGGAACAGGTTCTCGGATCAGTGTTGCAAGTACATCCGTTATTAATCCAGATGCATTGACGATCATCCTGGTCTGGGCAATGAGATGTCTGACAAGTTGCACGAGTTGAAATTTCGGAACAGGTTCTTGGATCAGTGTTGCAAGTACATCCGTTATTAATCCAGATGCATTGACGATCATCCTGGTCTGGGCAATGAGATGTCTGACAAGTTGCACGAGTTGAAATTTCGGAACAGGTTCTTGAATCAGTGTTGCAACTACATCCGTTATTAATCCAGATGCATTGACGATCATCCTGGTCTGGGCAATGAGATGTCTGACAAGTTGCACGAGTTGAAATTTCGGAACAGGTTCTTGGATCAGTGTTGCAACTACATCCGTTATTAATCCAGATGCATTGACGATCATCCTGGTCTGGGCAATGTGATGTCTGACAAGCTGCACGAGTAGAAATTTCGGAACAGGTTCTCGGATCAGTGTTGCAAGTACATCCGTTATTAATCCAGATGCATTGACGATCATCCTGGTCTGGGCAATTAGAGCTTTGACAAACAGCTTGAGTTGAGATGTCAGAACAGGTTCTTGGATCCTTGTTGCAAGTACATCCGTTATTAATCCAGATGCATTGACGATCATCCTGGTCTGGGCAATTAGAGCTTTGACAAACAGCTTGAGTTGAGATGTCAGAACAGGTTCTTGGATCCTTGTTGCAAGTACATCCGTTGTTAATCCAGATGCATTGACGATCATCCTGGTCTGGGCAATTAGAGCTTTGACAAACAGCTTGAGTTGAGATGTCAGAACAGGTTCTTGGATCCTTGTTGCAAGTACATCCGTTATTAATCCAGATGCATTGACGATCTTCCTGGTCTGGGCAATTAGAGCTTTGACAAACAGCTTGAGTTGAGATGTCAGAACAGCTTCTTGGATCCTTGTTGCAAGTACATCCGTTATTAATCCAGATGCATTGACGATCATCCTGGTCTGGGCAATTAGAGCTTTGACAAACAGCTTGAGTTGAGATGTCAGAACAGGTTCTTGGATCCTTGTTGCAAGTACATCCGTTATTAATCCAGATGCATTGACGATCATCCTGGTCTGGGCAATTAGAGCTCTGACAAACAGCTTGAGTTGAGATGTCAGAACAGGTTCTTGGATCCTTGTTGCAAGTACATCCGTTATTAATCCAGATGCATTGACGATCATCCTGGTCTGGGCAATTAGAGCTTTGACAAACAGCTTGAGTTGAGATGTCAGAACAGGTTCTTGGATCCTTGTTGCAAGTACATCCGTTATTAATCCAGATGCATTGACGATCATCCTGGTCTGGGCAATTAGAGCTTTGACAAACAGCTTGAGTTGAGATGTCAGAACAGGTTCTTGGATCCTTGTTGCAAGTACATCCGTTATTAATCCAGATGCATTGACGATCATCCTGGTCTGGGCAATTAGAGCTTTGACAAACAGCTTGAGTTGAGATGTCAGAACAGGTTCTTGGATCCTTGTTGCAAGTACATCCGTTGTTAATCCAGATGCATTGACGATCATCCTGGTCTGGGCAATTAGAGCTTTGACAAACAGCTTGAGTTGAGATGTCAGAACAGGTTCTTGGATCCTTGTTGCAAGTACATCCGTTATTAATCCAGATGCATTGACGATCATCCTGGTCTGGGCAATTAGAGCTTTGACAAACAGCTTGAGTTGAGATGTCAGAACAGGTTCTTGGATCCTTGTTGCAAGTACATCCGTTATTAATCCAGATGCATTGACGATCATCCTGGTCTGGGCAATTAGAGCTTTGACAAACAGCTTGAGTTGAGATGTCAGAACAGGTTCTTGGATCCTTGTTGCAAGTACATCCGTTGTTAATCCAGATGCATTGACGATCATCCTGGTCTGGGCAATTAGAGCTTTGACAAACAGCTTGAGTTGAGATGTCAGAACAGGTTCTTGGATCCTTGTTGCAAGTACATCCGTTATTAATCCAGATGCATTGACGATCATCCTGGTCTGGGCAATTAGAGCTTTGACAAACAGCTTGAGTTGAGATGTCAGAACAGGTTCTTGGATCCTTGTTGCAAGTACATCCGTTGTTAATCCAGATGCATTGACGATCATCCTGGTCTGGGCAATTAGAGCTTTGACAAGCAGCTTGAGTTGAGATGTCAGAACAGGTTCTTGGATCCTTGTTGCAAGTACATCCGTTGTTAATCCAGATGCATTGACGATCATCCTGGTCTGGGCAATTAGAGCTTTGACAAACAGCTTGAGTTGAGATGTCAGAACAGGTTCTTGGATCCTTGTTGCAAGTACATCCGTTATTAATCCAGATGCATTGACGATCATCCTGGTCTGGGCAATTAGAGCTCTGACAAACAGCTTGAGTTGAGATGTCAGAACAGGTTCTTGGATCCTTGTTGCAAGTACATCCGTTGTTAATCCAGATGCATTGACGATCATCCTGGTCTGGGCAATTAGAGCTTTGACAAACAGCTTGAGTTGAGATGTCAGAACAGGTTCTTGGATCCTTGTTGCAAGTACATCCGTTATTAATCCAGATGCATTGACGATCATCCTGGTCTGGGCAATTAGATGTTTGACAAGTAGTTGGAGTCGAGAAGTCATCACAAGAAGGTTTCACACATTTACACTCCCTCGTAGTTCTAATCCAAGTACATTGTTGAGTAGAAAGATCAGGACACACTGCTCTTCTGCAGCTTCTCAGATTCCCGTACGAATCACACGGCCTTTGAGAAAGAGCCAATGTGAGGATAACAGCGATTGAATACATCATATTTGATGTTAGATAAACTATTAAGAGTAATATTAAGTAGCGAGAATCACGAAGTAAGAAATATCAGTGTTCAACGACACCCTCTAATTTGATCGTTCATTTGGACAGAAACCACGGAACATATTTTGTATGATACTTAAGTTATAATGAATTACAATGATTAAATAACTAAACCTTTCACTGCTCATATTGGAATCGAGATTTCGTTAATCTTAGTTTCAAAATTAACAAAATCAACGTAGCAAGCTTGGCTACAAGAGAGACACAGCGACAAAATTTCCTCCACCTAAAACAATTCTTTCATAGACATATAACAGTCTAAACAGAGAGAGGAAAAGAGAAAAAAGACAGCAGCGTTCAACGACAATCTCGAGGAAAAAATGCGTCAGAATGTATCCAACATTGCAGTATAACATGAGAAGTATAAGCAGGTAACTCAGTAGCTTCGGATGAATTAACTTCACTCCATTGCTACCGATACTCAAACAATTACAATGCTCACTGCAGTATTTCACTCCCCTAAAAAAAGCTATTGTTAGCTACCGACAAAAAAAATCAGAGAGGGAAGGAAAAAGGTACTATTCCTAAATTGTAAGTAAAAACATGAGTCTAAATGTAATACAATAAGACACCGCTGTGAGAGAGTAAAATGAAGAGCCATGAACACAAGCCTTACAGAGTGCATTCATCACTACTTAAATCATTTGAGCGAATAAAAATATCTTGAAAATAAAGACAACAGAAATATAGCATGAACAGCTTCGCATAACTACCTGAAACACTCATTGAAGTATACAAAGAGAAACATCTTCATCTACTTTACAATCTTCAAGAGTATTCTTTTTAAATCATAATTTGCTAAAACGACGAACAATATACCGCTGACTAAATCAATCGGCAAGTACACCCAACTTCACTCCAGACACACCGACGATCATCCTGGTCTGGGCAATTAGAGCTCTGACAAACAGCTTGAGTTGAGATGTCGGAACAGGTTCTTGGATCCTTGTTGCAAGTACATCCGTTATTAATCCAGATGCATTGACGATCATCCTGGTCTGGGCAATTAGAGCTTTGACAAACAGCTTGAGTTGAGATGTCAGAACAGGTTCTTGGATCCTTGTTGCAAGTACATCCGTTATTAATCCAGATGCATTGACGATCATCCTGGTCTGGGCAATTAGAGCTTTGACAAACAGCTTGAGTTGAGATGTCAGAACAGGTTCTTGGATCCTTGTTGCAAGTACATCCGTTATTAATCCAGATACATTGACGATCATCCTGGTCTGGGCAATTAGAGCTTTGACAAACAGCTTGAGTTGAGATGTCGGAACAGGTTCTCGGATCCTTGTTGCAAGTACATCCGTTATTAATCCAGATACATTGACGATCATCCTGGTCTGGGCAATTAGAGCTTTGACAAACAGCTTGAGTTGAGATGTCAGAACAGGTTCTTGGATCCTTGTTGCAAGTACATCCGTTATTAATCCAGATGCATTGACGATCATCCTGGTCTGGGCAATTAGAGCTTTGACAAACAGCTTGAGTTGAGATGTCGGAACAGGTTCTCGGATCCTTGTTGCAAGTACATCCGTTATTAATCCAGATACATTGACGATCATCCTGGTCTGGGCAATTAGAGCTTTGACAAACAGCTTGAGTTGAGATGTCAGAACAGGTTCTTGGATCCTTGTTGCAAGTACATCCGTTATTAATCCAGATGCATTGACGATCATCCTGGTCTGGGCAATTAGAGCTTTGACAAACAGCTTGAGTTGAGATGTCGGAACAGGTTCTCGGATCCTTGTTGCAAGTACATCCGTTATTAATCCAGATGCATTGACGATCATCCTGGTCTGGGCAATTAGAGCTTTGACAAACAGCTTGAGTTGAGATGTCAGAACAGGTTCTTGGATCCTTGTTGCAAGTACATCCGTTATTAATCCAGATGCATTGACGATCATCCTGGTCTGGGCAATTAGAGCTTTGACAAACAGCTTGAGTTGAGATGTCGGAACAGGTTCTTGGATCCTTGTTGCAAGTACATCCGTTATTAATCCAGATGCATTGACGATCATCCTGGTCTGGGCAATTAGAGCTTTGACAAACAGCTTGAGTTGAGATGTCGGAACAGGTTCTCGGATCCTTGTTGCAAGTACATCCGTTATTAATCCAGATGCATTGACGATCATCCTGGTCTGGGCAATTAGAGCTTTGACAAACAGCTTGAGTTGAGATGTCGGAACAGGTTCTTGGATCCTTGTTGCAAGTACATCCGTTATTAATCCAGATGCATTGACGATCATCCTGGTCTGGGCAATTAGAGCTTTGACAAACAGCTTGAGTTGAGATGTCAGAACAGGTTCTTGGATCCTTGTTGCAAGTACATCCGTTATTAATCCAGATGCATTGACGATCATCCTGGTCTGGGCAATTAGAGCTTTGACAAGCAGCTTGAGTTGAGATGTCGGAACAGGTTCTTGGATCCTTGTTGCAAGTACATCCGTTATTAATCCAGATGCATTGACGATCATCCTGGTCTGGGCAATTAGAGCTTTGACAAACAGCTTGAGTTGAGATGTCGGAACAGGTTCTCGGATCCTTGTTGCAAGTACATCCGTTATTAATCCAGATGCATTGACGATCATCCTGGTCTGGGCAATTAGAGCTTTGACAAGCAGCTTGAGTTGAGATGTCAGAACAGGTTCTTGGATCCTTGTTGCAAGTACATCCGTTATTAATCCAGATGCATTGACGATCATCCTGGTCTGGGCAATTAGAGCTTTGACAAACAGCTTGAGTTGAGATGTCGGAACAGGTTCTTGGATCCTTGTTGCAAGTACATCCGTTATTAATCCAGATGCATTGACGATCATCCTGATCTGGGCAATTAGAGCTTTGACAAACAGCTTGAGTTGAGATGTCGGAACAGGTTCTTGGATCCTTGTTGCAAGTACATCCGTTATTAATCCAGATGCATTGACGATCATCCTGGTCTGGGCAATTAGAGCTTTGACAAACAGCTTGAGTTGAGATGTCAGAACAGGTTCTTGGATCCTTGTTGCAAGTACATCCGTTATTAATCCAGATGCATTGACGATCATCCTGGTCTGGGCAATTAGAGCTTTGACAAGCAGCTTGAGTTGAGATGTCAGAACAGGTTCTTGGATCCTTGTTGCAAGTACATCCGTTGTTAATCCAGATGCATTGACGATCATCCTGGTCTGGGCAATTAGAGCTTTGACAAGCAGCTTGAGTTGAGATGTCAGAACAGGTTCTTGGATCCTTGTTGCAAGTACATCCGTTATTAATCCAGATGCATTGACGATCATCCTGGTCTGGGCAATTAGAGCTTTGACAAGCAGCTTGAGTTGAGATGTCAGAACAGGTTCTTGGATCCTTGTTGCAAGTACATCCGTTATTAATCCAGATGCATTGACGATCATCCTGGTCTGGGCAATTAGAGCTTTGACAAGCAGCTTGAGTTGAGATGTCGGAACAGGTTCTTGGATCCTTGTTGCAAGTACATCCGTTATTAATCCAGATGCATTGACGATCATCCTGGTCTGGGCAATTAGAGCTTTGACAAACAGCTTGAGTTGAGATGTCAGAACAGGTTCTTGGATCCTTGTTGCAAGTACATCCGTTGTTAATCCAGATGCATTGACGATCATCCTGGTCTGGGCAATTAGAGCTTTGACAAGTAGCTTGAGTTGAGATGTCAGAACAGGTTCTTGGATCCTTGTTGCAAGTACATCCGTTATTAATCCATATGCATTGACGATCATCCTGGTCTGGGCAATTAGAGCTTTGACAAGCAGCTTGAGTTGAGATGTCGGAACAAGTTCTTGGATCCTTGTTGCAAGTACATCCGTTGTTAATCCAGATGCATTGACGATCATCCTGGTCTGGGCAATTAGAGCTTTGACAAGTAGCTTGAGTTGAGATGTCAGAACAGGTTCTTGGATCCTTGTTGCAAGTACATCCATTATTAATCCAGATGCATTGACGATCATCCTGGTCTGGGCAATTAGAGCTTTGACAAACAGCTTGAGTTGAGATGTCGGAACAAGTTCTTGGATCCTTGTTGCAAGTACATCCGTTGTTAATCCAGATGCATTGACGATCATCCTGGTCTGGGCAATTAGAGCTTTGACAAACAGCTTGAGTTGAGATGTCGGAACAGGTTCTTGGATCCTTGTTGCAAGTACATCCGTTATTAATCCAGATGCATTGACGATCATCCTGGTCTGGGCAATTAGAGCTTTGACAAACAGCTTGAGTTGAGATGTCAGAACAGGTTCTTGGATCCTTGTTGCAAGTACATCCGTTATTAATCCAGATGCATTGACGATCATCCTGGTCTGGGCAATTAGATGTTTGACAAGTAGTTGGAGTCGAGAAGTCATCACAAGAAGGTTTCACACATTTACACTCCCTCGTAGTTCTAATCCAAGTACATTGTTGAGTAGAAAGATCAGGACACACTGCTCTTCTGCAGCTTCTCAGATTCCCGTACGAATCACACGGCCTTTGAGAAAGAGCCAATGTGAGGATAACAGCGATTGAATATATCATATTTGATGTTAGATAAACTATTAAGCGTAATATTAAGTAGCGAGAATCACGAAGTAAGAAATATCAGTGTTCAACGACACCCTCTAATTTGATCGTTGATTTGGACAGAAACCACGGAACATATTTTGTATGATACTTAAGTTATAATGAATTACAATGATTAAATAACTAAACCTTTCACTGCTCATATTGGAATAGAGATTTCGTTAATCTTAGTTTCAAAATTAACAAAATCAACGTAGCAAGCTTGGCTACAAGAGAGACACAGCGACAAAATTTCCTCCACATAAAACAATTCTTTCATAGACATATAACAGTCTAAACAGAGAGAGGAAAAGAGAAAAAAGACAGCAGCGTTCAACGACAATCTCGAGGAAAAAATGCGTCAGAATGTATCCAACATTGCAGTATAACATGAGAAGTATAAGCAGGTAACTCAGTAGCTTCGGATGAATTAACTTCACTCCATTGCTACCGATACTCAAACAATTACAATGCTCACTGCAGTATTTCACTCCCCTAAAAAAAGCTATTGTTAGCTACCGACAAAAAAAATCAGAGAGGGAAGGAAAAAGGTACTATTCCTAAATTGTAAGTAAAAACATGAGTCTAAATGTAATACAATAAGACACCGCTGTGAGAGAGTAAAATGAAGAGCCATGAACACAAGCCTTACAGAGTGCATTCATCACTACTTAAATCATTTGAGCGAATAAAAATATCTTGAAAATAAAGACAACAGAAATATAGCATGAACAGCTTCGCATAACTATCTGAAACACTCATTGAAGTATACAAAGAGAAACATCTTCATCTACTTTACAATCTTCAAGAGTATTCTTTTTAAATCATAATTTGTTAAAACGACGAAGAATATACCGCTGACTAAATCAATCGGCAAGTACACCCAACTTCACTCCAGACACACCGACGATCATCCTGGTCTGGGCAATTAGAGCTTTGACAAACAGCTTGAGTTGAGATGTCAGAACAGGTTCTTGGATCCTTGTTGCAAGTACATCCGTTATTAATCCAGATGCATTGACGATCATCCTGGTCTGGGCAATTAGAGCTTTGACAAACAGCTTGAGTTGAGATGTCAGAACAGGTTCTTGGATCCTTGTTGCAAGTACATCCGTTATTAATCCAGATGCATTGACGATCATCCTGGTCTGGGCAATTAGAGCTTTGACAAACAGTTTGAGTTGAGATGTCAGAACAGGTTCTTGGATCCTTGTTGCAAGTACATCCGTTATTAATCCAGATGCATTGACGATCATCCTGGTCTGGGCAATTAGAGCTTTGACAAACAGCTTGAGTTGAGATGTCAGAACAAGTTCTTGGATCCTTGTTGCAAGTACATCCGTTATTAATCCAGATGCATTGACGATCATCCTGGTCTGGGCAATTAGAGCTTTGACAAACAGCTTGAGTTGAGATGTCAGAACAGGTTCTTGGATCCTTGTTGCAAGTACATCCGTTATTAATCCAGATGCATTGACGATCATCCTGGTCTGGGCAATTAGAGCTTTGACAAACAGCTTGAGTTGAGATGTCGGAACAAGTTCTTGGATCCTTGTTGCAAGTACATCCGTTATTAATCCAGATGCATTGACGATCATCCTGGTCTGGGCAATTAGAGCTTTGACAAACAGCTTGAGTTGAGATGTCAGAACAGGTTCTTGGATCCTTGTTGCAAGTACATCCGTTATTAATCCAGATGCATTGACGATCATCCTGGTCTGGGCAATTAGAGCTTTGACAAACAGCTTGAGTTGAGATGTCGGAACAAGTTCTTGGATCCTTGTTGCAAGTACATCCGTTATTAATCCAGATGCATTGACGATCATCCTGGTCTGGGCAATTAGAGCTTTGACAAGCAGCTTGAGTTGAGATGTCAGAACAGGTTCTTGGATCCTTGTTGCAAGTACATCCGTTGTTAATCCAGATGCATTGACGATCATCCTGGTCTGGGCAATTAGAGCTTTGACAAACAGCTTGAGTTGAGATGTCGGAACAAGTTCTTGGATCCTTGTTGCAAGTACATCCGTTATTAATCCAGATGCATTGACGATCATCCTGGTCCGGGCAATTAGAGCTTTGACAAACAGCTTGAGTTGAGATGTCGGAACAAGTTCTTGGATCCTTGTTGCAAGTACATCCGTTATTAATCCAGATGCATTGACGATCATCCTGGTCTGGGCAATTAGAGCTTTGACAAACAGCTTGAGTTGAGATGTCAGAACAAGTTCTTGGATCCTTGTTGCAAGTACATCCGTTATTAATCCAGATGCATTGACGATCATCCTGGTCTGGGCAATTAGAGCTTTGACAAACAGCTTGAGTTGAGATGTCAGAACAGGTTCTTGGATCTTTGTTGCAAGTACATCCGTTGTTAATCCAGATGCATTGACGATCATCCTGGTCTGGGCAATTAGAGCTTTGACAAACAGCTTGAGTTGAGATGTCAGAACAGGTTCTTGGATCCTTGTTGCAAGTACATCCGTTATTAATCCAGATGCATTGACGATCATCCTGGTCTGGGCAATTAGAGCTTTGACAAACAGCTTGAGTTGAGATGTCAGAACAAGTTCTTGGATCCTTGTTGCAAGTACATCCGTTATTAATCCAGATGCATTGACGATCATCCTGGTCTGGGCAATTAGAGCTTTGACAAACAGCTTGAGTTGAGATGTCAGAACAGGTTCTTGGATCCTTGTTGCAAGTACATCCGTTGTTAATCCAGATGCATTGACGATCATCCTGGTCTGGGCAATTAGAGCTTTGACAAACAGCTTGAGTTGAGATGTCGGAACAAGTTCTTGGATCCTTGTTGCAAGTACATCCGTTATTAATCCAGATGCATTGACGATCATCCTGGTCTGGGCAATTAGAGCTTTGACAAGCAGCTTGAGTTGAGATGTCAGAACAGGTTCTTGGATCCTTGTTGCAAGTACATCCGTTGTTAATCCAGATGCATTGACGATCATCCTGGTCTGGGCAATTAGAGCTTTGACAAACAGCTTGAGTTGAGATGTCAGAACAGTTTCTTGGATCCTTGTTGCAAGTACATCCGTTATTAATCCAGATGCATTGACGATCATCCTGGTCTGGGCAATTAGAGCTTTGACAAACAGCTTGAGTTGAGATGTCGGAACAGGTTCTTGGATCCTTGTTGCAAGTACATCCGTTATTAATCCAGATGCATTGACGATCATCCTGGTCTGGGCAATTAGAGCTTTGACAAACAGCTTGAGTTGAGATGTCGGAACAGGTTCTTGGATCCTTGTTGCAAGTACATCCGTTGTTAATCCAGATGCATTGACGATCATCCTGGTCTGGGCAATTAGAGCTTTGACAAGCAGCTTGAGTTGAGATGTCAGAACAGGTTCTTGGATCCTTGTTGCAAGTACATCCGTTATTAATCCAGATGCATTGACGATCATCCTGGTCTGGGCAATTAGAGCTTTGACAAGCAGCTTGAGTTGAGATGTCAGAACAGGTTCTTGGATCCTTGTTGCAAGTACATCCGTTGTTAATCCAGATGCATTGACGATCATCCTGGTCTGGGCAATTAGAGCTTTGACAAACAGCTTGAGTTGAGATGTCGGAACAAGTTCTTGGATCCTTGTTGCAAGTACATCCGTTATTAATCCAGATGCATTGACGATCATCCTGGTCCGGGCAATTAGAGCTTTGACAAACAGCTTGAGTTGAGATGTCGGAACAAGTTCTTGGATCCTTGTTGCAAGTACATCCGTTATTAATCCAGATGCATTGACGATCATCCTGGTCTGGGCAATTAGAGCTTTGACAAACAGCTTGAGTTGAGATGTCAGAACAAGTTCTTGGATCCTTGTTGCAAGTACATCCGTTATTAATCCAGATGCATTGACGATCATCCTGGTCTGGGCAATTAGAGCTTTGACAAACAGCTTGAGTTGAGATGTCAGAACAGGTTCTTGGATCTTTGTTGCAAGTACATCCGTTGTTAATCCAGATGCATTGACGATCATCCTGGTCTGGGCAATTAGAGCTTTGACAAACAGCTTGAGTTGAGATGTCAGAACAGGTTCTTGGATCCTTGTTGCAAGTACATCCGTTATTAATCCAGATGCATTGACGATCATCCTGGTCTGGGCAATTAGAGCTTTGACAAACAGCTTGAGTTGAGATGTCAGAACAAGTTCTTGGATCCTTGTTGCAAGTACATCCGTTATTAATCCAGATGCATTGACGATCATCCTGGTCTGGGCAATTAGAGCTTTGACAAACAGCTTGAGTTGAGATGTCAGAACAGGTTCTTGGATCCTTGTTGCAAGTACATCCGTTGTTAATCCAGATGCATTGACGATCATCCTGGTCTGGGCAATTAGAGCTTTGACAAACAGCTTGAGTTGAGATGTCGGAACAAGTTCTTGGATCCTTGTTGCAAGTACATCCGTTATTAATCCAGATGCATTGACGATCATCCTGGTCTGGGCAATTAGAGCTTTGACAAGCAGCTTGAGTTGAGATGTCAGAACAGGTTCTTGGATCCTTGTTGCAAGTACATCCGTTGTTAATCCAGATGCATTGACGATCATCCTGGTCTGGGCAATTAGAGCTTTGACAAACAGCTTGAGTTGAGATGTCAGAACAGTTTCTTGGATCCTTGTTGCAAGTACATCCGTTATTAATCCAGATGCATTGACGATCATCCTGGTCTGGGCAATTAGAGCTTTGACAAACAGCTTGAGTTGAGATGTCGGAACAGGTTCTTGGATCCTTGTTGCAAGTACATCCGTTATTAATCCAGATGCATTGACGATCATCCTGGTCTGGGCAATTAGAGCTTTGACAAACAGCTTGAGTTGAGATGTCGGAACAGGTTCTTGGATCCTTGTTGCAAGTACATCCGTTGTTAATCCAGATGCATTGACGATCATCCTGGTCTGGGCAATTAGAGCTTTGACAAGCAGCTTGAGTTGAGATGTCAGAACAGGTTCTTGGATCCTTGTTGCAAGTACATCCGTTATTAATCCAGATGCATTGACGATCATCCTGGTCTGGGCAATTAGAGCTTTGACAAGCAGCTTGAGTTGAGATGTCAGAACAGGTTCTTGGATCCTTGTTGCAAGTACATCCGTTATTAATCCAGATGCATTGACGATCATCCTGGTCTGGGCAATTAGAGCTTTGACAAACAGCTTGAGTTGAGATGTCAGAACAGGTTCTTGGATCCTTGTTGCAAGTACATCCGTTATTAATCCAGATGCATTGACGATCATCCTGGTCTGGGCAATTAGAGCTTTGACAAACAGCTTGAGTTGAGATGTCGGAACAGGTTCTTGGATCCTTGTTGCAAGTACATCCGTTATTAATCCAGATACATTGACGATCATCCTGGTCTGGGCAATTAGAGCTTTGACAAGCAGCTTGAGTTGAGATGTCAGAACAGGTTCTTGGATCCTTGTTGCAAGTACATCCGTTGTTAATCCAGATGCATTGACGATCATCCTGGTCTGGGCAATTAGAGCTTTGACAAACAGCTTGAGTTGAGATGTCAGAACAGGTTCTTGGATCCTTGTTGCAAGTACATCCGTTATTAATCCAGATGCATTGACGATCATCCTGGTCTGGGCAATTAGAGCTTTGACAAACAGCTTGAGTTGAGATGTCAGAACAGGTTCTTGGATCCTTGTTGCAAGTACATCCGTTATTAATCCAGATGCATTGACGATCATCCTGGTCTGGGCAATTAGAGCTTTGACAAGCAGCTTGAGTTGAGATGTCAGAACAGGTTCTTGGATCCTTGTTGCAAGTACATCCGTTGTTAATCCAGATGCATTGACGATCATCCTGGTCTGGGCAATTAGAGCTTTGACAAACAGCTTGAGTTGAGATGTCAGAACAGGTTCTTGGATCCTTGTTGCAAGTACATCCGTTATTAATCCAGATGCATTGACGATCATCCTGGTCTGGGCAATTAGAGCTTTGACAAACAGCTTGAGTTGAGATGTCAGAACAGGTTCTTGGATCCTTGTTGCAAGTACATCCGTTGTTAATCCAGATACATTGACGATCATCCTGGTCTGGGCAATTAGAGCTTTGACAAACAGCTTGAGTTGAGATGTCAGAACAGGTTCTTGGATCCTTGTTGCAAGTACATCCGTTGTTAATCCAGATGCATTGACGATCATCCTGGTCTGGGCAATTAGAGCTTTGACAAACAGCTTGAGTTGAGATGTCAGAACAGGTTCTTGGATCCTTGTTGCAAGTACATCCGTTGTTAATCCAGATACATTGACGATCATCCTGGTCTGGGCAATTAGAGCTTTGACAAACAGCTTGAGTTGAGATGTCAGAACAGGTTCTTGGATCCTTGTTGCAAGTACATCCGTTATTAATCCAGATACATTGACGATCATCCTGGTCTGGGCAATTAGAGCTTTGACAAACAGCTTGAGTTGAGATGTCAGAACAGGTTCTTGGATCCTTGTTGCAAGTACATCCGTTGTTAATCCAGATGCATTGACGATCATCCTGGTCTGGGCAATTAGAGCTTTGACAAACAGCTTGAGTTGAGATGTCGGAACAAGTTCTTGGATCCTTGTTGCAAGTACATCCGTTATTAATCCAGATGCATTGACGATCATCCTGGTCTGGGCAATTAGAGCTTTGACAAACAGCTTGAGTTGAGATGTCGGAACAGGTTCTTGGATCCTTGTTGCAAGTACATCCGTTATTAATCCAGATACATTGACGATCATCCTGGTCTGGGCAATGAGATGTCTGACAAGATGCACGAGTTGAAATTTCCGAACAGGTTCTTGGATCAGTGTTGCAAGTACATCCGTTATTAATCCAGATGCATTGACGATCATCTTGGTCTGGGCAATTAGAGCTTTGACAAAAAGCTTGAGTTGAAATTTCTGAACAGGTTCTCGGATCAGTGTTGCAAGTACATCCGTTATTAATCCAGATGCATTGACGATCATCCTGGTCTGGGCAATGTGATGTCTGACAAGATGCACGAGTTGAAATTTCCGAACAGGTTCTTGGATCAGTGTTGCAAGTACATCCGTTATTAATCCAGATGCATTGACGATCATCCTGGTCTGGGCAATGAGATGTCTGACAAGATGCACGAGTTGAAATTTCCGAACAGGTTCTTGGATCAGTGTTGCAAGTACATCCGTTATTAATCCAGATGCATTGACGATCATCTTGGTCTGGGCAATTAGAGCTTTGACAAAAAGCTTGAGTTGAAATTTCTGAACAGGTTCTCGGATCAGTGTTGCAAGTACATCCGTTATTAATCCAGATGCATTGACGATCATCCTGGTCTGGGCAATGAGATGTCTGACAAGATGCACGAGTTGAAATTTCCGAACAGGTTCTTGGATCAGTGTTGCAAGTACATCCGTTATTAATCCAGATGCATTGACGATCATCCTGGTCTGGGCAATGAGATGTCTGACAAGATGCACGAGTTGAAATTTCCGAACAGGTTCTTGGATCAGTGTTGCAAGTACATCCGTTATTAATCCAGATGCATTGACGATCATCCTGGTCTGGGCAATTAGATGTGTGACAAGTAGTTGGAGTCGAGAAGTCATCACAAGAAGGTTTCACACATTTACACTCCCTCGTAGTTCTAATCCAAGTACATTGTTGAGTAGAAAGATCAGGACACACTGCTCTTCTGCAGCTTCTCAGATTCCCGTACGAATCACACGGCCTTTGAGAAAGAGCCAATGTGAGGATAACAGCGATTGAATATATCATATTTGATGTTAGATAAACTATTAAGAGTAATATTAAGTAGCGAGAATCACGAAGTAAGAAATATCAGTGTTCAACGACACCCTCTAATTTGATCGTTGATTTGGACAGAAACCACGGAACATATTTTGTATGATACTTAAGTTATAATGAATTACAATGATTAAATAACTAAACCTTTCACTGCTCATATTGGAATCGAGATTTCGTTAATCTTAGTTTCAAAATTAACAAAATCAACGTAGCAAGCTTGGCTACAAGAGAGACACAGCGACAAAATTTCCTCCACCTAAAACAATTCTTTCATAGACATATAACAGTCTAAACAGAGAGACGAAAAGAGAAAAAAGACAGCAGCGTTCAACGACAATCTCGAGGAAAAAATGCGTCAGAATGTATCCAACATTGCAGTATAACATGAGAAGTATAAGCAGGTAACTCAGTAGCTTCGGATGAATTAACTTCACTCCATTGCTACCGATACTCAAACAATTACAATGCTCACTGCAGTATTTCACTCCCCTAAAAAAAGCTATTGTTAGCTACCGACAAAAAAAATCAGAGAGGGAAGGAAAAAGGTACTATTCCTAAATTGTAAGTAAAAACATGAGTCTAACTGTAATACAATAAGACACCGCTGTGAGAGAGTAAAATGAAGAGCCATGAACACAAGCCTTACAGAGTGCATTCATCACTACTTAAATCATTTGAGCGAATAAAAATATCTTGAAAATAAAGACAACAGAAATATAGCATGAACAGCTTCGCATAACTACCTGAAACACTCATTGAAGTATACAAAGAGAAACATCTTCATCTACTTTACAATCTTCAAGAGTATTCTTTTTAAATCATAATTTGTTAAAACGACGAAGAATATACCGCTGACTAAATCAATCGGCAAGTACACCCAACTTCACTCCAGACACACCGACGATCATCCTGGTCTGGGCAATTAGAGCTTTGACAAACAGCTTGAGTTGAGATGTCAGAACAGGTTCTTGGATCCTTGTTGCAAGTACATCCGTTATTAATCCAGATGCATTGACGATCTTCCTGGTCTGGGCAATTAGAGCTTTGACAAACAGCTTGAGTTGAGATGTCAGAACAGCTTCTTGGATCCTTGTTGCAAGTACATCCGTTATTAATCCAGATGCATTGACGATCATCCTGGTCTGGGCAATTAGAGCTTTGACAAACAGCTTGAGTTGAGATGTCAGAACAGGTTCTTGGATCCTTGTTGCAAGTACATCCGTTATTAATCCAGATGCATTGACGATCATCCTGGTCTGGGCAATTAGAGCTCTGACAAACAGCTTGAGTTGAGATGTCAGAACAGGTTCTTGGATCCTTGTTGCAAGTACATCCGTTATTAATCCAGATGCATTGACGATCATCCTGGTCTGGGCAATTAGAGCTTTGACAAACAGCTTGAGTTGAGATGTCAGAACAGGTTCTTGGATCCTTGTTGCAAGTACATCCGTTATTAATCCAGATGCATTGACGATCATCCTGGTCTGGGCAATTAGAGCTTTGACAAACAGCTTGAGTTGAGATGTCAGAACAGGTTCTTGGATCCTTGTTGCAAGTACATCCGTTATTAATCCAGATGCATTGACGATCATCCTGGTCTGGGCAATTAGAGCTTTGACAAACAGCTTGAGTTGAGATGTCAGAACAGGTTCTTGGATCCTTGTTGCAAGTACATCCGTTGTTAATCCAGATGCATTGACGATCATCCTGGTCTGGGCAATTAGAGCTTTGACAAACAGCTTGAGTTGAGATGTCAGAACAGGTTCTTGGATCCTTGTTGCAAGTACATCCGTTATTAATCCAGATGCATTGACGATCATCCTGGTCTGGGCAATTAGAGCTTTGACAAACAGCTTGAGTTGAGATGTCAGAACAGGTTCTTGGATCCTTGTTGCAAGTACATCCGTTATTAATCCAGATGCATTGACGATCATCCTGGTCTGGGCAATTAGAGCTTTGACAAACAGCTTGAGTTGAGATGTCAGAACAGGTTCTTGGATCCTTGTTGCAAGTACATCCGTTGTTAATCCAGATGCATTGACGATCATCCTGGTCTGGGCAATTAGAGCTTTGACAAACAGCTTGAGTTGAGATGTCAGAACAGGTTCTTGGATCCTTGTTGCAAGTACATCCGTTATTAATCCAGATGCATTGACGATCATCCTGGTCTGGGCAATTAGAGCTTTGACAAACAGCTTGAGTTGAGATGTCAGAACAGGTTCTTGGATCCTTGTTGCAAGTACATCCGTTGTTAATCCAGATGCATTGACGATCATCCTGGTCTGGGCAATTAGAGCTTTGACAAGCAGCTTGAGTTGAGATGTCAGAACAGGTTCTTGGATCCTTGTTGCAAGTACATCCGTTGTTAATCCAGATGCATTGACGATCATCCTGGTCTGGGCAATTAGAGCTTTGACAAACAGCTTGAGTTGAGATGTCAGAACAGGTTCTTGGATCCTTGTTGCAAGTACATCCGTTATTAATCCAGATGCATTGACGATCATCCTGGTCTGGGCAATTAGAGCTCTGACAAACAGCTTGAGTTGAGATGTCAGAACAGGTTCTTGGATCCTTGTTGCAAGTACATCCGTTGTTAATCCAGATGCATTGACGATCATCCTGGTCTGGGCAATTAGAGCTTTGACAAACAGCTTGAGTTGAGATGTCAGAACAGGTTCTTGGATCCTTGTTGCAAGTACATCCGTTATTAATCCAGATGCATTGACGATCATCCTGGTCTGGGCAATTAGATGTTTGACAAGTAGTTGGAGTCGAGAAGTCATCACAAGAAGGTTTCACACATTTACACTCCCTCGTAGTTCTAATCCAAGTACATTGTTGAGTAGAAAGATCAGGACACACTGCTCTTCTGCAGCTTCTCAGATTCCCGTACGAATCACACGGCCTTTGAGAAAGAGCCAATGTGAGGATAACAGCGATTGAATACATCATATTTGATGTTAGATAAACTATTAAGAGTAATATTAAGTAGCGAGAATCACGAAGTAAGAAATATCAGTGTTCAACGACACCCTCTAATTTGATCGTTCATTTGGACAGAAACCACGGAACATATTTTGTATGATACTTAAGTTATAATGAATTACAATGATTAAATAACTAAACCTTTCACTGCTCATATTGGAATCGAGATTTCGTTAATCTTAGTTTCAAAATTAACAAAATCAACGTAGCAAGCTTGGCTACAAGAGAGACACAGCGACAAAATTTCCTCCACCTAAAACAATTCTTTCATAGACATATAACAGTCTAAACAGAGAGAGGAAAAGAGAAAAAAGACAGCAGCGTTCAACGACAATCTCGAGGAAAAAATGCGTCAGAATGTATCCAACATTGCAGTATAACATGAGAAGTATAAGCAGGTAACTCAGTAGCTTCGGATGAATTAACTTCACTCCATTGCTACCGATACTCAAACAATTACAATGCTCACTGCAGTATTTCACTCCCCTAAAAAAAGCTATTGTTAGCTACCGACAAAAAAAATCAGAGAGGGAAGGAAAAAGGTACTATTCCTAAATTGTAAGTAAAAACATGAGTCTAAATGTAATACAATAAGACACCGCTGTGAGAGAGTAAAATGAAGAGCCATGAACACAAGCCTTACAGAGTGCATTCATCACTACTTAAATCATTTGAGCGAATAAAAATATCTTGAAAATAAAGACAACAGAAATATAGCATGAACAGCTTCGCATAACTACCTGAAACACTCATTGAAGTATACAAAGAGAAACATCTTCATCTACTTTACAATCTTCAAGAGTATTCTTTTTAAATCATAATTTGCTAAAACGACGAACAATATACCGCTGACTAAATCAATCGGCAAGTACACCCAACTTCACTCCAGACACACCGACGATCATCCTGGTCTGGGCAATTAGAGCTCTGACAAACAGCTTGAGTTGAGATGTCGGAACAGGTTCTTGGATCCTTGTTGCAAGTACATCCGTTATTAATCCAGATGCATTGACGATCATCCTGGTCTGGGCAATTAGAGCTTTGACAAACAGCTTGAGTTGAGATGTCAGAACAGGTTCTTGGATCCTTGTTGCAAGTACATCCGTTATTAATCCAGATGCATTGACGATCATCCTGGTCTGGGCAATTAGAGCTTTGACAAACAGCTTGAGTTGAGATGTCAGAACAGGTTCTTGGATCCTTGTTGCAAGTACATCCGTTATTAATCCAGATACATTGACGATCATCCTGGTCTGGGCAATTAGAGCTTTGACAAACAGCTTGAGTTGAGATGTCGGAACAGGTTCTCGGATCCTTGTTGCAAGTACATCCGTTATTAATCCAGATACATTGACGATCATCCTGGTCTGGGCAATTAGAGCTTTGACAAACAGCTTGAGTTGAGATGTCGGAACAAGTTCTTGGATCCTTGTTGCAAGTACATCCGTTATTAATCCAGATGCATTGACGATCATCCTGGTCTGGGCAATTAGAGCTTTGACAAGCAGCTTGAGTTGAGATGTCAGAACAGGTTCTTGGATCCTTGTTGCAAGTACATCCGTTATTAATCCAGATGCATTGACGATCATCCTGGTCTGGGCAATTAGAGCTTTGACAAACAGCTTGAGTTGAGATGTCGGAACAAGTTCTTGGATCCTTGTTGCAAGTACATCCGTTATTAATCCAGATGCATTGACGATCATCCTGGTCTGGGCAATTAGAGCTTTGACAAACAGCTTGAGTTGAGATGTCGGAACAGGTTCTCGGATCCTTGTTGCAAGTACATCCGTTATTAATCCAGATGCATTGACGATCATCCTGGTCTGGGCAATTAGAGCTTTGACAAACAGCTTGAGTTGAGATGTCAGAACAGGTTCTTGGATCCTTGTTGCAAGTACATCCGTTATTAATCCAGATGCATTGACGATCATCCTGGTCTGGGCAATTAGAGCTTTGACAAACAGCTTGAGTTGAGATGTCGGAACAGGTTCTTGGATCCTTGTTGCAAGTACATCCGTTATTAATCCAGATGCATTGACGATCATCCTGGTCTGGGCAATTAGAGCTTTGACAAACAGCTTGAGTTGAGATGTCGGAACAGGTTCTCGGATCCTTGTTGCAAGTACATCCGTTATTAATCCAGATGCATTGACGATCATCCTGGTCTGGGCAATTAGAGCTTTGACAAACAGCTTGAGTTGAGATGTCGGAACAGGTTCTTGGATCCTTGTTGCAAGTACATCCGTTATTAATCCAGATGCATTGACGATCATCCTGGTCTGGGCAATTAGAGCTTTGACAAACAGCTTGAGTTGAGATGTCAGAACAGGTTCTTGGATCCTTGTTGCAAGTACATCCGTTATTAATCCAGATGCATTGACGATCATCCTGGTCTGGGCAATTAGAGCTTTGACAAGCAGCTTGAGTTGAGATGTCGGAACAGGTTCTTGGATCCTTGTTGCAAGTACATCCGTTATTAATCCAGATGCATTGACGATCATCCTGGTCTGGGCAATTAGAGCTTTGACAAACAGCTTGAGTTGAGATGTCGGAACAGGTTCTCGGATCCTTGTTGCAAGTACATCCGTTATTAATCCAGATGCATTGACGATCATCCTGGTCTGGGCAATTAGAGCTTTGACAAGCAGCTTGAGTTGAGATGTCAGAACAGGTTCTTGGATCCTTGTTGCAAGTACATCCGTTATTAATCCAGATGCATTGACGATCATCCTGGTCTGGGCAATTAGAGCTTTGACAAACAGCTTGAGTTGAGATGTCGGAACAGGTTCTTGGATCCTTGTTGCAAGTACATCCGTTATTAATCCAGATGCATTGACGATCATCCTGATCTGGGCAATTAGAGCTTTGACAAACAGCTTGAGTTGAGATGTCGGAACAGGTTCTTGGATCCTTGTTGCAAGTACATCCGTTATTAATCCAGATGCATTGACGATCATCCTGGTCTGGGCAATTAGAGCTTTGACAAACAGCTTGAGTTGAGATGTCAGAACAGGTTCTTGGATCCTTGTTGCAAGTACATCCGTTATTAATCCAGATGCATTGACGATCATCCTGGTCTGGGCAATTAGAGCTTTGACAAGCAGCTTGAGTTGAGATGTCAGAACAGGTTCTTGGATCCTTGTTGCAAGTACATCCGTTGTTAATCCAGATGCATTGACGATCATCCTGGTCTGGGCAATTAGAGCTTTGACAAGCAGCTTGAGTTGAGATGTCAGAACAGGTTCTTGGATCCTTGTTGCAAGTACATCCGTTATTAATCCAGATGCATTGACGATCATCCTGGTCTGGGCAATTAGAGCTTTGACAAGCAGCTTGAGTTGAGATGTCAGAACAGGTTCTTGGATCCTTGTTGCAAGTACATCCGTTATTAATCCAGATGCATTGACGATCATCCTGGTCTGGGCAATTAGAGCTTTGACAAGCAGCTTGAGTTGAGATGTCGGAACAGGTTCTTGGATCCTTGTTGCAAGTACATCCGTTATTAATCCAGATGCATTGACGATCATCCTGGTCTGGGCAATTAGAGCTTTGACAAACAGCTTGAGTTGAGATGTCAGAACAGGTTCTTGGATCCTTGTTGCAAGTACATCCGTTGTTAATCCAGATGCATTGACGATCATCCTGGTCTGGGCAATTAGAGCTTTGACAAGTAGCTTGAGTTGAGATGTCAGAACAGGTTCTTGGATCCTTGTTGCAAGTACATCCGTTATTAATCCATATGCATTGACGATCATCCTGGTCTGGGCAATTAGAGCTTTGACAAGCAGCTTGAGTTGAGATGTCGGAACAAGTTCTTGGATCCTTGTTGCAAGTACATCCGTTGTTAATCCAGATGCATTGACGATCATCCTGGTCTGGGCAATTAGAGCTTTGACAAGTAGCTTGAGTTGAGATGTCAGAACAGGTTCTTGGATCCTTGTTGCAAGTACATCCATTATTAATCCAGATGCATTGACGATCATCCTGGTCTGGGCAATTAGAGCTTTGACAAACAGCTTGAGTTGAGATGTCGGAACAAGTTCTTGGATCCTTGTTGCAAGTACATCCGTTGTTAATCCAGATGCATTGACGATCATCCTGGTCTGGGCAATTAGAGCTTTGACAAACAGCTTGAGTTGAGATGTCGGAACAGGTTCTTGGATCCTTGTTGCAAGTACATCCGTTATTAATCCAGATGCATTGACGATCATCCTGGTCTGGGCAATTAGAGCTTTGACAAACAGCTTGAGTTGAGATGTCAGAACAGGTTCTTGGATCCTTGTTGCAAGTACATCCGTTATTAATCCAGATGCATTGACGATCATCCTGGTCTGGGCAATTAGATGTTTGACAAGTAGTTGGAGTCGAGAAGTCATCACAAGAAGGTTTCACACATTTACACTCCCTCGTAGTTCTAATCCAAGTACATTGTTGAGTAGAAAGATCAGGACACACTGCTCTTCTGCAGCTTCTCAGATTCCCGTACGAATCACACGGCCTTTGAGAAAGAGCCAATGTGAGGATAACAGCGATTGAATATATCATATTTGATGTTAGATAAACTATTAAGCGTAATATTAAGTAGCGAGAATCACGAAGTAAGAAATATCAGTGTTCAACGACACCCTCTAATTTGATCGTTGATTTGGACAGAAACCACGGAACATATTTTGTATGATACTTAAGTTATAATGAATTACAATGATTAAATAACTAAACCTTTCACTGCTCATATTGGAATAGAGATTTCGTTAATCTTAGTTTCAAAATTAACAAAATCAACGTAGCAAGCTTGGCTACAAGAGAGACACAGCGACAAAATTTCCTCCACATAAAACAATTCTTTCATAGACATATAACAGTCTAAACAGAGAGAGGAAAAGAGAAAAAAGACAGCAGCGTTCAACGACAATCTCGAGGAAAAAATGCGTCAGAATGTATCCAACATTGCAGTATAACATGAGAAGTATAAGCAGGTAACTCAGTAGCTTCGGATGAATTAACTTCACTCCATTGCTACCGATACTCAAACAATTACAATGCTCACTGCAGTATTTCACTCCCCTAAAAAAAGCTATTGTTAGCTACCGACAAAAAAAATCAGAGAGGGAAGGAAAAAGGTACTATTCCTAAATTGTAAGTAAAAACATGAGTCTAAATGTAATACAATAAGACACCGCTGTGAGAGAGTAAAATGAAGAGCCATGAACACAAGCCTTACAGAGTGCATTCATCACTACTTAAATCATTTGAGCGAATAAAAATATCTTGAAAATAAAGACAACAGAAATATAGCATGAACAGCTTCGCATAACTATCTGAAACACTCATTGAAGTATACAAAGAGAAACATCTTCATCTACTTTACAATCTTCAAGAGTATTCTTTTTAAATCATAATTTGTTAAAACGACGAAGAATATACCGCTGACTAAATCAATCGGCAAGTACACCCAACTTCACTCCAGACACACCGACGATCATCCTGGTCTGGGCAATTAGAGCTTTGACAAACAGCTTGAGTTGAGATGTCAGAACAGGTTCTTGGATCCTTGTTGCAAGTACATCCGTTATTAATCCAGATGCATTGACGATCATCCTGGTCTGGGCAATTAGAGCTTTGACAAACAGCTTGAGTTGAGATGTCAGAACAGGTTCTTGGATCCTTGTTGCAAGTACATCCGTTATTAATCCAGATGCATTGACGATCATCCTGGTCTGGGCAATTAGAGCTTTGACAAACAGTTTGAGTTGAGATGTCAGAACAGGTTCTTGGATCCTTGTTGCAAGTACATCCGTTATTAATCCAGATGCATTGACGATCATCCTGGTCTGGGCAATTAGAGCTTTGACAAACAGCTTGAGTTGAGATGTCAGAACAAGTTCTTGGATCCTTGTTGCAAGTACATCCGTTATTAATCCAGATGCATTGACGATCATCCTGGTCTGGGCAATTAGAGCTTTGACAAACAGCTTGAGTTGAGATGTCAGAACAGGTTCTTGGATCCTTGTTGCAAGTACATCCGTTATTAATCCAGATGCATTGACGATCATCCTGGTCTGGGCAATTAGAGCTTTGACAAACAGCTTGAGTTGAGATGTCGGAACAAGTTCTTGGATCCTTGTTGCAAGTACATCCGTTATTAATCCAGATGCATTGACGATCATCCTGGTCTGGGCAATTAGAGCTTTGACAAACAGCTTGAGTTGAGATGTCAGAACAGGTTCTTGGATCCTTGTTGCAAGTACATCCGTTATTAATCCAGATGCATTGACGATCATCCTGGTCTGGGCAATTAGAGCTTTGACAAACAGCTTGAGTTGAGATGTCGGAACAAGTTCTTGGATCCTTGTTGCAAGTACATCCGTTATTAATCCAGATGCATTGACGATCATCCTGGTCTGGGCAATTAGAGCTTTGACAAGCAGCTTGAGTTGAGATGTCAGAACAGGTTCTTGGATCCTTGTTGCAAGTACATCCGTTGTTAATCCAGATGCATTGACGATCATCCTGGTCTGGGCAATTAGAGCTTTGACAAACAGCTTGAGTTGAGATGTCGGAACAAGTTCTTGGATCCTTGTTGCAAGTACATCCGTTATTAATCCAGATGCATTGACGATCATCCTGGTCCGGGCAATTAGAGCTTTGACAAACAGCTTGAGTTGAGATGTCGGAACAAGTTCTTGGATCCTTGTTGCAAGTACATCCGTTATTAATCCAGATGCATTGACGATCATCCTGGTCTGGGCAATTAGAGCTTTGACAAACAGCTTGAGTTGAGATGTCAGAACAAGTTCTTGGATCCTTGTTGCAAGTACATCCGTTATTAATCCAGATGCATTGACGATCATCCTGGTCTGGGCAATTAGAGCTTTGACAAACAGCTTGAGTTGAGATGTCAGAACAGGTTCTTGGATCTTTGTTGCAAGTACATCCGTTGTTAATCCAGATGCATTGACGATCATCCTGGTCTGGGCAATTAGAGCTTTGACAAACAGCTTGAGTTGAGATGTCAGAACAGGTTCTTGGATCCTTGTTGCAAGTACATCCGTTATTAATCCAGATGCATTGACGATCATCCTGGTCTGGGCAATTAGAGCTTTGACAAACAGCTTGAGTTGAGATGTCAGAACAAGTTCTTGGATCCTTGTTGCAAGTACATCCGTTATTAATCCAGATGCATTGACGATCATCCTGGTCTGGGCAATTAGAGCTTTGACAAACAGCTTGAGTTGAGATGTCAGAACAGGTTCTTGGATCCTTGTTGCAAGTACATCCGTTGTTAATCCAGATGCATTGACGATCATCCTGGTCTGGGCAATTAGAGCTTTGACAAACAGCTTGAGTTGAGATGTCGGAACAAGTTCTTGGATCCTTGTTGCAAGTACATCCGTTATTAATCCAGATGCATTGACGATCATCCTGGTCTGGGCAATTAGAGCTTTGACAAGCAGCTTGAGTTGAGATGTCAGAACAGGTTCTTGGATCCTTGTTGCAAGTACATCCGTTGTTAATCCAGATGCATTGACGATCATCCTGGTCTGGGCAATTAGAGCTTTGACAAACAGCTTGAGTTGAGATGTCAGAACAGTTTCTTGGATCCTTGTTGCAAGTACATCCGTTATTAATCCAGATGCATTGACGATCATCCTGGTCTGGGCAATTAGAGCTTTGACAAACAGCTTGAGTTGAGATGTCGGAACAGGTTCTTGGATCCTTGTTGCAAGTACATCCGTTATTAATCCAGATGCATTGACGATCATCCTGGTCTGGGCAATTAGAGCTTTGACAAACAGCTTGAGTTGAGATGTCGGAACAGGTTCTTGGATCCTTGTTGCAAGTACATCCGTTGTTAATCCAGATGCATTGACGATCATCCTGGTCTGGGCAATTAGAGCTTTGACAAGCAGCTTGAGTTGAGATGTCAGAACAGGTTCTTGGATCCTTGTTGCAAGTACATCCGTTATTAATCCAGATGCATTGACGATCATCCTGGTCTGGGCAATTAGAGCTTTGACAAGCAGCTTGAGTTGAGATGTCAGAACAGGTTCTTGGATCCTTGTTGCAAGTACATCCGTTATTAATCCAGATGCATTGACGATCATCCTGGTCTGGGCAATTAGAGCTTTGACAAACAGCTTGAGTTGAGATGTCAGAACAGGTTCTTGGATCCTTGTTGCAAGTACATCCGTTATTAATCCAGATGCATTGACGATCATCCTGGTCTGGGCAATTAGAGCTTTGACAAACAGCTTGAGTTGAGATGTCGGAACAGGTTCTTGGATCCTTGTTGCAAGTACATCCGTTATTAATCCAGATACATTGACGATCATCCTGGTCTGGGCAATTAGAGCTTTGACAAGCAGCTTGAGTTGAGATGTCAGAACAGGTTCTTGGATCCTTGTTGCAAGTACATCCGTTGTTAATCCAGATGCATTGACGATCATCCTGGTCTGGGCAATTAGAGCTTTGACAAACAGCTTGAGTTGAGATGTCAGAACAGGTTCTTGGATCCTTGTTGCAAGTACATCCGTTATTAATCCAGATGCATTGACGATCATCCTGGTCTGGGCAATTAGAGCTTTGACAAACAGCTTGAGTTGAGATGTCAGAACAGGTTCTTGGATCCTTGTTGCAAGTACATCCGTTATTAATCCAGATGCATTGACGATCATCCTGGTCTGGGCAATTAGAGCTTTGACAAGCAGCTTGAGTTGAGATGTCAGAACAGGTTCTTGGATCCTTGTTGCAAGTACATCCGTTGTTAATCCAGATGCATTGACGATCATCCTGGTCTGGGCAATTAGAGCTTTGACAAACAGCTTGAGTTGAGATGTCAGAACAGGTTCTTGGATCCTTGTTGCAAGTACATCCGTTATTAATCCAGATGCATTGACGATCATCCTGGTCTGGGCAATTAGAGCTTTGACAAACAGCTTGAGTTGAGATGTCAGAACAGGTTCTTGGATCCTTGTTGCAAGTACATCCGTTGTTAATCCAGATACATTGACGATCATCCTGGTCTGGGCAATTAGAGCTTTGACAAACAGCTTGAGTTGAGATGTCAGAACAGGTTCTTGGATCCTTGTTGCAAGTACATCCGTTGTTAATCCAGATGCATTGACGATCATCCTGGTCTGGGCAATTAGAGCTTTGACAAACAGCTTGAGTTGAGATGTCAGAACAGGTTCTTGGATCCTTGTTGCAAGTACATCCGTTGTTAATCCAGATACATTGACGATCATCCTGGTCTGGGCAATTAGAGCTTTGACAAACAGCTTGAGTTGAGATGTCAGAACAGGTTCTTGGATCCTTGTTGCAAGTACATCCGTTATTAATCCAGATACATTGACGATCATCCTGGTCTGGGCAATTAGAGCTTTGACAAACAGCTTGAGTTGAGATGTCAGAACAGGTTCTTGGATCCTTGTTGCAAGTACATCCGTTGTTAATCCAGATGCATTGACGATCATCCTGGTCTGGGCAATTAGAGCTTTGACAAACAGCTTGAGTTGAGATGTCGGAACAAGTTCTTGGATCCTTGTTGCAAGTACATCCGTTATTAATCCAGATGCATTGACGATCATCCTGGTCTGGGCAATTAGAGCTTTGACAAACAGCTTGAGTTGAGATGTCGGAACAGGTTCTTGGATCCTTGTTGCAAGTACATCCGTTATTAATCCAGATACATTGACGATCATCCTGGTCTGGGCAATGAGATGTCTGACAAGATGCACGAGTTGAAATTTCCGAACAGGTTCTTGGATCAGTGTTGCAAGTACATCCGTTATTAATCCAGATGCATTGACGATCATCTTGGTCTGGGCAATTAGAGCTTTGACAAAAAGCTTGAGTTGAAATTTCTGAACAGGTTCTCGGATCAGTGTTGCAAGTACATCCGTTATTAATCCAGATGCATTGACGATCATCCTGGTCTGGGCAATGTGATGTCTGACAAGATGCACGAGTTGAAATTTCCGAACAGGTTCTTGGATCAGTGTTGCAAGTACATCCGTTATTAATCCAGATGCATTGACGATCATCCTGGTCTGGGCAATGAGATGTCTGACAAGATGCACGAGTTGAAATTTCCGAACAGGTTCTTGGATCAGTGTTGCAAGTACATCCGTTATTAATCCAGATGCATTGACGATCATCTTGGTCTGGGCAATTAGAGCTTTGACAAAAAGCTTGAGTTGAAATTTCTGAACAGGTTCTCGGATCAGTGTTGCAAGTACATCCGTTATTAATCCAGATGCATTGACGATCATCCTGGTCTGGGCAATGAGATGTCTGACAAGATGCACGAGTTGAAATTTCCGAACAGGTTCTTGGATCAGTGTTGCAAGTACATCCGTTATTAATCCAGATGCATTGACGATCATCCTGGTCTGGGCAATGAGATGTCTGACAAGATGCACGAGTTGAAATTTCCGAACAGGTTCTTGGATCAGTGTTGCAAGTACATCCGTTATTAATCCAGATGCATTGACGATCATCCTGGTCTGGGCAATTAGATGTGTGACAAGTAGTTGGAGTCGAGAAGTCATCACAAGAAGGTTTCACACATTTACACTCCCTCGTAGTTCTAATCCAAGTACATTGTTGAGTAGAAAGATCAGGACACACTGCTCTTCTGCAGCTTCTCAGATTCCCGTACGAATCACACGGCCTTTGAGAAAGAGCCAATGTGAGGATAACAGCGATTGAATATATCATATTTGATGTTAGATAAACTATTAAGAGTAATATTAAGTAGCGAGAATCACGAAGTAAGAAATATCAGTGTTCAACGACACCCTCTAATTTGATCGTTGATTTGGACAGAAACCACGGAACATATTTTGTATGATACTTAAGTTATAATGAATTACAATGATTAAATAACTAAACCTTTCACTGCTCATATTGGAATCGAGATTTCGTTAATCTTAGTTTCAAAATTAACAAAATCAACGTAGCAAGCTTGGCTACAAGAGAGACACAGCGACAAAATTTCCTCCACCTAAAACAATTCTTTCATAGACATATAACAGTCTAAACAGAGAGACGAAAAGAGAAAAAAGACAGCAGCGTTCAACGACAATCTCGAGGAAAAAATGCGTCAGAATGTATCCAACATTGCAGTATAACATGAGAAGTATAAGCAGGTAACTCAGTAGCTTCGGATGAATTAACTTCACTCCATTGCTACCGATACTCAAACAATTACAATGCTCACTGCAGTATTTCACTCCCCTAAAAAAAGCTATTGTTAGCTACCGACAAAAAAAATCAGAGAGGGAAGGAAAAAGGTACTATTCCTAAATTGTAAGTAAAAACATGAGTCTAACTGTAATACAATAAGACACCGCTGTGAGAGAGTAAAATGAAGAGCCATGAACACAAGCCTTACAGAGTGCATTCATCACTACTTAAATCATTTGAGCGAATAAAAATATCTTGAAAATAAAGACAACAGAAATATAGCATGAACAGCTTCGCATAACTACCTGAAACACTCATTGAAGTATACAAAGAGAAACATCTTCATCTACTTTACAATCTTCAAGAGTATTCTTTTTAAATCATAATTTGTTAAAACGACGAAGAATATACCGCTGACTAAATCAATCGGCAAGTACACCCAACTTCACTCCAGACACACCGACGATCATCCTGGTCTGGGCAATTAGAGCTTTGACAAACAGCTTGAGTTGAGATGTCAGAACAGGTTCTTGGATCCTTGTTGCAAGTACATCCGTTATTAATCCAGATGCATTGACGATCATCCTGGTCTGGGCAATTAGAGCTTTGACAAACAGCTTGAGTTGAGATGTCAGAACAAGTTCTTGGATCCTTGTTGCAAGTACATCCGTTATTAATCCAGATGCATTGACGATCATCCTGGTCTGGGCAATTAGAGCTTTGACAAACAGCTTGAGTTGAGATGTCAGAACAAGTTCTTGGATCCTTGTTGCAAGTACATCCGTTATTAATCCAGATGCATTGACGATCATCCTGGTCTGGGCAATTAGAGCTTTGACAAACAGCTTGAGTTGAGATGTCAGAACAGGTTCTTGGATCCTTGTTGCAAGTACATCCGTTATTAATCCAGATGCATTGACGATCATCCTGGTCTGGGCAATTAGAGCTTTGACAAGCAGCTTGAGTTGAGATGTCAGAACAGGTTCTTGGATCCTTGTTGCAAGTACATCCGTTATTAATCCAGATGCATTGACGATCATCCTGGTCTGGGCAATTAGAGCTTTGACAAACAGCTTGAGTTGAGATGTCAGAACAGGTTCTTGGATCCTTGTTGCAAGTACATCCGTTATTAATCCAGATGCATTGACGATCATCCTGGTCTGGGCAATTAGAGCTTTGACAAACAGCTTGAGTTGAGATGTCAGAACAAGTTCTTGGATCCTTGTTGCAAGTACATCCGTTATTAATCCAGATGCATTGACGATCATCCTGGTCTGGGCAATTAGAGCTTTGACAAACAGCTTGAGTTGAGATGTCAGAACAAGTTCTTGGATCCTTGTTGCAAGTACATCCGTTATTAATCCAGATGCATTGACGATCATCCTGGTCTGGGCAATTAGAGCTTTGACAAACAGCTTGAGTTGAGATGTCAGAACAGGTTCTTGGATCCTTGTTGCAAGTACATCCGTTATTAATCCAGATGCATTGACGATCATCCTGGTCTGGGCAATTAGAGCTTTGACAAACAGCTTGAGTTGAGATGTCGGAACAAGTTCTTGGATCCTTGTTGCAAGTACATCCGTTGTTAATCCAGATGCATTGACGATCATCCTGGTCTGGGCAATTAGAGCTTTGACAAACAGCTTGAGTTGAGATGTCAGAACAGGTTCTTGGATCCTTGTTGCAAGTACATCCGTTATTAATCCAGATGCATTGACGATCATCCTGGTCTGGGCAATTAGAGCTTTGACAAGCAGCTTGAGTTGAGATGTCAGAACAGGTTCTTGGATCCTTGTTGCAAGTACATCCGTTATTAATCCAGATGCATTGACGATCATCCTGGTCTGGGCAATTAGAGCTTTGACAAGCAGCTTGAGTTGAGATGTCAGAACAGGTTCTTGGATCCTTGTTGCAAGTACATCCGTTATTAATCCAGATGCATTGACGATCATCCTGGTCTGGGCAATTAGAGCTTTGACAAACAGCTTGAGTTGAGATGTCAGAACAGGTTCTTGGATCCTTGTTGCAAGTACATCCGTTATTAATCCAGATGCATTGACGATCATCCTGGTCTGGGCAATTAGAGCTTTGACAAGCAGCTTGAGTTGAGATGTCGGAACAGGTTCTTGGATCCTTGTTGCAAGTACATCCGTTATTAATCCAGATACATTGACGATCATCCTGGTCTGGGCAATTAGAGCTTTGACAAACAGCTTGAGTTGAGATGTCAGAACAGGTTCTTGGATCCTTGTTGCAAGTACATCCGTTATTAATCCAGATGCATTGACGATCATCCTGGTCTGGGCAATTAGAGCTTTGACAAGCAGCTTGAGTTGAGATGTCGGAACAGGTTCTTGGATCCTTGTTGCAAGTACATCCGTTATTAATCCAGATGCATTGACGATCATCCTGGTCTGGGCAATTAGAGCTTTGACAAGCAGCTTGAGTTGAGATGTCAGAACAGGTTCTTGGATCCTCGTTGCAAGTACATCCGTTATTAATCCAGATGCATTGACGATCATCCTGGTCTGGGCAATTAGAGCTTTGACAAGCAGCTTGAGTTGAGATGTCAGAACAGGTTCTTGGATCCTTGTTGCAAGTACATCCGTTATTAATCCAGATGCATTGACGATCATCCTGGTCTGGGCAATTAGAGCTTTGACAAACAGCTTGAGTTGAGATGTCGGAACAAGTTCTTGGATCCTTGTTGCAAGTACATCCGTTATTAATCCAGATGCATTGACGATCATCCTGGTCTGGGCAATTAGAGCTTTGACAAGCAGCTTGAGTTGAGATGTCAGAACAGGTTCTTGGATCCTTGTTGCAAGTACATCCGTTATTAATCCAGATGCATTGACGATCATCCTGGTCTGGGCAATTAGAGCTTTGACAAACAGCTTGAGTTGAGATGTCGGAACAAGTTCTTGGATCCTTGTTGCAAGTACATCCGTTATTAATCCAGATACATTGACGATCATCCTGGTCTGGGCAATTAGAGCTTTGACAAACAGCTTGAGTTGAGATGTCGGAACAAGTTCTTGGATCCTTGTTGCAAGTACATCCGTTATTAATCCAGATACATTGACGATCATCCTGGTCTGGGCAATTAGAGCTTTGACAAACAGCTTGAGTTGAGATGTCGGAACAAGTTCTTGGATCCTTGTTGCAAGTACATCCGTTATTAATCCAGATGCATTGACGATCATCCTGGTCTGGGCAATTAGAGCTTTGACAAGCAGCTTGAGTTGAGATGTCAGAACAGGTTCTTGGATCCTTGTTGCAAGTACATCCGTTATTAATCCAGATGCATTGACGATCATCCTGGTCTGGGCAATTAGAGCTTTGACAAACAGCTTGAGTTGAGATGTCGGAACAAGTTCTTGGATCCTTGTTGCAAGTACATCCGTTATTAATCCAGATGCATTGACGATCATCCTGGTCTGGGCAATTAGAGCTTTGACAAACAGCTTGAGTTGAGATGTCGGAACAAGTTCTTGGATCCTTGTTGCAAGTACATCCGTTATTAATCCAGATGCATTGACGATCATCCTGGTCTGGGCAATTAGAGCTTTGACAAGCAGCTTGAGTTGAGATGTCAGAACAGGTTCTTGGATCCTTGTTGCAAGTACATCCGTTATTAATCCAGATGCATTGACGATCATCCTGGTCTGGGCAATTAGAGCTTTGACAAGCAGCTTGAGTTGAGATGTCGGAACAGGTTCTTGGATCCTTGTTGCAAGTACATCCGTTATTAATCCAGATGCATTGACGATCATCCTGGTCTGGGCAATTAGAGCTTTGACAAGCAGCTTGAGTTGAGATGTCAGAACAGGTTCTTGGATCCTCGTTGCAAGTACATCCGTTATTAATCCAGATGCATTGACGATCATCCTGGTCTGGGCAATTAGAGCTTTGACAAGCAGCTTGAGTTGAGATGTCAGAACAGGTTCTTGGATCCTTGTTGCAAGTACATCCGTTATTAATCCAGATGCATTGACGATCATCCTGGTCTGGGCAATTAGAGCTTTGACAAACAGCTTGAGTTGAGATGTCGGAACAAGTTCTTGGATCCTTGTTGCAAGTACATCCGTTATTAATCCAGATGCATTGACGATCATCCTGGTCTGGGCAATTAGAGCTTTGACAAGCAGCTTGAGTTGAGATGTCAGAACAGGTTCTTGGATCCTTGTTGCAAGTACATCCGTTATTAATCCAGATACATTGACGATCATCCTGGTCTGGGCAATTAGAGCTTTGACAAACAGCTTGAGTTGAGATGTCGGAACAAGTTCTTGGATCCTTGTTGCAAGTACATCCGTTATTAATCCAGATGCATTGACGATCATCCTGGTCTGGGCAATTAGAGCTTTGACAAGCAGCTTGAGTTGAGATGTCAGAACAGGTTCTTGGATCCTTGTTGCAAGTACATCCGTTATTAATCCAGATGCATTGACGATCATCCTGGTCTGGGCAATTAGAGCTTTGACAAACAGCTTGAGTTGAGATGTCGGAACAAGTTCTTGGATCCTTGTTGCAAGTACATCCGTTATTAATCCAGATGCATTGACGATCATCCTGGTCTGGGCAATTAGAGCTTTGACAAACAGCTTGAGTTGAGATGTCGGAACAAGTTCTTGGATCCTTGTTGCAAGTACATCCGTTATTAATCCAGATACATTGACGATCATCCTGGTCTGGGCAATTAGAGCTTTGACAAACAGCTTGAGTTGAGATGTCAGAACAGGTTCTTGGATCCTTGTTGCAAGTACATCCGTTATTAATCCAGATGCATTGACGATCATCCTGGTCTGGGCAATTAGAGCTTTGACAAACAGCTTGAGTTGAGATGTCAGAACAAGTTCTTGGATCCTTGTTGCAAGTACATCCGTTATTAATCCAGATACATTGACGATCATCCTGGTCTGGGCAATTAGAGCTTTGACAAACAGCTTGAGTTGAGATGTCAGAACAGGTTCTTGGATCCTTGTTGCAAGTACATCCGTTGTTAATCCAGATGCATTGACGATCATCCTGGTCTGGGCAATTAGAGCTTTGACAAACAGCTTGAGTTGAGATGTCGGAACAAGTTCTTGGATCCTTGTTGCAAGTACATCCGTTATTAATCCAGATGCATTGACGATCATCCTGGTCTGGGCAATTAGAGCTTTGACAAACAGCTTGAGTTGAGATGTCGGAACAGGTTCTTGGATCCTTGTTGCAAGTACATCCGTTATTAATCCAGATACATTGACGATCATCCTGGTCTGGGCAATGAGATGTCTGACAAGATGCACGAGTTGAAATTTCCGAACAGGTTCTTGGATCAGTGTTGCAAGTACATCCGTTATTAATCCAGATGCATTGACGATCATCTTGGTCTGGGCAATTAGAGCTTTGACAAAAAGCTTGAGTTGAAATTTCTGAACAGGTTCTCGGATCAGTGTTGCAAGTACATCCGTTATTAATCCAGATGCATTGACGATCATCCTGGTCTGGGCAATTAGAGCTTTGACAAACAGCTTGAGTTGAGATGTCGGAACAAGTTCTTGGATCCTTGTTGCAAGTACATCCGTTATTAATCCAGATGCATTGACGATCATCCTGGTCTGGGCAATTAGAGCTTTGACAAACAGCTTGAGTTGAGATGTCGGAACAAGTTCTTGGATCCTTGTTGCAAGTACATCCGTTATTAATCCAGATACATTGACGATCATCCTGGTCTGGGCAATTAGAGCTTTGACAAACAGCTTGAGTTGAGATGTCAGAACAGGTTCTTGGATCCTTGTTGCAAGTACATCCGTTATTAATCCAGATGCATTGACGATCATCCTGGTCTGGGCAATTAGAGCTTTGACAAACAGTTTGAGTTGAGATGTCAGAACAGGTTCTTGGATCCTTGTTGCAAGTACATCCGTTATTAATCCAGATGCATTGACGATCATCCTGGTCTGGGCAATTAGAGCTTTGACAAACAGCTTGAGTTGAGATGTCAGAACAAGTTCTTGGATCCTTGTTGCAAGTACATCCGTTATTAATCCAGATGCATTGACGATCATCCTGGTCTGGGCAATTAGAGCTTTGACAAACAGCTTGAGTTGAGATGTCGGAACAAGTTCTTGGATCCTTGTTGCAAGTACATCCGTTATTAATCCAGATACATTGACGATCATCCTGGTCTGGGCAATGAGATGTCTGACAAGATGCACGAGTTGAAATTTCCGAACAGGTTCTTGGATCAGTGTTGCAAGTACATCCGTTATTAATCCAGATGCATTGACGATCATCTTGGTCTGGGCAATTAGAGCTTTGACAAAAAGCTTGAGTTGAAATTTCTGAACAGGTTCTCGGATCAGTGTTGCAAGTACATCCGTTATTAATCCAGATGCATTGACGATCATCCTGGTCTGGGCAATGTGATGTCTGACAAGATGCACGAGTTGAAATTTCCGAACAGGTTCTTGGATCAGTGTTGCAAGTACATCCGTTATTAATCCAGATGCATTGACGATCATCCTGGTCTGGGCAATTAGATGTGTGACAAGTAGTTGGAGTCGAGAAGTCATCACAAGAAGGTTTCACACATTTACACTCCCTCGTAGTTCTAATCCAAGTACATTGTTGAGTAGAAAGATCACGACACACTGCTCTTCTGCAGCTTCTCAGATTCCCGTACGAATCACACGGCCTTTGAGAAAGAGCCAATGTGAGGATAACAGCGATTGAATATATCATATTTGATGTTAGATAAACTATTAAGAGTAATATTAAGTAGCGAGAATCACGAAGTAAGAAATATCAGTGTTCAACGACACCCTCTAATTTGATCGTTGATTTGGACAGAAACCACGGAACATATTTTGTATGATACTTAAGTAATAATGAATTACAATGATTAAATAACTAAACCTTTCACTGCTCATATTGGAATCGAGATTTCGTTAATCTTAGTTTCAAAATTAACAAAATCAACGTAGCAAGCTTGGCTACAAGAGAGACACAGCGACAAAATTTCCTCCACCTAAAACAATTCTTTCATAGACATATAACAGTCTAAACAGAGAGAGGAAAAGAGAAAAAAGACAGCAGCGTTCAACGACAATCTCGAGGAAAAAATGCGTCAGAATGTATCCAACATTGCAGTATAACATGAGAAGTATAAGCAGGTAACTCAGTAGCTTCGGATGAATTAACTTCACTCCATTGCTACCGATACTCAAACAATTACAATGCTCACTGCAGTATTTCACTCCCCTAAAAAAAGCTATTGTTAGCTACCGACAAAAAAAATCAGAGAGGGAAGGAAAAAGGTACTATTCCTAAATTGTAAGTAAAAACATGAGTCTAAATGTAATACAATAAGACACCGCTGTGAGAGAGTAAAATGAAGAGCCATGAACACAAGCCTTACAGAGTGCATTCATCACTACTTAAATCATTTGAGCGAATAAAAATATCTTGAAAATAAAGACAACAGAAATATAGCATGAACAGCTTCGCATAACTACCTGAAACACTCATTGAAGTATACAAAGAGAAACATCTTCATCTACTTTACAATCTTCAAGAGTATTCTTTTTAAATCATAATTTGTTAAAACGACGAAGAATATACCGCTGACTAAATCAATCGGCAAGTACACCCAACTTCACTCCAGACACACCGACGATCATCCTGGTCTGGGCAATTAGAGCTTTGACAAACAGCTTGAGTTGAGATGTCGGAACAAGTTCTTGGATCCTTGTTGCAAGTACATCCGTTATTAATCCAGATGCATTGACGATCATCCTGGTCTGGGCAATTAGAGCTTTGACAAACAGCTTGAGTTGAGATGTCGGAACAAGTTCTTGGATCCTTGTTGCAAGTACATCCGTTATTAATCCAGATGCATTGACGATCATCCTGGTCTGGGCAATTAGAGCTTTGACAAACAGCTTGAGTTGAGATGTCGGAACAGGTTCTTGGATCCTTGTTGCAAGTACATCCGTTATTAATCCAGATGCATTGACGATCATCCTGGTCTGGGCAATTAGAGCTTTGACAAACAGCTTGAGTTGAGATGTCGGAACAGGTTCTTGGATCCTTGTTGCAAGTACATCCGTTATTAATCCAGATGCATTGACGATCATCCTGGTCTGGGCAATTAGAGCTTTGACAAACAGCTTGAGTTGAGATGTCGGAACAGGTTCTTGGATCCTTGTTGCAAGTACATCCGTTATTAATCCAGATGCATTGACGATCATCCTGGTCTGGGCAATTAGAGCTTTGACAAACAGCTTGAGCTGAGATGTCAGAACAGGTTCTTGGATCCTTGTTGCAAGTACATCCGTTATTAATCCAGATGCATTGACGATCATCCTGGTCTGGGCAATTAGAGCTTTGACAAGCAGCTTGAGTTGAGATGTCAGAACAGGTTATTGGATCCTTGTTGCAAGTACATCCGTTATTAATCCAGATGCATTGACGATCATCCTGGTCTGGGCAATTAGAGCTTTGACAAGCAGCTTGAGTTGAGATGTCAGAACAGGTTCTTGGATCCTTGTTGCAAGTACATCCGTTGTTAATCCAGATGCATTGACGATCATCCTGGTCTGGGCAATTAGAGCTTTGACAAGCAGCTTGAGTTGAGATGTCAGAACAGGTTATTGGATCCTTGTTGCAAGTACATCCGTTATTAATCCAGATGCATTGACGATCATCCTGGTCTGGGCAATTAGAGCTTTGACAAGCAGCTTGAGTTGAGATGTCAGAACAGGTTCTTGGATCCTTGTTGCAAGTACATCCGTTATTAATCCAGATACATTGACGATCATCCTGGTCTGGGCAATTAGAGCTTTGACAAGCAGCTTGAGTTGAGATGTCGGAACAAGTTCTTGGATCCTTGTTGCAAGTACATCCGTTATTAATCCAGATGCATTGACGATCATCCTGGTCTGGGCAATTAGAGCTTTGACAAACAGCTTGAGTTGAGATGTCAGAACAGGTTCTTGGATCCTTGTTGCAAGTACATCCGTTATTAATCCAGATGCATTGACGATCATCCTGGTCTGGGCAATTAGAACTTTGACAAACAGCTTGAGTTGAGATGTCAGAACAGGTTCTTGGATCCTTGTTGCAAGTACATCCGTTATTAATCCAGATGCATTGACGATCATCCTGGTCTGGGCAATTAGAGCTTTGACAAACAGCTTGAGTTGAGATGTCAGAACAGGTTCTTGGATCCTTGTTGCAAGTACATCCGTTATTAATCCAGATGCATTGACGATCATCCTGGTCTGGGCAATTAGAGCTTTGACAAACAGCTTGAGTTGAGATGTCAGAACAGCTTCTAGGATCCTTGTTGCAAGTACATCCGTTATTAATCCAGATGCATTGACGATCATCCTGGTCTGGGCAATTAGAGCTTTGACAAACAGCTTGAGTTGAGATGTCAGAACAGCTTCTTGGATCCTTGTTGCAAGTACATCCGTTATTAATCCAGATGCATTGACGATCATCCTGGTCTGGGCAATTAGAGCTTTGACAAACAGCTTGAGTTGAGATGTCAGAACAGGTTCTTGGATCCTTGTTGCAAGTACATCCGTTATTAATCCAGATGCATTGACGATCATCCTGGTCTGGGCAATTAGATGTTTGACAAGTAGTTGGAGTCGAGAAGTCATCACAAGAAGGTTTCACACATTTACACTCCCTCGTAGTTCTAATCCAAGTACATTGTTGAGTAGAAAGATCAGGACACACTGCTCTTCTGCAGCTTCTCAGATTCCCGTACGAATCACACGGCCTTTGAGAAAGAGCCAATGTGAGGATAACAGCGATTGAATATATCATATTTGATGTTAGATAAACTATTAAGAGTAATATTAAGTAGCGAGAATCACGAAGTAAGAAATATCAGTGTTCAACGACACCCTCTAATTTGATCGTTGATTTGGACAGAAACCACGGAACATATTTTGTATGATACTTAAGTTATAATGAATTACAATGATTAAATAACTAAACCTTTCACTGCTCATATTGGAATCGAGATTTCGTTAATCTTAGTTTCAAAATTAACAAAATCAACGTAGCAAGCTTGGCTACAAGAGAGACACAGCGACAAAATTTCCTCCACCTAAAACAATTCTTTCATAGACATATAACAGTCTAAACAGAGAGAGGAAAAGAGAAAAAAGACAGCAGCGTTCAACGACAATCTCGAGGAAAAAATGCGTCAGAATGTATCCAACATTGCAGTATAACATGAGAAGTATAAGCAGGTAACTCAGTAGCTTCGGATGAATTAACTTCACTCCATTGCTACCGATACTCAAACAATTACAATGCTCACTGCAGTATTTCACTCCCCTAAAAAAAGCTATTGTTAGCTACCGACAAAAAAAATCAGAGAGGGAAGGAAAAAGGTACTATTCCTAAATTGTAAGTAAAAACATGAGTCTAACTGTAATACAATAAGACACCGCTGTGAGAGAGTAAAATGAAGAGCCATGAACACAAGCCTTACAGAGTGCATTCATCACTACTTAAATCATTTGAGCGAATAAAAATATCTTGAAAATAAAGACAACAGAAATATAGCATGAACAGCTTCGCATAACTATCTGAAACACTCATTGAAGTATACAAAGAGAAACATCTTCATCTACTTTACAATCTTCAAGAGTATACTTTTTAAATCATAATTTGTTAAAACGACGAAGAATATACCGCTGACTAAATCAATCGGCAAGTACACCCAACTTCACTCCAGACACACCGACGATCATCCTGGTCTGGGCAATTAGAGCTTTGACAAACAGCTTGAGTTGAGATGTCAGAACAGGTTCTTGGATCCTTGTTGCAAGTACATCCGTTATTAATCCAGATGCATTGACGATCATCCTGGTCTGGGCAATTAGAGCTTTGACAAACAGTTTGAGTTGAGATGTCAGAACAGGTTCTTGGATCCTTGTTGCAAGTACATCCGTTATTAATCCAGATGCATTGACGATCATCCTGGTCTGGGCAATTAGAGCTTTGACAAACAGCTTGAGTTGAGATGTCAGAACAAGTTCTTGGATCCTTGTTGCAAGTACATCCGTTATTAATCCAGATGCATTGACGATCATCCTGGTCTGGGCAATTAGAGCTTTGACAAACAGCTTGAGTTGAGATGTCAGAACAGGTTCTTGGATCCTTGTTGCAAGTACATCCGTTATTAATCCAGATGCATTGACGATCATCCTGGTCTGGGCAATTAGAGCTTTGACAAACAGCTTGAGTTGAGATGTCGGAACAAGTTCTTGGATCCTTGTTGCAAGTACATCCGTTGTTAATCCAGATGCATTGACGATCATCCTGGTCTGGGCAATTAGAGCTTTGACAAACAGCTTGAGTTGAGATGTCAGAACAGGTTCTTGGATCCTTGTTGCAAGTACATCCGTTATTAATCCAGATGCATTGACGATCATCCTGGTCTGGGCAATTAGAGCTTTGACAAGCAGCTTGAGTTGAGATGTCAGAACAGGTTCTTGGATCCTTGTTGCAAGTACATCCGTTGTTAATCCAGATGCATTGACGATCATCCTGGTCTGGGCAATTAGAGCTTTGACAAACAGCTTGAGTTGAGATGTCGGAACAAGTTCTTGGATCCTTGTTGCAAGTACATCCGTTATTAATCCAGATGCATTGACGATCATCCTGGTCCGGGCAATTAGAGCTTTGACAAACAGCTTGAGTTGAGATGTCGGAACAAGTTCTTGGATCCTTGTTGCAAGTACATCCGTTATTAATCCAGATACATTGACGATCATCCTGGTCTGGGCAATTAGAGCTTTGACAAACAGCTTGAGTTGAGATGTCAGAACAGGTTCTTGGATCCTTGTTGCAAGTACATCCGTTATTAATCCAGATGCATTGACGATCATCCTGGTCTGGGCAATTAGAGCTTTGACAAACAGCTTGAGTTGAGATGTCAGAACAAGTTCTTGGATCCTTGTTGCAAGTACATCCGTTATTAATCCAGATGCATTGACGATCATCCTGGTCTGGGCAATTAGAGCTTTGACAAACAGCTTGAGTTGAGATGTCAGAACAGGTTCTTGGATCCTTGTTGCAAGTACATCCGTTGTTAATCCAGATGCATTGACGATCATCCTGGTCTGGGCAATTAGAGCTTTGACAAACAGCTTGAGTTGAGATGTCAGAACAGGTTCTTGGATCCTTGTTGCAAGTACATCCGTTATTAATCCAGATGCATTGACGATCATCCTGGTCTGGGCAATTAGAGCTTTGACAAACAGCTTGAGTTGAGATGTCAGAACAAGTTCTTGGATCCTTGTTGCAAGTACATCCGTTATTAATCCAGATGCATTGACGATCATCCTGGTCTGGGCAATTAGAGCTTTGACAAACAGCTTGAGTTGAGATGTCAGAACAGGTTCTTGGATCCTTGTTGCAAGTACATCCGTTGTTAATCCAGATGCATTGACGATCATCCTGGTCTGGGCAATTAGAGCTTTGACAAACAGCTTGAGTTGAGATGTCGGAACAAGTTCTTGGATCCTTGTTGCAAGTACATCCGTTATTAATCCAGATGCATTGACGATCATCCTGGTCTGGGCAATTAGAGCTTTGACAAGCAGCTTGAGTTGAGATGTCAGAACAGGTTCTTGGATCCTTGTTGCAAGTACATCCGTTGTTAATCCAGATGCATTGACGATCATCCTGGTCTGGGCAATTAGAGCTTTGACAAACAGCTTGAGTTGAGATGTCAGAACAGGTTCTTGGATCCTTGTTGCAAGTACATCCGTTATTAATCCAGATGCATTGACGATCATCCTGGTCTGGGCAATTAGAGCTTTGACAAACAGCTTGAGTTGAGATGTCGGAACAGGTTCTTGGATCCTTGTTGCAAGTACATCCGTTATTAATCCAGATGCATTGACGATCATCCTGGTCTGGGCAATTAGAGCTTTGACAAACAGCTTGAGTTGAGATGTCGGAACAGGTTCTTGGATCCTTGTTGCAAGTACATCCGTTGTTAATCCAGATGCATTGACGATCATCCTGGTCTGGGCAATTAGAGCTTTGACAAGCAGCTTGAGTTGAGATGTCAGAACAGGTTCTTGGATCCTTGTTGCAAGTACATCCGTTATTAATCCAGATGCATTGACGATCATCCTGGTCTGGGCAATTAGAGCTTTGACAAACAGCTTGAGTTGAGATGTCAGAACAGGTTCTTGGATCCTTGTTGCAAGTACATCCGTTATTAATCCAGATGCATTGACGATCATCCTGGTCTGGGCAATTAGAGCTTTGACAAACAGCTTGAGTTGAGATGTCGGAACAGGTTCTTGGATCCTTGTTGCAAGTACATCCGTTATTAATCCAGATACATTGACGATCATCCTGGTCTGGGCAATTAGAGCTTTGACAAGCAGCTTGAGTTGAGATGTCAGAACAGGTTCTTGGATCCTTGTTGCAAGTACATCCGTTGTTAATCCAGATGCATTGACGATCATCCTGGTCTGGGCAATTAGAGCTTTGACAAACAGCTTGAGTTGAGATGTCAGAACAGGTTCTTGGATCCTTGTTGCAAGTACATCCGTTATTAATCCAGATGCATTGACGATCATCCTGGTCTGGGCAATTAGAGCTTTGACAAACAGCTTGAGTTGAGATGTCAGAACAGGTTCTTGGATCCTTGTTGCAAGTACATCCGTTATTAATCCAGATGCATTGACGATCATCCTGGTCTGGGCAATTAGAGCTTTGACAAGCAGCTTGAGTTGAGATGTCAGAACAGGTTCTTGGATCCTCGTTGCAAGTACATCCGTTATTAATCCAGATGCATTGACGATCATCCTGGTCTGGGCAATTAGAGCTTTGACAAGCAGCTTGAGTTGAGATGTCAGAACAGGTTCTTGGATCCTTGTTGCAAGTACATCCGTTATTAATCCAGATGCATTGACGATCATCCTGGTCTGGGCAATTAGAGCTTTGACAAACAGCTTGAGTTGAGATGTCAGAACAGGTTCTTGGATCCTTGTTGCAAGTACATCCGTTATTAATCCAGATGCATTGACGATCATCCTGGTCTGGGCAATTAGAGCTTTGACGAGCAGCTTGAGTTGAGATGTCGGAACAGGTTCTTGGATCCTTGTTGCAAGTACATCCGTTATTAATCCAGATGCATTGACGATCATCCTGGTCTGGGCAATTAGAGCTTTGACAAACAGCTTGAGTTGAGATGTCAGAACAGGTTCTTGGATCCTTGTTGCAAGTACATCCGTTGTTAATCCAGATGCATTGACGATCATCCTGGTCTGGGCAATTAGAGCTTTGACAAACAGCTTGAGTTGAGATGTCGGAACAGGTTCTTGGATCCTTGTTGCAAGTACATCCGTTATTAATCCAGATGCATTGACGATCATCCTGGTCTGGGCAATTAGAGCTTTGACAAGCAGCTTGAGTTGAGATGTCAGAACAGGTTCTTGGATCCTTGTTGCAAGTACATCCGTTATTAATCCAGATGCATTGACGATCATCCTGGTCTGGGCAATTAGAGCTTTGACAAACAGCTTGAGTTGAGATGTCAGAACAGGTTCTTGGATCCTTGTTGCAAGTACATCCGTTATTAATCCAGATGCATTGACGATCATCCTGGTCTGGGCAATTAGAGCTTTGACAAACAGCTTGAGTTGAGATGTCGGAACAAGTTCTTGGATCCTTGTTGCAAGTACATCCGTTATTAATCCAGATGCATTGACGATCATCCTGGTCTGGGCAATTAGAGCTTTGACAAGCAGCTTGAGTTGAGATGTCAGAACAGGTTCTTGGATCCTTGTTGCAAGTACATCCGTTATTAATCCAGATGCATTGACGATCATCCTGGTCTGGGCAATTAGAGCTTTGACAAACAGCTTGAGTTGAGATGTCAGAACAGGTTCTTGGATCCTTGTTGCAAGTACATCCGTTATTAATCCAGATGCATTGACGATCATCCTGGTCTGGGCAATTAGAGCTTTGACAAACAGCTTGAGTTGAGATGTCGGAACAAGTTCTTGGATCCTTGTTGCAAGTACATCCGTTATTAATCCAGATGCATTGACGATCATCCTGGTCTGGGCAATTAGAGCTTTGACAAGCAGCTTGAGTTGAGATGTCAGAACAGGTTCTTGGATCCTTGTTGCAAGTACATCCGTTATTAATCCAGATGCATTGACGATCATCCTGGTCTGGGCAATTAGAGCTTTGACAAACAGCTTGAGTTGAGATGTCGGAACAAGTTCTTGGATCCTTGTTGCAAGTACATCCGTTATTAATCCAGATGCATTGACGATCATCCTGGTCTGGGCAATTAGAGCTTTGACAAACAGCTTGAGTTGAGATGTCGGAACAAGTTCTTGGATCCTTGTTGCAAGTACATCCGTTATTAATCCAGATGCATTGACGATCATCCTGGTCTGGGCAATTAGAGCTTTGACAAACAGCTTGAGTTGAGATGTCGGAACAAGTTCTTGGATCCTTGTTGCAAGTACATCCGTTATTAATCCAGATGCATTGACGATCATCCTGGTCTGGGCAATTAGAGCTTTGACAAACAGCTTGAGTTGAGATGTCAGAACAGGTTCTTGGATCCTTGTTGCAAGTACATCCGTTGTTAATCCAGATACATTGACGATCATCCTGGTCTGGGCAATTAGAGCTTTGACAAACAGCTTGAGTTGAGATGTCAGAACAGGTTCTTGGATCCTTGTTGCAAGTACATCCGTTGTTAATCCAGATGCATTGACGATCATCCTGGTCTGGGCAATTAGAGCTTTGACAAACAGCTTGAGTTGAGATGTCAGAACAGGTTCTTGGATCCTTGTTGCAAGTACATCCGTTGTTAATCCAGATACATTGACGATCATCCTGGTCTGGGCAATTAGAGCTTTGACAAACAGCTTGAGTTGAGATGTCAGAACAGGTTCTTGGATCCTTGTTGCAAGTACATCCGTTATTAATCCAGATACATTGACGATCATCCTGGTCTGGGCAATTAGAGCTTTGACAAACAGCTTGAGTTGAGATGTCAGAACAGGTTCTTGGATCCTTGTTGCAAGTACATCCGTTGTTAATCCAGATGCATTGACGATCATCCTGGTCTGGGCAATTAGAGCTTTGACAAACAGCTTGAGTTGAGATGTCGGAACAAGTTCTTGGATCCTTGTTGCAAGTACATCCGTTATTAATCCAGATGCATTGACGATCATCCTGGTCTGGGCAATTAGAGCTTTGACAAACAGCTTGAGTTGAGATGTCGGAACAGGTTCTTGGATCCTTGTTGCAAGTACATCCGTTATTAATCCAGATACATTGACGATCATCCTGGTCTGGGCAATGAGATGTCTGACAAGATGCACGAGTTGAAATTTCCGAACAGGTTCTTGGATCAGTGTTGCAAGTACATCCGTTATTAATCCAGATGCATTGACGATCATCCTGGTCTGGGCAATGAGATGTCTGACAAGATGCACGAGTTGAAATTTCCGAACAGGTTCTTGGATCAGTGTTGCAAGTACATCCGTTATTAATCCAGATGCATTGACGATCATCTTGGTCTGGGCAATTAGAGCTTTGACAAAAAGCTTGAGTTGAAATTTCTGAACAGGTTCTCGGATCAGTGTTGCAAGTACATCCGTTATTAATCCAGATGCATTGACGATCATCCTGGTCTGGGCAATGTGATGTCTGACAAGATGCACGAGTTGAAATTTCCGAACAGGTTCTTGGATCAGTGTTGCAAGTACATCCGTTATTAATCCAGATGCATTGACGATCATCCTGGTCTGGGCAATGTGATGTCTGACAAGATGCACGAGTTGAAATTTCCGAACAGGTTCTTGGATCAGTGTTGCAAGTACATCCGTTATTAATCCAGATGCATTGACGATCATCTTGGTCTGGGCAATTAGAGCTTTGACAAAAAGCTTGAGTTGAAATTTCTGAACAGGTTCTCGGATCAGTGTTGCAAGTACATCCGTTATTAATCCAGATGCATTGACGATCATCCTGGTCTGGGCAATGAGATGTCTGACAAGATGCACGAGTTGAAATTTCCGAACAGGTTCTTGGATCAGTGTTGCAAGTACATCCGTTATTAATCCAGATGCATTGACGATCATCCTGGTCTGGGCAATGAGATGTCTGACAAGATGCACGAGTTGAAATTTCCGAACAGGTTCTTGGATCAGTGTTGCAAGTACATCCGTTATTAATCCAGATGCATTGACGATCATCCTGGTCTGGGCAATTAGATGTGTGACAAGTAGTTGGAGTCGAGAAGTCATCACAAGAAGGTTTCACACATTTACACTCCCTCGTAGTTCTAATCCAAGTACATTGTTGAGTAGAAAGATCAGGACACACTGCTCTTCTGCAGCTTCTCAGATTCCCGTACGAATCACACGGCCTTTGAGAAAGTGTTCAACGACACCCTCTAATTTGATCGTTGATTTGGACAGAAACCACGGAACATATTTTGTATGATACTTAAGTTATAATGAATTACAATGATTAAATAACTAAACCTTTCACTGCTCATATTGGAATCGAGATTTCGTTAATCTTAGTTTCAAAATTAACAAAATCAACGTAGCAAGCTTGGCTACAAGAGAGACACAGCGACAAAATTTCCTCCACCTAAAACAATTCTTTCATAGACATATAACAGTCTAAACAGAGAGAGGAAAAGAGAAAAAAGACAGCAGCGTTCAACGACAATCTCGAGGAAAAAATGCGTCAGAATGTATCCAACATTGCAGTATAACATGAGAAGTATAAGCAGGTAACTCAGTAGCTTCGGATGAATTAACTTCACTCCATTGCTACCGATACTCAAACAATTACAATGCTCACTGCAGTATTTCACTCCCCTAAAAAAAGCTATTGTTAGCTACCGACAAAAAAAATCAGAGAGGGAAGGAAAAAGGTACTATTCCTAAATTGTAAGTAAAAACATGAGTCTAACTGTAATACAATAAGACACCGCTGTGAGAGAGTAAAATGAAGAGCCATGAACACAAGCCTTACAGAGTGCATTCATCACTACTTAAATCATTTGAGCGAATAAAAATATCTTGAAAATAAAGACAACAGAAATATAGCATGAACAGCTTCGCATAACTACCTTAAACACTCATTGAAGTATACAAAGAGAAACATCTTCATCTACTTTACAATCTTCAAGAGTATTCTTTTTAAATCATAATTTGTTAAAACGACGAACAATATACCGCTGACTAAATCAATCGGCAAGTACACCCAACTTCACTCCAGACACACCGACGATCATCCTGGTCTGGGCAATTAGAGCTTTGACAAACAGCTTGAGTTGAGATGTCGGAACAAGTTCTTGGATCCTTGTTGCAAGTACATCCGTTATTAATCCAGATGCATTGACGATCATCCTGGTCTGGGCAATTAGAGCTTTGACAAACAGCTTGAGTTGAGATGTCAGAACAGGTTCTTGGATCCTTGTTGCAAGTACATCCGTTATTAATCCAGATGCATTGACGATCATCCTGGTCTGGGCAATTAGAGCTTTGACAAACAGCTTGAGTTGAGATGTCGGAACAGGTTCTTGGATCCTTGTTGCAAGTACATCCGTTATTAATCCAGATGCATTGACGATCATCCTGGTCTGGGCAATTAGAGCTTTGACAAACAGCTTGAGTTGAGATGTCAGAACAGGTTCTTGGATCCTTGTTGCAAGTACATCCGTTATTAATCCAGATGCATTGACGATCATCCTGGTCTGGGCAATTAGAGCTTTGACAAGCAGCTTGAGTTGAGATGTCAGAACAGGTTCTTGGATCCTTGTTGCAAGTACATCCGTTGTTAATCCAGATGCATTGACGATCATCCTGGTCTGGGCAATTAGAGCTTTGACAAGCAGCTTGAGTTGAGATGTCAGAACAGGTTATTGGATCCTTGTTGCAAGTACATCCGTTATTAATCCAGATGCATTGACGATCATCCTGGTCTGGGCAATTAGAGCTTTGACAAGCAGCTTGAGTTGAGATGTCAGAACAGGTTCTTGGATCCTTGTTGCAAGTACATCCGTTATTAATCCAGATACATTGACGATCATCCTGGTCTGGGCAATTAGAGCTTTGACAAGCAGCTTGAGTTGAGATGTCGGAACAAGTTCTTGGATCCTTGTTGCAAGTACATCCGTTATTAATCCAGATGCATTGACGATCATCCTGGTCTGGGCAATTACAGCTTTGACAAACAGCTTGAGTTGAGATGTCAGAACAGGTTCTTGGATCCTTGTTGCAAGTACATCCGTTATTAATCCAGATGCATTGACGATCATCCTGGTCTGGGCAATTAGAGCTTTGACAAACAGCTTGAGTTGAGATGTCAGAACAGGTTCTTGGATCCTTGTTGCAAGTACATCCGTTATTAATCCAGATGCATTGACGATCATCCTGGTCTGGGCAATTAGAGCTTTGACAAACAGCTTGAGTTGAGATGTCAGAACAGGTTCTTGGATCCTTGTTGCAAGTACATCCGTTATTAATCCAGATGCATTGACGATCATCCTGGTCTGGGCAATTAGAGCTTTGACAAACAGCTTGAGTTGAGATGTCAGAACAGGTTCTTGGATCCTTGTTGCAAGTACATCCGTTGTTAATCCAGATGCATTGACGATCATCCTGGTCTGGGCAATTAGAGCTTTGACAAACAGCTTGAGTTGAGATGTCAGAACAGGTTCTTGGATCCTTGTTGCAAGTACATCCGTTATTAATCCAGATGCATTGACGATCATCCTGGTCTGGGCAATTAGAGCTTTGACAAACAGCTTGAGTTGAGATGTCAGAACAGCTTCTTGGATCCTTGTTGCAAGTACATCCGTTATTAATCCAGATGCATTGACGATCATCCTGGTCTGGGCAATTAGAGCTTTGACAAACAGCTTGAGTTGAGATGTCAGAACAGGTTCTTGGATCCTTGTTGCAAGTACATCCGTTATTAATCCAGATGCATTGACGATCATCCTGGTCTGGGCAATTAGATGTTTGACAAGTAGTTGGAGTCGAGAAGTCATCACAAGAAGGTTTCACACATTTACACTCCCTCGTAGTTCTAATCCAAGTACATTGTTGAGTAGAAAGATCAGGACACACTGCTCTTCTGCAGCTTCTCAGATTCCCGTACGAATCACACGGCCTTTGAGAAAGAGCCAATGTGAGGATAACAGCGATTGAATATATCATATTTGATGTTAGATAAACTATTAAGAGTAATATTAAGTAGCGAGAATCACGAAGTAAGAAATATCAGTGTTCAACGACACCCTCTAATTTGATCGTTGATTTGGACAGAAACCACGGAACATATTTTGTATGATACTTAAGTTATAATGAATTACAATGATTAAATAACTAAACCTTTCACTGCTCATATTGGAATCGAGATTTCGTTAATCTTAGTTTCAAAATTAACAAAATCAACGTAGCAAGCTTGGCTACAAGAGAGACACAGCGACAAAATTTCCTCCACCTAAAACAATTCTTTCATAGACATATAACAGTCTAAACAGAGAGAGGAAAAGAGAAAAAAGACAGCAGCGTTCAACGACAATCTCGAGGAAAAAATGCGTCAGAATGTATCCAACATTGCAGTATAACATGAGAAGTATAAGCAGGTAACTCAGTAGCTTCGGATGAATTAACTTCACTCCATTGCTACCGATACTCAAACAATTACAATGCTCACTGCAGTATTTCACTCCCCTAAAAAAAGCTATTGTTAGCTACCGACAAAAAAAATCAGAGAGGGAAGGAAAAAGGTACTATTCCTAAATTGTAAGTAAAAACATGAGTCTAAATGTAATACAATAAGACACCGCTGTGAGAGAGTAAAATGAAGAGCCATGAACACAAGCCTTACAGAGTGCATTCATCACTACTTAAATCATTTGAGCGAATAAAAATATCTTGAAAATAAAGACAACAGAAATATAGCATGAACAGCTTCGCATAACTACCTGAAACACTCATTGAAGTATACAAAGAGAAACATCTTCATCTACTTTACAATCTTCAAGAGTATTCTTTTTAAATCATAGTTTGTTAAAACGACGAACAATATACCGCTGACTAAATCAATCGGCAAGTACACCCAACTTCACTCCAGACACACCGACGATCATCCTGGTCTGGGCAATTAGAGCTTTGACAAACAGCTTGAGTTGAGATGTCGGAACAGGTTCTTGGATCCTTGTTGCAAGTACATCCGTTATTAATCCAGATGCATTGACGATCATCCTGGTCTGGGCAATTAGAGCTTTGACAAACAGCTTGAGTTGAGATGTCGGAACAAGTTCTTGGATCCTTGTTGCAAGTACATCCGTTATTAATCCAGATGCATTGACGATCATCCTGGTCTGGGCAATTAGAGCTTTGACAAACAGCTTGAGTTGAGATGTCGGAACAAGTTCTTGGATCCTTGTTGCAAGTACATCCGTTATTAATCCAGATGCATTGACGATCATCCTGGTCTGGGCAATTAGAGCTTTGACAAGCAGCTTGAGTTGAGATGTCAGAACAGGTTCTTGGATCCTTGTTGCAAGTACATCCGTTATTAATCCAGATGCATTGACGATCATGCTGGTCTGGGCAATTAGAGCTTTGACAAACAGCTTGAGTTGAGATGTCGGAACAAGTTCTTGGATCCTTGTTGCAAGTACATCCGTTATTAATCCAGATGCATTGACGATCATCCTGGTCTGGGCAATTAGAGCTTTGACAAACAGCTTGAGTTGAGATGTCAGAACAGGTTCTTGGATCCTTGTTGCAAGTACATCCGTTATTAATCCAGATGCATTGACGATCATCCTGGTCTGGGCAATTAGAGCTTTGACAAACAGCTTGAGTTGAGATGTCAGAACAGGTTCTTGGATCCTTGTTGCAAGTACATCCGTTTTTAATCCAGATGCATTGACGATCATCCTGGTCTGGGCAATTAGAGCTTTGACAAACAGCTTGAGTTGAGATGTCGGAACAAGTTCTTGGATCCTTGTTGCAAGTACATCCGTTATTAATCCAGATGCATTGACGATCATCCTGGTCTGGGCAATTAGAGCTTTGACAAGCAGCTTGAGTTGAGATGTCAGAACATGTTCTTGGATCCTTGTTGCAAGTACATCCGTTATTAATCCAGATGCATTGACGATCATCCTGGTCTGGGCAATTAGAACTTTGACAAGCAGCTTGAGTTGAGATGTCAGAACAGGTTCTTGGATCCTTGTTGCAAGTACATCCGTTATTAATCCAGATGCATTGACGATCATCCTGATCTGGGCAATTAGAGCTTTGACAAACAGCTTGAGTTGAGATATCGGAACAGGTTCTTGGATCCTTGTTGCAAGTACATCCGTTATTAATCCAGATGCATTGACGATCATCCTGGTCTGGGCAATTAGAACTTTGACAAGCAGCTTGAGTTGAGATGTCAGAACAGGTTCTTGGATCCTTGTTGCAAGTACATCCGTTATTAATCCAGATGCATTGACGATCATCCTGATCTGGGCAATTAGAGCTTTGACAAACAGCTTGAGTTGAGATGTCGGAACAGGTTCTTGGATCCTTGTTGCAAGTACATCCGTTATTAATCCAGATGCATTGACGATCATCCTGGTCTGGGCAATTAGAGCTTTGACAAGCAGCTTGAGTTGAGATGTCAGAACATGTTCTTGGATCCTTGTTGCAAGTACATCCGTTATTAATCCAGATGCATTGACGATCATCCTGGTCTGGGCAATTAGAACTTTGACAAACAGCTTGAGTTGAGATGTCAGAACAGGTTCTTGGATCCTTGTTGCAAGTACATCCGTTATTAATCCAGATGCATTGACGATCATCCTGATCTGGGCAATTAGAGCTTTGACAAACAGCTTGAGTTGAGATGTCGGAACAGGTTCTTGGATCCTTGTTGCAAGTACATCCGTTATTAATCCAGATGCATTGACGATCATCCTGGTCTGGGCAATTAGAGCTTTGACAAGCAGCTTGAGTTGAGATGTCAGAACAGGTTCTTGGATCCTTGTTGCAAGTACATCCGTTATTAATCCAGATGCATTGACGATCATCCTGATCTGGGCAATTAGAGCTTTGACAAACAGCTTGAGTTGAGATTTCGGAACAGGTTCTCGGATCTGTGTTGCAAGTACATCCGTTATTAATCCAGATGCATTGACGATCATCCTGGTCTGGGCAATTAGATGTTTGACAAGTAGTTGGAGTCGAGAAGTCATCACAAGAAGGTTTCACACATTTACACTCCCTCGTAGTTCTAATCCAAGTACATTGTTGAGTAGAAAGATCAGGACACACTGCTCTTCTGCAGCTTCTCAGATTCCCGTACGAATCACACGGCCTTTGAGAAAGAGCCAATGTGAGGATAACAGCGATTGAATATATCATATTTGATGTTAGATAAACTATTAAGAGTAATATTAAGTAGCGAGAATCACGAAGTAAGAAATATCAGTGTTCAACGACACCCTCTAATTTGATCGTTGATTTGGACAGAAACCACGGAACATATTTTGTATGATACTTAAGTTATAATGAATTACAATGATTAAATAACTAAACCTTTCACTGCTCATATTGGAATCGAGATTTCGTTAATCTTAGTTTCAAAATTAACAAAATCAACGTAGCAAGCTTGGCTACAAGAGAGACACAGCGACAAAATTTCCTCCACCTAAAACAATTCTTTCATAGACATATAACAGTCTAAACAGAGAGAGGAAAAGAGAAAAAAGACAGCAGCGTTCAACGACAATCTCGAGGAAAAAATGCGTCAGAATGTATCCAACATTGCAGTATAACATGAGAAGTATAAGCAGGTAACTCAGTAGCTTCGGATGAATTAACTTCACTCCATTGCTACCGATACTCAAACAATTACAATGCTCACTGCAGTATTTCACTACCCTAAAAAAAGCTATTGTTAGCTACCGACAAAAAAAATCAGAGAGGGAAAGAAAAAGGTACTATTCCTAAATTGTAAGTAAAAACATGAGTCTAAATGTAATACAATAAGACACCGCTGTGAGAGAGTAAAATGAAGAGCCATGAACACAAGCCTTACAGAGTGCATTCATCACTACTTAAATCATTTGAGCGAATAAAAATATCTTGAAAATAAAGACAACTGAAATATAGCATGAACAGCTTCGCATAACTATCTGAAACACTCATTGAAGTATACAAAGAGAAACATCTTCATCTACTTTACAATCTTCAAGAGTATTCTTTTTAAATCATAGTTTGTTAAAACGACGAACAATATACCGCTGACTAAATCAATCGGCAAGTACACCCAACTTCACTCCAGACACACCGACGATCATCCTGGTCTGGGCAATAAGAGCTCTGACAAACAGCTTGAGTTGAGATGTCAGAACAGGTTCTTGGATCCTTGTTGCAAGTACATCCGTTATTAATCCAGATGCATTGACGATCATCCTGGTCTGGGCAATTAGAGCTTTGACAAGCAGCTTGAGTTGAGATGTCAGAACAGGTTCTTGGATCCTTGTTGCAAGTACATCCGTTGTTAATCCAGATGCATTGACGATCATCCTGGTCTGGGCAATTAGAGCTTTGACAAACAGCTTGAGTTGAGATGTCAGAACAGGTTCTTGGATCCTTGTTGCAAGTACATCCGTTATTAATCCAGATGCATTGACGATCATCCTGGTCTGGGCAATTAGAGCTTTGACAAACAGCTTGAGTTGAGATGTCGGAACAAGTTCTTGGATCCTTGTTGCAAGTACATCCGTTATTAATCCAGATGCATTGACGATCATCCTGGTCTGGACAATTAGAGCTTTGACAAGCAGCTTGAGTTGAGATGTCAGAACAGGTTCTTGGATCCTTGTTGCAAGTACATCCGTTATTAATCCAGATGCATTGACGATCATCCTGGTCTGGGCAATTAGAGCTTTGACAAACAGCTTGAGTTGAGATGTCAGAACAGGTTCTTGGATCCTTGTTGCAAGTACATCCGTTATTAATCCAGATGCATTGACGATCATCCTGGTCTGGGCAATTAGAGCTTTGACAAACAGCTTGAGTTGAGATGTCGGAACAAGTTCTTGGATCCTTGTTGCAAGTACATCCGTTATTAATCCAGATGCATTGACGATCATCCTGGTCTGGGCAATTAGAGCTTTGACAAACAGCTTGAGTTGAGATGTCGGAACAAGTTCTTGGATCCTTGTTGCAAGTACATCCGTTATTAATCCAGATGCATTGACGATCATCCTGGTCTGGGCAATTAGAGCTTTGACAAACAGCTTGAGTTGAGATGTCGGAACAGGTTCTTGGATCCTTGTTGCAAGTACATCCGTTATTAATCCAGATGCATTGACGATCATCCTGGTCTGGGCAATTAGAGCTTTGACAAACAGCTTGAGTTGAGATGTCGGAACAAGTTCCTGGATCCTTGTTGCAAGTACATCCGTTATTAATCCAGATGCATTGACGATCATCCTGGTCTGGGCAATTAGAGCTTTGACAAACAGCTTGAGTTGAGATGTCAGAACAGGTTCTTGGATCCTTGTTGCAAGTACATCCGTTATTAATCCAGATGCATTGACGATCATCCTGGTCTGGGCAATTAGAGCTTTGACAAACAGCTTGAGTTGAGATGTCAGAACAGGTTCTTGGATCCTTGTTGCAAGTACATCCGTTATTAATCCAGATGCATTGACGATCATCCTGGTCTGGGCAATTAGAGCTCTGACAAACAGCTTGAGTTGAGATGTCGGAACAGGTTCTTGGATCAGTGTTGCAAGTACATCCGTTATTAATCCAGATGCATTGACGATCATCCTGGTCTGGGCAATTAGAGCTTTGACAAACAGCTTGAGTTGAGATGTCAGAACAGGTTCTTGGATCCTTGTTGCAAGTACATCCGTTATTAATCCAGATGCATTGACGATCATCCTGGTCTGGGCAATTAGAGCTTTGACAAACAGCTTGAGTTGAGATGTCGGAACAAGTTCTTGGATCCTTGTTGCAAGTACATCCGTTATTAATCCAGATGCATTGACGATCATCCTGGTCTGGGCAATTAGAGCTTTGACAAACAGCTTGAGTTGAGATGTCAGAACAGGTTCTTGGATCCTTGTTGCAAGTACATCCGTTATTAATCCAGATGCATTGACGATCATCCTGGTCTGGGCAATTAGAGCTTTGACAAACAGCTTGAGTTGAGATGTCGGAACAAGTTCTTGGATCCTTGTTGCAAGTACATCCGTTATTAATCCAGATGCATTGACGATCATCCTGGTCTGGGCAATTAGAGCTTTGACAAACAGCTTGAGTTGAGATGTCAGAACAGGTTCTTGGATCCTTGTTGCAAGTACATCCGTTATTAATCCAGATGCATTGACGATCATCCTGGTCTGGGCAATTAGAGCTTTGACAAACAGCTTGAGTTGAGATGTCGGAACAAGTTCTTGGATCCTTGTTGCAAGTACATCCGTTATTAATCCAGATGCATTGACGATCATCCTGGTCTGGGCAATTAGAGCTTTGACAAACAGCTTGAGTTGAGATGTCAGAACAGGTTCTTGGATCCTTGTTGCAAGTACATCCGTTATTAATCCAGATGCATTGACGATCATCCTGGTCTGGGCAATTAGAGCTTTGACAAGCAGCTTGAGTTGAGATGTCAGAACAGGTTCTTGGATCCTTGTTGCAAGTACATCCGTTATTAATCCAGATGCATTGACGATCATCCTGGTCTGGGCAATTAGAACTTTGACAAACAGCTTGAGTTGAGATGTCGGAACAAGTTCTTGGATCCTTGTTGCAAGTACATCCGTTATTAATCCAGATGCATTGACGATCATCTTCGTCTGGGCAATTAGAGCTTTGACAAACAGCTTGAGTTGAGATGTCGGAACAAGTTCTTGGATCCTTGTTGCAAGTACATCCGTTATTAATCCAGATGCATTGACGATCATCCTGGTCTGGGCAATTAGAGCTTTGACAAACAGCTTGAGTTGAGATGTCGGAACAAGTTCTTGGATCCTTGTTGCAAGTACATCCGTTATTAATCCAGATGCATTGACGATCATCCTGGTCTGGGCAATTAGAGCTTTGACAAGCAGCTTGAGTTGAGATGTCAGAACAGGTTCTTGGATCCTTGTTGCAAGTACATCCGTTATTAATCCAGATGCATTGACGATCATCCTGGTCTGGGCAATTAGAGCTTTGACAAACAGCTTGAGTTGAGATGTCGGAACAAGTTCTTGGATCCTTGTTGCAAGTACATCCGTTATTAATCCAGATGCATTGACGATCATCCTGGTCTGGGCAATTAGAACTTTGACAAACAGCTTGAGTTGAGATGTCAGAACAGGTTCTTGGATCCTTGTTGCAAGTACATCCGTTATTAATCCAGATGCATTGACGATCATCCTGGTCTGGGCAATTAGAGCTTTGACAAACAGCTTGAGTTGAGATGTCGGAACAAGTTCTTGGATCCTTGTTGCAAGTACATCCGTTATTAATCCAGATGCATTGACGATCATCCTGGTCTGGGCAATTAGAGCTTTGACAAGCAGCTTGAGTTGAGATGTCAGAACAGGTTCTTGGATCCTTGTTGCAAGTACATCCGTTATTAATCCAGATGCATTGACGATCATCCTGGTCTGGGCAATTAGAGCTTTGACAAACAGCTTGAGTTGAAATGTCAGAACAGATTCTTGGATCCTTGTTGCAAGTACATCCGTTATTAATCCAGATGCATTGACGATCATCCTGGTCTGGGCAATTAGAGCTTTGACAAACAGCTTGAGTTGAAATGTCAGAACAGATTCTTGGATCCTTGTTGCAAGTACATCCGTTATTAATCCAGATGCATTGACGATCATCCTGGTCTGGGCAATTAGAGCTTTGACAAACAGCTTGAGTTGAAATGTCAGAACAGATTCTTGGATCCTTGTTGCAAGTACATCCGTTATTAATCCAGATGCATTGACGATCATCCTGGTCTGGGCAATTAGAGCTTTGACAAACAGCTTGAGTTGAGATGTCAGAACAGGTTCTTGGATCCTTGTTGCAAGTACATCCGTTATTAATCCAGATGCATTGACGATCATCCTGGTCTGGGCAATTAGATGTTTGACAAGTAGTTGGAGTCGAGAAGTCATCACAAGAAGGTTTCACACATTTACACTCCCTCGTAGTTCTAATCCAAGTACATTGTTGAGTAGAAAGATCAGGACACACTGCTCTTCTGCAGCTTCTCAGATTCCCGTACGAATCACACGGCCTTTGAGAAAGAGCCAATGTGAGGATAACAGCGATTGAATAAATCATATTTGATGTTAGATAAACTATTAAGAGTAATATTAAGTAGCGAGAATCACGAAGTAAGAAATATCAGTGTTCAACGACACCCTCTAATTTGATCGTTGATTTGGACAGAAACCACGGAACATATTTTGTATGATACTTAAGTTATAATGAATTACAATGATTAAATAACTAAACCTTTCACTGCTCATATTGGAATCGAGATTTCGTTAATCTTAGTTTCAAAATTAACAAAATCAACGTAGCAAGCTTGGCTACAAGAGAGACACAGCGACAAAATTTCCTCCACCTAAAACAATTCTTTCATAGACATATAACAGTCTAAACAGAGAGAGGAAAAGAGAAAAAAGACAGCAGCGTTCAACGACAATCTCGAGGAAAAAATGCGTCAGAATGTATCCAACATTGCAGTATAACATGAGAAGTATAAGCAGGTAACTCAGTAGCTTCGGATGAATTAGCTTCACTCCATTGCTACCGATACTCAAACAATTACAATGCTCACTGCAGTATTTCACTCCCCTAAAAAAAGCTATTGTTAGCTACCGACAAAAAAAATCAGAGAGGGAAGGAAAAAGGTACTATTCCTAAATTGTAAGTAAAAACATGAGTCTAAATGTAATACAATAAGACACCGCTGTGAGAGAGTAAAATGAAGAGCCATGAACACAAGCCTTACAGAGTGCATTCATCACTACTTAAATCATTTGAGCGAATAAAAATATCTTGAAAATAAAGACAACTGAAATATAGCATGAACAGCTTCGCATAACTATCTGAAACACTCATTGAAGTATACAAAGAGAAACATCTTCATCTACTTTACAATCTTCAAGAGTATTCTTTTTAAATCATAGTTTGTTAAAACGACGAACAATATACCGCTGACTAAATCAATCGGCAAGTACACCCAACTTCACTCCAGACACACCGACGATCATCCTGGTCTGGGCAATAAGAGCTCTGACAAACAGCTTGAGTTGAGATGTCAGAACAGGTTCTTGGATCCTTGTTGCAAGTACATCCGTTGTTAATCCAGATGCATTGACGATCATCCTGGTCTGGGCAATTAGAGCTTTGACAAACAGCTTGAGTTGAGATGTCAGAACAGGTTCTTGGATCCTTGTTGCAAGTACATCCGTTATTAATCCAGATGCATTGACGATCATCCTGGTCTGGGCAATTAGAGCTTTGACAAACAGCTTGAGTTGAGATGTCGGAACAAGTTCTTGGATCCTTGTTGCAAGTACATCCGTTGTTAATCCAGATGCATTGACGATCATCCTGGTCTGGGCAATTAGAGCTTTGACAAACAGCTTGAGTTGAGATGTCAGAACAGGTTCTTGGATCCTTGTTGCAAGTACATCCGTTATTAATCCAGATGCATTGACGATCATCCTGGTCTGGACAATTAGAGCTTTGACAAGCAGCTTGAGTTGAGATGTCAGAACAGGTTCTTGGATCCTTGTTGCAAGTACATCCGTTATTAATCCAGATGCATTGACGATCATCCTGGTCTGGGCAATTAGAGCTTTGACAAACAGCTTGAGTTGAGATGTCGGAACAGGTTCTTGGATCCTTGTTGCAAGTACATCCGTTGTTAATCCAGATGCATTGACGATCATCCTGGTCTGGGCAATTAGAGCTTTGACAAACAGCTTGAGTTGAGATGTCGGAACAGGTTCTTGGATCCTTGTTGCAAGTACATCCGTTATTAATCCAGATGCATTGACGATCATCCTGGTCTGGGCAATTAGAGCTTTGACAAACAGCTTGAGTTGAGATGTCAGAACAGGTTCTTGGATCCTTGTTGCAAGTACATCCGTTATTAATCCAGATGCATTGACGATCATCCTGGTCTGGGCAATTAGAGCTTTGACAAACAGCTTGAGTTGAGATGTCGGAACAGGTTCTTGGATCCTTGTTGCAAGTACATCCGTTGTTAATCCAGATGCATTGACGATCATCCTGGTCTGGGCAATTAGAGCTTTGACAAACAGCTTGAGTTGAGATGTCGGAACAGGTTCTTGGATCCTTGTTGCAAGTACATCCGTTATTAATCCAGATGCATTGACGATCATCCTGGTCTGGGCAATTAGAGCTTTGACAAACAGCTTGAGTTGAGATGTCAGAACAGGTTCTTGGATCCTTGTTGCAAGTACATCCGTTATTAATCCAGATGCATTGACGATCATCCTGGTCTGGGCAATTAGAGCTTTGACAAACAGCTTGAGTTGAGATGTCAGAACAGGTTCTTGGATCCTTGTTGCAAGTACATCCGTTATTAATCCAGATGCATTGACGATCATCCTGGTCTGGGCAATTAGAGCTTTGACAAACAGCTTGAGTTGAGATGTCAGAACAGGTTCTTGGATCCTTGTTGCAAGTACATCCGTTATTAATCCAGATGCATTGACGATCATCCTGGTCTGGGCAATTAGAGCTTTGACAAACAGCTTGAGTTGAGATGTCAGAACAGGTTCTTGGATCCTTGTTGCAAGTACATCCGTTATTAATCCAGATGCATTGACGATCATCCTGGTCTGGGCAATTAGAGCTTTGACAAACAGCTTGAGTTGAGATGTCAGAACAGGTTCTTGGATCCTTGTTGCAAGTACATCCGTTATTAATCCAGATGCATTGACGATCATCCTGGTCTGGGCAATTAGAGCTTTGACAAACAGCTTGAGTTGAGATGTCAGAACAAGTTCTTGGATCCTTGTTGCAAGTACATCCGTTATTAATCCAGATGCATTGACGATCATCCTGGTCTGGGCAATTAGAGCTTTGACAAACAGCTTGAGTTGAGATGTCGGAACAAGTTCTTGGATCCTTGTTGCAAGTACATCCGTTATTAATCCAGATGCATTGACGATCATCCTGGTCTGGGCAATTAGAGCTTTGACAAACAGCTTGAGTTGAGATGTCAGAACAGGTTCTTGGATCCTTGTTGCAAGTACATCCGTTATTAATCCAGATGCATTGACGATCATCCTGGTCTGGGCAATTAGAGCTTTGACAAACAGCTTGAGTTGAGATGTCGGAACAAGTTCTTGGATCCTTGTTGCAAGTACATCCGTTATTAATCCAGATGCATTGACGATCATCCTGGTCTGGGCAATTAGAGCTTTGACAAACAGCTTGAGTTGAGATGTCAGAACAGGTTCTTGGATCCTTGTTGCAAGTACATCCGTTATTAATCCAGATGCATTGACGATCATCCTGATCTGGGCAATTAGAGCTTTGACAAACAGCTTGAGTTGAGATTTCGGAACAGGTTCTCGGATCTGTGTTGCAAGTACATCCGTTATTAATCCAGATGCATTGACGATCATCCTGGTCTGGGCAATTAGATGTTTGACAAGTAGTTGGAGTCGAGAAGTCATCACAAGAAGGTTTCACACATTTACACTCCCTCGTAGTTCTAATCCAAGTACATTGTTGAGTAGAAAGATCAGGACACACTGCTCTTCTGCAGCTTCTCAGATTCCCGTACGAATCACACGGCCTTTGAGAAAGAGCCAATGTGAGGATAACAGCGATTGAATAAATCATATTTGATGTTAGAAAAACTATTAAGAGTAATATTAAGTAGCGAGAATCACGAAGTAAGAAATATCAGTGTTCAACGACACCCTCTAATTTGATCGTTGATTTGGAGAGAAACCACGGAACATATTTTGTATGATACTTAAGTTATAATGAATTACAATGATTAAATAACTAAACCTTTCACTGCTCATATTGGAATCGAGATTTCGTTAATCTTAGTTTCAAAAGTAATCAAAATTAACAAAATCTACGTAGCAAGGTAGGATTCATGAGAGACACCGACAAATTTTCATCACCTAAAACAATTCTTTCATAGACATATAACAGTCTAAACAGAGAGAGGAAGAGGAAAAAGACAGCAGCGTTCAACGATAATCTCGAGGTAGAAATTCGTCAGAATGTATCCAACATTGCAGTATAACATGAGAAGTATAAGCAGGTAACTCAGTAGTTTGGAATGAATTAGTTTCAGTCCAATGCTACCGATGCTCAAAAAATAACAACGCTTACTGCAGTATTTCACTTCCCTTAAGGAGTGAACTCCAGAGAACGGGAAAAAAAAAAAATAGAGAGGGTGGGGGGAAAAAAAGAAGAAAAAGAAATAATCAGTTATTGACTCGGTAGTAAAACAGTTGGCTAAGTGTATTACAAAAGGAGACCGTTGCGAGAGATAAAAATGCAAAGCCAAATTGAACACACACTTTTTTTATGTGGCCAAAAAAAAAAAAGCATTTTATTTTTTTTTATTTATCTTCGAATTTAAAAGAAAATAATAAATTCGACAAAAATTAAAAAAGAGAGAAGAGGGGTTGTGGTTTTAGCTATTGGGGGGGGGGGAAATATGCCGATGCGAAAAGATTTATCTGGGAAGAATACCGCAGGTCTTTGCACAAGAAATAAAAGTACTGTCACCATGAAACAGGAGGCGTTGAACATTTGCCTGGTTTCTTTAGCAGAGGCCACGTGAACGTAGTTGAGCACCTCTTGCATACGCTACGGCGACAGTAAAATTACAGCTGTAATTAAAATAAATGTAAAAAAATAAAATGAAACCAAAGGTTAACAGTGGACGAACCCGACGTAAGACTACTCGAGTCTTCAGCGGTCCGCTCGGTGATAGCAGACAAGCTCACCCATCTGCCTGGAGACCATTCAAATAGGTTCGCTCTAAATTGGCGACCTAAACGATCAACCCTATCGCCACGATCGCCACTGATAACCTTTAACCAACTAAACAACGACCAAAGAAGGGGAAAGGGGAAAGTGCGCTTGTACCTGTACAGCCACGACTCTCAGTTTCCGTACTGGAGCCCTTTGGGGGGGAATTTGATACGATATACGAAATTTGCCGATGCGAAAAGATTTATCTGGGAAGAATACTGCAGGTCTTTGCACAAAAAATAAAAGTACTGTCACCATGAAACAGGAGGCGTTGAACATTGCCTGGTTTCTTTGGTGGAGGCCACGTGAACGTAGTTGACCACTTCTTGCATACGCTACCGTAACTCTGAAAAACAGCTGTAAATTAAAATAAATGTGAAAAAATAAAATGAAAACAAAAGTTAACAGTGGACGAACCCGACGTAAGGCTTTCCAAGACTACTCGAGTCTTCAGCGGTCCGCTCGGTGATAGCAGCCTAGGAAGGACAAGCTCACCCATCTGCCTGGAGACCATTCAAATTGGTTCGCTCTAAATTGGCGACCTAAACAATCAACCCTATCGCCACGATCGCCACTGATAACCTTTAACCAACTAAACTACTACCAAAAAAAGGGGAAAGGGGAAAGGGGAAAGGGGAAAGTGCAAAAAAAAATAAAATAAAATTGATTTATACAATGTTTTTAACAATTCAAATGTTTTCTGGGCTTATTGTTTAAAGTTTCTGCGAAAACAAATTACCTAACAAATCAGAATGAAGCTTCACTTAAATAAGAAGTCGCAAACATCTTCCAAACAAAGACAGCTTTCATTATTAATTAAACCAATCGAGCGACAAAAAAAAAAGTGACCAAGAAAAAAAAAAAAATAATTAATTCCACTAATACAATCTGAAATACTAATTGAAGGAAAGAAAGAGAAAACAGTATCATACGATTTACAGCTTTGTTAAAGTATTCATCAGTGCAGGAGGGGTTACCCTACACTCCTATTCAAGCATAATACATTTTTTAAAGACAGCTATCAAATTTTCTTCTACTTAAAATATATCATTTTGTTAACCAGATATTTATTCACACGACTTGGTCACTTACTTGGAGTAGTGTCGCACTCACATCCTCCTTTACGCCAGCAACACTGACGACCTTCCTGATCTGGGCACTTAGCTCTCTTACAATCCCATTGAGACCAGAAATCAGCACATGTTTTTGGAGCGGCTTTGCATTTACATCCACCTCTACCCCAGTAGCACGGTCGATCTTTCTGGTCTGGGCACTTAGCTCTCTGACAATCCCATGGGTACGTGAAGTCAGCACAGGTTTTTGGAGCAGCCTTGCATTCACATCCATCTTTACCCCAGAAGCACCTACGATCTTTCTGGTCCGGGCACTTAGCTCTCTTACAATCCCATGAAGACGAGAAATCAGCACACGTTTTAGGAACACTTTTGCATTTACATCCTTCTTTACCCCAGAAGCACTGTCCATCATCCTGGTCTGGGCACTTAGCTCTCTTACAATCCCATGGAGACGAGAAATCAGCACAGGTTTTTGGAGCAGCTTTGCATTCACATCCTTTTTTACCCCAGAAGCACCTTCGATCTTTATGGTCTGGACACTTAGCTCTCTTACAATCCCATGGAGACGAGAAATCAGCACAGGTTTTTGGAGCAGCTTTGCATTCACATCCATTTTTACCCCAGAAGCACCCTCGATCTTTCTGGTCTGGGCACTTAGCTCTCTTACAATCCCATGAAGACGAGAAATCAGCACAGGTTTTTGGAGCAGCTTTGCATTCACATCCATTTTTACCCCAGAAGCACCCTCGATCTTTCTGGTCTGGGCACTTAGCTCTCTTACAATCCCATGAAGACGAGAAATCAGCACAGGTTTTAGGAACACTTTTGCATTTACATCCCTCTTTACCCCAGAAGCACTGTCCATCATCCTGGTCCGGGCACTTAGCTTTCTTACAATCCCATGGAGACGAGAAATCAGCACAGGTTTTTGGAGCAGCTTTGCACTCACATCCTCTACTACCCCAGAAACACTTACGATCATCCTTGTCTGGACACTTGGCTCTCATACAATCCCTTGCAGTCGAGAAGTCAGCACAGGTTCTTGGTTTAGTGTTGCACTCACATCCTTCTTTACCCCAGAAGCACTTACGATCATTCTGGTCTGGACACTTAGCTTTCTCACATTCTCCTGCAGAGAAGTCAGCACAGGTTCTTGGAGTAGTGTTGCACTCACATCCTTCTTTACCCCAGAAGCACTGACGATCATCCTTGTCTGGGCACTTAGCTCTCATACAATCTCTTGCAGTCGAGAAGTCAGCACAGGTTCTTGGTTTAGTGTTGCACTCACATCCTTCTTTACCCCAGAAGCACTTACGATCATTCTGGTCTGGACACTTAGCTTTCTCACATTCTCCTGCAGAGAAGTCAGCACAGGTTCTTGGAGTAGTGTTACACTCACATCCTTCTTTACCCCAGTAGCACTTACGATCATCCTTGTCTGGACACTTAGCTCTCATACAATCTCTTGCAGTCGAGAAGTCGGCACAGGTTCTTGGTTTAGTGTTGCACTCACATCCTTCTTTACCCCAGAAGCACTTACGATCATTCTGGTCTGGACACTTAGCTTTCTCGCATTCTCCTGCAGAGAAGTCAGCACAGGTTCTTGGAGTAGTGTTACACTCACATCCTTCTTTACCCCAGTAGCACTTACGATCATCCTTGTCTGGACACTTAGCTCTCATACAATCTCTTGCAGTCGAGAAGTCGGCACAGGTTCTTGGTTTAGTGTTGCACTCACATCCTTCTTTACCCCAGAAGCACTTACGATCATTCTGGTCTGGACACTTAGCTTTCTCACATTCTCCTGCAGAGAAGTCAGCACAGGTTCTTGGAGTAGTGTTGCACTCACATCCTTCTTTACCCCAGTAGCACTGACGATCATCCTTGTCTGGACACTTAGCTCTCATACAATCTCTTGCAGTCGAGAAGTCGGCACAGGTTCTTGGTTTAGTGTTGCACTCACATCCTTCTTTACCCCAGAAGCACTTACGATCATTCTGGTCTGGACACTTAGCTTTCTCACATTCTCCTGCAGAGAAATCAGCACAGGTTCTTGGAGTAGTGTTGCACTCACATCCTGCTTTACCCCAGTAGCACTTACGATCATCCTTGTCTGGACACTTAGCTCTCATACAATCTCTTGCAGTCGAGAAGTCAGCACAAGTTCTTGGTTTAGTGTTGCACTCACATCCTTCTTTACCCCAGAAGCACTTACGATCATTCTGGTCTGGACACTTAGCTTTCTCACATTCTCCTGCAGAGAAGTCAGCACAGGTTCTTGGAGTAGTGTTGCACTCACATCCTTCTTTACCCCAGAAGCACTGACGATCATCCTTGTCTGGGCACTTAGCTCTCATACAATCTCTTGCAGTCGAGAAGTCAGCACAGGTTCTTGGTTTAGTGTTGCACTCACATCCTTCTTTACCCCAGAAGCACTTACGATCATTCTGGTCTGGACACTTAGCTTTCTCACAATCAGCTGTAGTCGAGAAGTCAGCACAGGATCTTGGAGTAGTGTTACACTCACATCCTTCTTTACCCCAGTAGCACTTACGATCATCCTTGTCTGGACACTTAGCTCTCATACAATCACTTGCAGTTGAGAAGTCAGCACAGGTTCTGGGTTTAGTGTTGCACTCACATCCATCTTTACCCCAGAAGCACTTACGATCATTTTTGTCTGGACACTTAGCTTTTTCACATTCTCCTACAGAGAAGTCAGCACAGGTTCTTGGTTTAGTGTTGCACTCACATCCTTCTCTACCCCAGAAGCACTGACGATCATCTTTGTCTGGACACTTAGCTCTCATACAATCTCTTGCAGTCGAGAAGTCAGCACAGGTTCTTGGTTTACTGTTGCACTCACAACCTTCCTTACCCCAGAAGCACTTACGATCATCCTGGTCTGGACACTTAGCTTTCTCACATTCTCCTGCAGAGAAGTCAGCACAGGTTCTTGGAGTAGTGTTGCACTCACATCCTTGTTTACCCCAGAAGCACTGACGATCATCCTGGTCTGGACACTTAGCTCTCATACAATCTCTTGCAGTCGAGAAGTCAGCACAGGTTCTTGGAGTAGTGTTGCACTCACATCCTTCTTTACCCCAGAAACACTTACGATCATTCTTGTCTGGACACTTAGCTTTCTCACATTCTCTTTCAGAGAAGTCAGCACAGGTTCTTGGAGTCGTGTTGCACTCACATCCTTCTTTACCCCAGAAGCATTGACGATCATCCTTGTCTGGACACTTAGCTCTCATACAATCTCTCGCAGTCGAGAAGTCAGCACAGGTTCTTGGTTTAGTATTGCACTCACAACCTTCCTTACCCCAGAAGCACTTACGATCATTCTGGTCTGGACACTTAGCTTTCTCACATTCTCCTGCAGAGAAGTCAGCACAGGTTCTTGGAGTAGTATTGCACTCACATCCTTCTTTACCCCAGTAGCACTTACGATCATCCTTGTCTGGACACTTAGCTCTCATACAATCTCTTGCAGTCGAGAAGTCAGCACAGGTTCTTGGTTTAGTGTTGCACTCACAACCTTCCTTACCCCAGAAGCACTTACGATCATTCTGGTCTGGACACTTAGCTTTCTCACATTCTCCTACAGAGAAGTCAGCACAGGTTCTTGGAGTAGTGTTACACTCACATCCTTCTTTACCCCAGTAGCACTTACGATCATCCTTGTCTGGACATTTTGCTCTCATACAATCTCTTGCAGTCGAGAAGTCAGCACAAGTTCTTGGAGTATTGTTACACTCACATCCTTCTTTACCCCAGAAACACTTGCGATCATTCTTGTCTGGACACTTAGCTTTCTCACATTCTCTTTCAGAGAAGTCAGCACAGGTTCTTGGAGTAGTGTTGCACTCACATCCTTCTCTACCCCAGTAGCACTGACGATCATCCTTGTCTGGACACTTAGCTCTCATACAATCTCTTGCAGTCGAGAAGTCAGCACAGGTTCTTGGTTTAGTATTGCACTCACATCCTTCTTTACCCCAGAAGCACTTACGATCATCCTTGTCTGGACACTTAGCCTTCTCACAATCAGCTGTAGTCGAGAAGTCAGCACAGGTTCTTGGAGTAGTGTTGCACTCACATCCTTCTTTACCCCAGAAGCACTTACGATCATCCTTGTCTGGGCACTTAGCTCTCATACAATCTCTTGCAGTCGAGAAGTCAGCACAGGTTCTTGGTTTAGTGTTGCACTCACAACCTTCCTTACCCCAGAAGCATTTACGATCATTCTTGTCTGGACACATAGCTTTCTCACAATCAGCTGTAGTCGAGAAGTCAGCACAGGTTCTTGGAGTAGTGTTACACTCACATCCTTCTTTACCCCAGAAGCACTTACGATCATCTTTGTCTGGGCACTTAGCTCTCATACAATCTCTTGCACGCGAGAAGTCAGCACAGGTTCTTGGTTTAATATTGCACTCACATCCTTCTTTACCCCAGAAGCACTTACGATCATTCTTGTCCGGACACTTAGCTTTCTCACAATCAGCTGTAGTCGAGAAGTCAGCACAGGTTCTTGGAGTAGTGTTGCACTCACATCCTTCTTTACCCCAGAAGCAATTACGATCATCCTTGTCTGGACACTTAGCTCTCATACAATCTCTTGCAGTCGAGAAGTCGGCACAGGTTCTTGGTTTAGTGTTGCACTCACATCCCTCTTTACCCCAGAAGCATTTACGATCATTCTTGTCTGGACACTTAGCTTTCTCACAATCAGCCGTAGTCGAGAAGTCGGCACAGGTTCTTGGAGTAGTGTTACACTCACATCCTTCTTTACCCCAGTAGCACTTACGATCATCTTTGTCTGGACACTTAGCTCTCATACAATCTCTTGCAGTCGAGAAGTCGGCACAGGTTCTTGGTTTAGTGTTGCACTCACAACCTTCCTTACCCCAGAAGCACTTACGATCATTCTGGTCTGGACACTTAGCTTTCTCACAATCAGCTGTAGTCGAGAAGTCGGCACAGGTTCTTGGAGTAGTGTTACACTCACAACCTTCTTTACCCCAGAAGCACTTACGATCATCTTTGTCTGGGCACTTAGCTCTCATACAATCTCTTGCAGTCGAGAAGTCGGCACAGGTTCTTGGTTTAGTGTTGCACTCACAACCTTCCTTACCCCAGAAGCATTTACGATCATTCTGGTCTGGACACTTAGCTTTCTCACAATCAGCTGTAGTCGAGAAGTCGGCACAGGTTCTTGGAGTAGTGTTACACTCACAACCTTCTTTACCCCAGAAGCACTTACGATCATCTTTGTCTGGGCACTTAGCTCTCATACAATCTCTTGCAGTCGAGAAGTCAGCACAGGTTCTTGGTTTAGTATTGCACTCACATCCCTCTTTACCCCAGAAGCATTTACGATCATTCTTGTCTGGACACTTAGCTTTCTCACAATCAGCTGTAGTCGAGAAGTCGGCACAGGTTCTTGGAGTAGTGTTACACTCACAACCTTCTTTACCCCAGAAGCACTTACGATCATCCTTGTCTGGGCACTTAGCTCTCATACAATCTCTTGCTGTCGAGAAGTCAGCACAGGTTCTTGGAGTAGTGTTGCACTCACAGCCTTCTTTACCCCAGAAGCACTTACGATCATCCTTGTCTGGACACTGAGCTTTCTCACATTCTCTTTCAGAGAAGTCAGCACAGGTTCTTGGAGTAGTGTTACACTCACAACCTTCTTTACCCCAGAAGCACTGACGATCATCCCTGTCTGGGCACTTAGCTCTCATACAATCTCTTGCTGTCGAGAAGTCAGCACAGGTTCTTGGTTTAGTGTTGCACTCACATCCTTCATAACCCCAGAAACACTTACGATCATCCTTGTCTGGACACTTAGCTTTCTCACATTCTCTTTCAGAGAAGTCAGCACAGGTTCTTGGAGTTGTGTTGCACTCACATCCTTCTTTACCCCAGAAGCACTGACGATCATCCTTGTCTGGACACTTAGCTCTCATACAATCTCTTGCAGTCGAGAAGTCAGCACAGGTTCTTGGTTTAGTGTTGCACTCACATCCTTCTTTACCCCAGAAGCACTTACGATCATTCTGGTCTGGACACTTAGCTTTCTCACACTCTCTTGCAGAGAAATCAGCACAGGTTCTTGGAGTAGTGTTGCACTCACATCCTTGTTTACCCCAGAAGCACTTACGATCATCCTTGTCTGGACACTTAGCTCTCATACAATCTCTTGCAGTCGAGAAGTCAGCACATGTTCTTGGTGTAGTGTTGCACTCACATCCTTCTTTACCCCAGTAGCACTTACGATCATTCTTGTCTGGACACTTAGCTTTCTCACATTCACTTTCAGAGAAGTCAGCACAGGTTCTTGGAGTAGTGTTGCACTCACATCCTTCTTTACCCCAGAAGCATTGACGATCATCCTTGTCTGGACACTTAGCTCTCATACAATCTCTTGCAGTCGAGAAGTCAGCACAGGTTCTTGGTTTAGTGTTGCACTCACATCCTTCTTTACCCCAGAAGCACTTACGATCATTCTGGTCTGGACACTTAGCTTTCTCACATTGTCTTGCAGAGAAGTCAGCACAAGTTCTTGGAGTAGTGTTGCACTCACATCCTTCTTTACCCCAGAAGCACTTACGATCATCCTTGTCTGGACACTTAGCTCTCATACAATCTCTTGCGGTCGAGAAGTCAGCACAGGTTCTTGGAGTAGTGTTGCACTCACATCCTTCTTTACCCCAGAAGCACTGACGATCATACTTGTCTGGACACTTAGCTTTCTTACAATCGATTGGAGTCGAAAAGTCAGCACAGGTTCTTGGAGTAGTGTTGCACTCACAACCTTCTTTACCCCAGAAGCACAGACGATCATCCTGATCTGGACATTTAGCTCTCTGACAAGCACTTGCAGTTGAGAAGTCAGCACAGGTTCGTGGAGTAGTATTACACTCACATCCTTCTTTACCCCAGTAGCACTGACGATCATCCTTGTCTGGACACTTAGCCTTCTTACAATCAGTTGGAGTCGAGAAGTCAGCACAGGTTCTTGGAGTAGTGTTGCATTCACATCCTGCTTTTCCCCAGCAACACAGACGATCATCCTTGTCTGGACACTTAGCTCTCATACAATCTCTTGCAGTCGAGAAATCAGCACAGGTTCTTGGAGTAGTGTTGCACTCACATCCTTCTTTACCCCAGTAGCACTGACGATCATCTTTATCTGGACACTTAGCCTTCTTACAATCAGTGGGAGTCGAGAAGTCAGCACAGGTTCTTGGATTAGTGTTGCACTCGCATCCTTCTTTACCCCAGTAGCACAGACGATCTTCCTTCTCTGGACACTTAACTCTCTGACAATCTCTTGCAGTCGAGAAGTCAGCACAGGTTCTTGGAGTAGTGTTGCACTCACATCCTTCATTACCCCAGAAGCACTTACGATCATTCTTGTCTGGACACTTAGCATTCTTACAATCAGTTGGAGTCGAGAAGTCAGCACAGGTTCTAGGAGTAGTGTTGCACTCACATCCTTCTTTACCCCAGAAGCAATTACGATCATCCTTATCTGGACACTTAGCTCTCATACAATCTCTTGCTGTCGAGAAGTCAGCACAGGTTCTTGGAGTAGTGTTGCACTCACATCCTTCTTTACCCCAGAAGCACTGACGATCATACTTGTCTGGACACTTAGCCTTCTTACAATCAGTAGGAGTCGAGAAGTCAGCACAGGTTCTTGGAGTAGTGTTGCACTCACATCCTTCTTTACCCCAGTAGCACTTACGATCATCCTTGTCCGGACACTTAGCTCTCATACAATCTCTTGCTGTCGAGAAGTCAGCACAGGTTCTTGGAGTAGTGTTGCACTCACATCCTTCTTTACCCCAGAAGCACTGACGATCATCGTAATCCGGACACTGAGCTTTTTTACAATCAGTTGGAGTCGAGAAGTCAGCACAGGTTCTTGGATTAGTGTTGCACTCACACCCTTCTCTACCCCAGAAGCACTTACGATCATCCTTGTCTGGACACTTAGCACTCATACAATCTCTTGCAGTCGAGAAGTCAGCACAGGTTCTTGGTTTAGTGTTGCACTCACATCCTTCTTTACCCCAGAAGCACTTACGATCATTCTGGTCTGGACACTTAGCTTTCTCACATTCTCCTGCAGAGAAGTCAGCACAGGTTCTTGGAGTAGTGTTACACTCACAACCTTCTTTACCCCAGAAGCACTTACGATCATCCTTGTCTGGACACTTAGCTCTCATACAATCTCTTGCAGTCGAGAAGTCGGCACAGGTTCTTGGTTTAGTGTTGCACTCACATCCTTCTTTACCCCAGAAGCACTTACGATCATTCTGGTCTGGACACTTAGCTTTCTCACATTCTCCTGCAGAGAAGTCAGCACAGGTTCTTGGAGTAGTGTTACACTCACATCCTTCTTTTCCCCAGTAGCACTTACGATCATCCTTGTCTGGACACTTAGCTCTCATACAATCTCTTGCAGTCGAGAAGTCGGCACAGGTTCTTGGTTTAGTGTTGCACTCACAACCTTCTTTACCCCAGAAGCACTTACGATCATTCTGGTCAGGACACTTAGCTTTCTCACATTCTCCTGCAGAGAAGTCAGCACAGGTTCTTGGAGTTGTGTTGCACTCACATCCTTCTTTACCCCAGAAGCATTGACGATCAACCTTGTCTGGACACTTAGCTCTCATACAATCTCTTGCAGTCGAGAAGTCAGCACAGGTTCTTGGTTTAGTGTTGCACTCACATCCTTCTTTACCCCAGAAGCACTTACGATCATTCTGGTCTGGACACTTAGCTTTCTCACATTCTCCTGCAGAGAAGTCAGCACAGGTTCTAGGAGTAGTATTGCACTCACATCCTTCTTTACCCCAGTAGCACTTGCGATCATCCTTGTCTGGACACTTAGCTCTCATACAATCTCTTGCAGTCGAGAAGTCAGCACAGGTTCTTGGTTTAGTGTTGCACTCACATCCTTCTTTACCCCAGAAGCACTTACGATCATTCTGGTCTGGACACTTAGCTTTCTCACATTCTCCTGCAGAGAAGTCAGCACAGGTTCTTGGAGTTGTGTTGCACTCACATCCTTCTTTACCCCAGAAGCATTGACGATCATCCTTGTCTGGACACTTAGCTCTCATACAATCTCTTGCAGTCGAGAAGTCAGCACAGGTTCTTGGTTTAGTGCTGCACTCACATCCTTCTTTACCCCAGAAGCACTTACGATCATTCTGGTCTGGACACTTAGCTTTCTCACATTCTCCTGCAGAGAAGTCAGCACAGGTTCTTGGAGTTGTGTTGCACTCACATCCTTCTTTACCCCAGAAGCATTGACGATCATCCTTGTCTGGACACTTAGCTCTCATACAATCTCTCGCAGTCGAGAAGTCAGCACAGGTTCTTGGTTTAGTATTGCACTCACAACCTTCCTTACCCCAGAAGCACTTACGATCATTCTGGTCTGGACACTTAGCTTTCTCACATTCTCCTGCAGAGAAGTCAGCACAGGTTCTTGGAGTAGTATTGCACTCACATCCTTCTTTACCCCAGAAGCACTTACGATCATCCTTGTCTGGGCACTTAGCTCTCATACAATCTCTTGCAGTCGAGAAGTCAGCACAGGTTCTTGGTTTAGTGTTGCACTCACATCCTTCTTTACCCCAGAAGCATTTACGATCATTCTGGTCTGGACACTTAGCTTTCTCACATTCTCCTGCAGAGAAGTCAGCACAGGTTCTTGGAGTAGTGTTGCACTCACATCCTTTTTTACCCCAGAAGCACTGACGATCATCCTTGTCTGGGCACTTAGCTCTCATACAATCTCTTGCAGTCGAGAAGTCAGCACAGGTTCTTGGTTTAGTGTTGCACTCACATCCTTCTTTACCCCAGAAGCATTTACGATCATTCTGGTCTGGACACTTAGCTTTCTCACATTCTCCTGCAGAGAAGTCAGCACAGGTTCTTGGAGTAGTGTTGCACTCACATCCTTCTTTACCCCAGAAGCACTGACGATCATCCTTGTCTGGGCACTTAGCTCTCATACAATCTCTTGCAGTCGAGAAGTCAGCACAGGTTCTTGGTTTAGTGTTGCACTCACATCCTTCTTTACCCCAGAAACATTTACGATCATTCTGGTCTGGACACTTAGCTTTCTCACATTCTCCTGCAGAGAAGTCAGCACAGGTTCTTGGAGTAGTGTTACACTCACAACCTTCTTTACCCCAGAAGCACTTACGATCATCTTTGTCTGGACACTTAGCTCTCATACAATCTCTTGCAGTCGAGAAGTCAGCACAGGTTCTTGGTTTAGTGTTGCACTCACATCCTTCTTTACCCCAGAAGCATTTACGATCATTCTGGTCTGGACACTTAGCTTTCTCACATTCTCCTGCAGAGAAGTCAGCACAGGTTCTTGGAGTAGTGTTACACTCACAACCTTCTTTACCCCAGAAGCACTTACGATCATCCTTGTCTGGACACTTAGCTCTCATACAATCTCTTGCAGTCGAGAAGTCGGCACAGGTTCTTGGTTTAGTGTTGCACTCACATCCTTCTTTACCCCAGAAGCACTTACGATCATTCTGGTCTGGACACTTAGCTTTCTCACAATCAGCTGTAGTCGAGAAGTCAGCACAGGTTCTTGGAGTAGTGTTGCACTCACATCCTTCTTTACCCCAGAAGCACTGACGATCATCCTTGTCTGGGCACTTAGCTCTCATACAATCTCTTGCAGTCGAGAAGTCAGCACAGGTTCTTGGTTTAGTGTTGCACTCACATCCTTCTTTACCCCAGAAACATTTACGATCATTCTGGTCTGGACACTTAGCTTTCTCACATTCTCCTGCAGAGAAGTCAGCACAGGTTCTTGGAGTAGTGTTACACTCACAACCTTCTTTACCCCAGAAGCACTTACGATCATCCTTGTCTGGACACTTAGCTCTCATACAATCTCTTGCAGTCGAGAAGTCGGCACAGGTTCTTGGTTTAGTGTTGCACTCACATCCTTCTTTACCCCAGAAGCACTTACGATCATTCTGGTCAGGACACTTAGCTTTCTCACATTCTCCTGCAGAGAAGTCAGCACAGGTTCTTGGAGTAGTGTTACACTCACAACCTTCTTTACCCCAGAAGCACTTACGATCATCCTTGTCTGGGCACTTAGCTCTCATACAATCTCTTGCAGTCGAGAAGTCAGCACAGGTTCTTGGTTTAGTGTTGCACTCACAACCTTCTTTACCCCAGAAGCACTTACGATCATTCTGGTCTGGACACTTAGCTTTCTCACATTCTCCTGCAGAGAAGTCAGCACAGGTTCTTGGAGTAGTGTTACACTCACAACCTTCTTTACCCCAGAAGCACTTACGATCATCCTTGTCTGGACACTTGGCTCTCATACAATCTCTTGCAGTCGAGAAGTCAGCACAGGTTCTTGGTTTAGTGTTGCACTCACAACCTTCTTTACCCCAGAAGCACTTACGATCATTCTGGTCTGGACATTTAGCTTTCTCACATTCTCCTGCAGAGAAGTCAGCACAGGTTCTTGGAGTAGTGTTACACTCACATCCTTCTTTACCCCAGAAGCACTTACGATCATCCTTGTCTGGACACTTGGCTCTCATACAATCTCTTGCAGTCGAGAAGTCAGCACAGGTTCTTGGTTTAGTGTTGCACTCACAACCTTCTTTACCCCAGAAGCACTTACGATCATTCTGGTCTGGACACTTAGCTTTCTCACATTCTCCTGCAGAGAAGTCAGCACAGGTTCTTGGAGTAGTGTTGCACTCACATCCTTCTTTACCCCAGAAGCACTTACGATCATCCTTGTCTGGGCACTTAGCTCTCATACAATCTCTTGCAGTCGAGAAGTCAGCACAGGTTCTTGGTTTAGTGTTGCACTCACATCCTTCTTTACCCCAGAAGCACTTACGATCATTCTGGTCTGGACACTTAGCTTTCTCACATTCTCCTGCAGAGAAGTCAGCACAGGTTCTTGGAGTAGTGTTACACTCACATCCTTCTTTACCCCAGAAGCACTGACGATCATCCTGGTCTGGGCACTTAGCTCTCATACAATCTCTTGCAGTCGAGAAGTCAGCACAGGTTCTTGGTTTAGTATTGCACTCACAACCTTCTTTACCCCAGAAGCACTTACGATCATTCTGGTCTGGACACTTAGCTTTCTCACATTCTCCTGCAGAGAAGTCAGCACAGGTTCTAGGAGTAGTGTTACACTCACAACCTTCTTTACCCCAGAAGCACTTACGATCATCCTTGTCTGGACACTTAGCTCTCATACAATCTCTTGCAGTCGAGAAGTCAGCACAGGTTCTTGGTTTAGTGTTGCACTCACATCCTTCTTTACCCCAGAAGCACTTACGATCATTCTGGTCTGGACACTTGGCTTTCTCACATTCTCCTGCAGAGAAGTCAGCACAAGTTCTTGGAGTAGTGTTACACTCACAACCTTCTTTACCCCAGAAGCACTTACGATCATCCTTGTCTGGGCACTTAGCTCTCATACAATCTCTTGCAGTCGAGAAGTCAGCACAGGTTCTTGGTTTAGTGTTGCACTCACAACCTTCTTTACCCCAGAAGCACTTACGATCATTCTGGTCTGGACACTTAGCTTTCTCACATTCTCCTGCAGAGAAGTCAGCACAGGTTCTTGGAGTAGTGTTACACTCACATCCTTCTTTACCCCAGAAGCACTGACGATCATCCTTGTCTGGGCACTTGGCTTTCTGACAATCCCTTGCAGTCGAGAAGTCAGCACAGGTTCTTGGTTTAGTGTTGCACTCACAACCTTCTTTACCCCAGAAGCACTTACGATCATTCTGGTCAGGACACTTAGCTTTCTCACATTCTCCTGCAGAGAAGTCAGCACAGGTTCTTGGATTAGTGTTGCACTCACATCCTTCTTTACCCCAGAAGCACTTACGATCATCCTTGTCTGGACACTTAGCTCTCATACAATCTCTTGCAGTCGAGAAATCAGCACATGTTCTTGGATTAGTGTTGCAATCACATCCTGCTTTACCCCAGAAGCACTGACGATCAGGCTGATCTGGACACTTAGCTTTCTTACAATAAGTTGGATTCGAGAAGTCAGCACAAGAAGGTTTCACACATTTACACTCCCTCTTATTTCTAATCCAAGTACATTGTTGAGTAGAAAGGTCTGGGCAGACTGCTTTTCTGCAGCTTCTCGGATTTCCGTAATAATCACACGGTTTTTGTGTAAAAGCGAAGGTGAGGATGAAAACGATTGAATAAATCATATTGGGGTGTTATATAAAACTATTAAGAGTAATATTAAGTAGCGAGAATGCAAGAAATGAAATAGAAACCACTGATTATGTGTGAATAGGAATCCTGTATAAAAATACTTATTAATTAGAAACTCTTAAAGAGAAAGATACTGAAAGAGAGGAATTGGATGAAATCAGTAAAATGTAGCGAAGTTTTTTTTTTACTTATAGGCGCTAAAGAGAATAAACTACACACGCAATGAGCACGAAACCTTTAGTCTAAATGCATTTAAGCAAAAACAATAACAACGGGAAAAAAGAGTTTTATTTTTACCAAAAGGGTCAGGAAAACCCTTTTTTTGTCCAAAAAAAAAAAAAAGAAATAGACGAACGTGAACTTTGGTTTTTAATGAACATAATTACTTTTTTTATTTTAGGGAAAACGCCTAATTGCACAAAAATAGTTTGCGAAATCGCCAACTTCGTGGAGTCCCTAGCGACTTCCCCCTTTCGAGAAGTCCAGGACCCTTCGTGTTGGATCCCCTTCTCCCACTCATCTCTTCTTGAGTGTCTTTCTTACTCCGTGACGACTACCTTGTGACCAAATCTACTCCTGCCACTTTTTGACCGTCTCGCTCGGCCGGCTCCGGGCGTACTCCCGCGTCCGTGAACGAGGTCAAGGAACCTGGGGCCCGTGCGCGTACCCCATTGTGTCAGGTGAGCCTCCCTTACCTACCCGACGCAGTGTGGGTTTCCTGTTGTAACTCCGTGGAGCCTGTACCCTCGTGTTGCCCTCCACTGGCTCCGGTTCCTTCTGCTTGCGTCTCTTCCTCTTCGCCTTCCCGCTCGGGTCTGGGGAGAGGACCTCTAAAGAAGGTTTCACACATTTACACTCCCTCGTAGTTCTAATCCAAGTACATTGTTGAGTAGAAAGATCAGGACACACTGCTCTTCTGCAGTCTCTCAAATTCGTGTATGAATCACACGATTTTTGAGAAAAAGCGAAAGTGAGGATAACACGTTATTTGAATAAATCATATATTTGACGTTAGATAAAACTATTAAGAGTAATATTAATTAAAAAAAAAAAAAAAAAGAAAACCACCTGTGATATGGGAATAATGTTACCCAGCGATCCCGCATGTTGATATATGTACCTGTTTAGCGTCAATGTGAAGGCTTACTTCTATGATACACCAATATTAAAACAAACGATTAGTAAGGGTGCCTACAAAAGACACCGACATGGACGCATAACTTAAACAATTCTTTCGAAAACATAAATTCATCAGAACAACTAAACAAGTTGAGGAAAAAAACCACAACAGTGTTGAACGAGAATCTCGAGGTAGAAAATCGTCAGAAGAAATCCAACATTGCAGTATAACATGAGAAGTATAAGCAGGTAACTCAGTAGGTTGGAATGAATTAGCTTCAGTCCAATGCTACCGATACTCAAATAATAACAACACATATTGCAATATTTCACTTCCCTGAAGGAGTGAACTTCAGATAAAGGAATAAAAAAAAATAGAGAGGGAGAAAAAAAAAAAAGAAAAAATAATAATCAGTTATTGACTTGTTAGTGAAAACAGTTGTCTAAATGTGTTACAAAAAGAGACCGTTGCGAGAGAGTAAAATGAAAAGCCAAATTGAACACACACTTTTTTTATGTGTGGCCAAAAAAAAAGACATTCAATATTTTTTTTTTACCTTCGAATTTAAAAGAAAAATAAAAAAAATTTTCAACAAAAATTAATAAAGAGAGAAGAGGGGTTGTTAAGAATTGAGGCTTTAGCTATTGGGGGGGGGGAATGTACCTGATAATTTCATTTTCGCTATTCAATAGAAAAAAAATTGGCTTTATCTTCAACTATACAGAAAATAATGATATAACAACTGTGATTTTTTGTTTGTGCACGAAACACGTGAACCGACTTAAACCGATAAAGCTAAAGTAGGTTTATGTGTGCTGCCCCCAACATTTTTTTTACGTTCTTACAATACTTGTTATACGCAAAATCGTTCACAGCAAAAAGAAATTATACCTTTCAGTGAAACAGCTAAAAAAAAAGCAGAATTCGTTTAATAAACAACCAAAAAATGAAATTATTAGACCCTCTCCAATAGTCAAAAAATCTCGTAAGGATACGAATAAAATAATCCTCCCTAAAAATTAGAGAGTCTCCCAACATGAGCTATTTATTCATCATTAAGCAGGGAAAAAAAAACTACTAAAAAGAACTATTAAATGTTATATCGGTCAATTTTTTATTTTTTTTTGCGATCAAAAAAAAAAAAAAACACACCATATTCTAACCTCCTGAGCAAGGTTAAACGATATGGCATTTTAGCGCATTAAAATACGTCTTTTTATTTTTTTGAAAAGTTTTTTTCAAAAAAAAAATCTTCTACAACTTGGTCGCAAAAAAAAAAAAAAAAATAGTGACTTTTATTGAGTTTTTAACAATTCAAAGGTCTTCTCGGCTGACTGTTTCAAGTTTCTGTGAAACTACATTATCTAACAAATCAGAATTAAGCTTTACTTAAAAAAAAGAAGTCGCAAACATCTTCTAAGCAAAGACTGCTTTCATTATAATAATTAAACCAACCGAGCGACATTAAAAAAAAAAAAAAAAAAAATTGTTTGTGCACGAAACCGTGAACCGACTCAAACTGATAAAGCTAAAGGAGGTTTACGTGTGCTGCCAACATTCTTTTTCGTTCTTACAATACTTGTTAAATGCAAAAAAAAAATAAAAAAAAAAAAAAAAAAGTGACCAAGAATAAAAAAAACACGAATAAATTCTACAAAAACAATCTGAAATTCTTATAGAAGACAAGAAAGAGAAAACAGTATCATACGATCTACAGCTTTATTAGAGTATTTTTCGCAGGAGGGCTTCCCCGACACTCCTATTCAAGCATCATACATTATATAAAGACAGCTCTCAAAGTTTCTTATCTTGAAATTATATCATCTTGCTAACTAGATATTCATTCACACGACTTGGTCACTTTCATGAGTATATTTAAATCGTTAAATTTAAAAACAGAGAACGTACAAACTAATAAAAATTTTGCACGATATATTACTGGCCAAAATAACCAGCAATTACCTAACGTGACATACACAAGAACCTTTCCATAAACAAACTCCTACTACAGTTTCTGGACATTTGGCCTTTTCACACTCAGCTTGAGACGAGAAATCGATGCATGTTTTTGAAGCGGTATCGCACTCACATCCTTCTTTACCCCACAAGCATTGACGACCATCCTGATCTGGGCACTTAGCTCTCTGACAATCAGTTGGAGTCGAGAAGTCAGCACAGGTTCTTGGAGTAGTGTTGCAATCACATCCTTCTTTACCCCAGAAACATTGACGATCTTCCTGGTCTGGGCACTTAGCTCTCTGACAATCAGTTGGAGTCGAGAAGTCAGCACAGGTTCTTGGAGCAGTGTTGCAGTCACATCCTTCTTTACCCCAGAAACACCTACGATCATCCTGGTCCGGGCACTTAGCTCTCTGACAATCTATTTGAGTCGAGAAGTCAGCACAGGTTCTTGGAGTAGTGTTGCAATCACATCCTTCTTTACCCCAGAAGCATTGACGATCTTCCTGGTCTGGGCACTTAGCTCTCTGACAATCAGTTGGAGTCGAGAAGTCAGCACAGGTTCTTGGAGCAGTGATGCAGTCACATCCTTCTTTACCCCAGAAACACCTACGATCTTCCTGGTCCGGGCACTTAGCTCTCTGACAATCAGCTTGAGTCGAGAAGTCAGCACAGGTTCTTGGAGCAGTGTTGCAATCACATCCTTCTTTACCCCAGAAGCATTGACGATCTTCCTGGTCTGGGCACTTAGCTCTCTGACAATCAGTTGGAGTCGAGAAGTCAGCACAGGTTCTTGGAGCAGTGTTGCAATCACATCCTTCTTTACCCCAGAAGCATTGACGATCTTCCTGGTCCGGGCACTTAGCTCTCTGACAATCAGTTGGAGTCGAGAAGTCAGCACAGGTTCTTGGAGCAGTGTTACAGTCACATCCTTCTTTACCCCAGAAACACCTACGATCATCCTGGTCCGGGCACTTAGCTCTTTGACAATCAGCTTGAGTCGAGAAGTCAGCACAGGTTCTTGGAGTAGTGTTGCAGTCACATCCTTCTTTACCCCAGAAACACCTACGATCATCCTGGTCCGGGCACTTAGCTCTCTGACAATCAGCTTGAGTCGAGAAGTCAGCACAAGTTCTTGGAGTAGTGTTGCAATCACATCCTTCTTTACCCCAGAAACACCTACGATCATCCTGGTCCGGGCACTTAGCTCTTTGACAATCAGCTTGAGTCGAGAAGTCAGCACAGGTTCTTGGAGCAGTGTTGCAGTCACATCCTTCTTTACCCCAGAAACACCTACGATCATCCTGGTCCGGGCACTTAGCTCTTTGACAATCAGCTTGAGTCGAGAAGTCAGCACAGGTTCTTGGAGCAGTGTTGCAGTCACATCCTTCTTTACCCCAGAAACACCTACGATCATCCTGGTCCGGGCACTTAGCTCTCTGACAATCAGCTTGAGTCGAGAAGTCAGCACAAGTTCTTGGAGTAGTGTTGCAATCACATCCTTCTTTACCCCAGAAGCATTGACGATCTTCCTGGTCTGGGCACTTAGCTCTCTGACAATCAGCTTGATTCGAGAAGTCAGCACAAGTTCTTGGAGTAGTGTTGCAATCACATCCTTCTTTACCCCAGAAGCATTGACGATCTTCCTGGTCTGGGCACTTAGCTCTCTGACAATCAGTTGGAGTCGAGAAGTCAGCACAGGTTCTTGGAGCAGTGTTGCAATCACATCCTTCTTTACCCCAGAAGCATTGACGATCTTCCTGGTCCGGGCACTTAGCTCTCTGACAATCAGTTGGAGTCGAGAAGTCAGCACAGGTTCTTGGAGCAGTGTTACAGTCACATCCTTCTTTACCCCAGAAACACCTACGATCATCCTGGTCCGGGCACTTAGCTCTCTGACAATCAGCTTGATTCGAGAAGTCAGCACAAGTTCTTGGAGTAGTGTTGCAATCACATCCTTCTTTACCCCAGAAACACCTACGATCATCCTGGTCCGGGCACTTAGCTCTTTGACAATCAGCTGGAGTCGAGAAGTCAGCACAGGTTCTTGGAGCAGTGTTACAGTCACATCCTTCTTTACCCCAGAAACACCTACGATCATCCTGGTCCGGGCACTTAGCTCTCTGACAATCAGTTGGAGTCGAGAAGTCAGCACAGGTTCTTGGAGCAGTGTTACAGTCACATCCTTCTTTACCCCAGAAACACCTACGATCATCCTGGTCCGGGCACTTAGCTCTCTGACAATCAGCTTGAGTCGAGAAGTCAGCACAAGTTCTTGGAGTAGTGTTGCAATCACATCCTTCTTTACCCCAGAAGCATTGACGATCTTCCTGGTCCGGGCACTTAGCTCTCTGACAATCAGTTGGAGTCGAGAAGTCAGCACAGGTTCTTGGAGCAGTGTTGCAATCACATCCTTCTTTACCCCAGAAGCATTGACGATCTTCCTGGTCTGGGCACTTAGCTCTCTGACAATCAGTTGGAGTCGAGAAGTCAGCACAGGTTCTTGGAGCAGTGTTACAGTCACATCCTTCTTTACCCCAGAAACACCTACGATCATCCTGGTCCGGGCACTTAGCTCTTTGACAATCAGCTTGAGTCGAGAAGTCAGCACAGGTTCTTGGAGTAGTGTTGCAGTCACATCCTTCTTTACCCCAGAAACACCTACGATCATCCTGGTCCGGGCACTTAGCTCTCTGACAATCAGCTTGAGTCGAGAAGTCAGCACAAGTTCTTGGAGTAGTGTTGCAATCACATCCTTCTTTACCCCAGAAGCATTGACGATCTTCCTGGTCTGGGCACTTAGCTCTCTGACAATCAGTTGGAGTCGAGAAGTCAGCACAGGTTCTTGGAGCAGTGTTACAGTCACATCCTTCTTTACCCCAGAAACACCTACGATCATCCTGGTCCGGGCACTTAGCTCTCTGACAATCAGCTTGAGTCGAGAAGTCAGCACAAGTTCTTGGAGTAGTGTTGCAATCACATCCTTCTTTACCCCAGAAGCATTGACGATCTTCCTGGTCTGGGCACTTAGCTCTCTGACAATCAGTTGGAGTCGAGAAGTCAGCACAGGTTCTTGGAGCAGTGTTACAGTCACATCCTTCTTTACCCCAGAAACACCTACGATCATCCTGGTCCCGGCACTTAGCTCTTTGACAATCAGCTTGAGTCGAGAAGTCAGCACAGGTTCTTGGAGCAGTGTTGCAGTCACATCCTTCTTTACCCCAGAAACACCTACGATCATCCTGGTCCGGGCACTTAGCTCTCTGACAATCAGTTGGAGTCGAGAAGTCAGCACAGGTTCTTGGAGCAGTGTTGCAGTCACATCCTTCTTTACCCCAGAAACACCTACGATCATCCTGGTCCGGGCACTTAGCTCTCTGACAATCAGCTTGATTCGAGAAGTCAGCACAAGTTCTTGGAGCAGTGTTGCAATCACATCCTTCTTTACCCCAGAAGCATTGACGATCTTCCTGGTCTGGGCACTTAGCTCTTTGACAATCAGCTTGAGTCGAGAAGTCAGCACAGGTTCTTGGAGCAGTGTTGCAGTCACATCCTTCTTTACCCCAGAAACACCTACGATCATCCTGGTCCGGGCACTTAGCTCTCTGACAATCAGCTTGAGTCGAGAAGTCAGCACAAGTTCTTGGAGCAGTGTTGCAGTCACATCCTTCTTTACCCCAGAAACACCTACGATCTTCCTGGTCTGGGCACTTAGCTCTCTGACAATCAGTTGGAGTAGAGAAGTCAGCACAAGTTCTTGGAGCAGTGTTGCAGTCACATCCTTCTTTACCCCAGAAACACCTACGATCTTCCTGGTCTGGGCACTTAGCTCTCTGACAATCAGCTTGAGTCGAGAAGTCAGCACAAGTTTTTGGAGTAGTGTTGCAATCACATCCTTCCTTACCCCAGAAGCATTGACGATCTTCCTGGTCCGGGCACTTAGCTCTCTGACAATCAGTTGGAGTAGAGAAGTCAGCACAGGTTCTTTGAGCAGTGTTGCAATCACATCCTTCTTTACCCCAGAAGCATTGACGATCTTCCAGGTCTGGACACTTAGCTCTCTGACAATCTATTGGAGTCGAGAAGTCAGCACAGGTTCTTGGAGTAGTGTTGCAATCACATCCTTCTTTACCCCAGAAGCACTGACGATCTTCCTGGTCTGGGCACTTTGCTCTCTGACAATCAGTTGGAGTCGAAAAGTCAGCACAGGTTCTTGGAGTAGTATTGCAGTCACATCCTTCTTTACCCCAGAAACACCTACGATCATCCTGGTCTGGGCACTTAGCTCTCTGACAATCAGCTTGAGTCGAGAAGTCAGCACAAGTTCTTGGAGTAGTGTTGCAATCACATCCTTCTTTACCCCAGAAGCATTGACGATCTTCCTGGTCTGGGCACTTTGCTCTCTGACAATCAGTTGGAGTCGAAAAGTCAGCACAGGTTCTTGGAGTAGTATTGCAGTCACATCCTTCTTTACCCCAGAAACACCTACGATCATCCTGGTCTGGGCACTTAGCTCTCTGACAATCAGCTTGAGTCGAGAAGTCAGCACAAGTTCTTGGAGTAGTGTTGCAATCACATCCTTCTTTACCCCAGAAGCATTGACGATCTTCCTGGTCTGGGCACTTTGCTCTCTGACAATCAGTTGGAGTCGAGAAGTCAGCACAGGTTCTTGGAGCAGTGTTACAATCACATCCTTCTTTACCCCAGAAGCATTGACGATCTTCCTGGTCCGGGCACTTAGCTCTCTGACAATCAGTTGGAGTCGAGAAGTCAGCACAGGTTCTTGGAGTAGTGTTGCAATCACATCCTTCTTTACCCCAGAAGCATTGACGATCTTCCTGGTCCGGGCACTTAGCTCTCTGACAATCTATTGGAGTCGAGAAGTCAGCACAGGTTCTTGGAGTAGTGTTGCAATCACATCCTTCTTTACCCCAGAAGCATTGACGATCTTCCTGGTCTGGACACTTAGCTCTCTGACAATCAGTTGGGGTCGAGAAGTCAGCACAGGTTCTTGGAGCAGTGTTGCAGTCACATCCTTCTTTACCCCAGAAACACCTACGATCTTCCTGGTCTGGGCACTTAGCTCTCTGACAATCAGCTTGAGTCGAGAAGTCAGCACAAGTTCTTGGAGTAGTGTTGCAGTCACATCCTTCTTTACCCCAGAAGCATTGACGATCTTCCTGGTCCGGGCACTTAGCTCTCTGACAATCAGTTGGAGTCGAGAAGTCAGCACAGGTTCTTGGAGTAGTGTTGCAATCACATCCTTCTTTACCCCAGAAGCATTGACGATCTTCCTGGTCCGGGCACTTAGCTCTCTGACAATCAGTTGGAGTCGAGAAGTCAGCACAGGTTCTTGGAGTAGTGTTGCAATCACATCCTTCTTTACCCCAGAAGCATTGACGATCTTCCTGGTCTGGGCACTTAGCTCTCTGACAATCAGTTGGAGTAGAGAAGTCAGCACAGGTTCTTGGAGTAGTGTTGCAATCACATCCTTCTTTACCCCAGAAGCATTGACGATCTTCCTGGTCCGGGCACTTAGCTCTCTGACAATCAGTTGGAGTAGAGAAGTCAGCACAGGTTCTTGGAGCAGTGTTGCAATCACATCCTTCTTTACCCCAGAAGCATTGACGATCTTCCTGGTCTGGGCACTTAGCTCTCTGACAATCAGTTGGAGTAGAGAAGTCAGCACAGGTTCTTGGAGCAGTGTTGCAATCACATCCTTCTTTACCCCAGAAGCATTGACGATCATCCTGGTCTGGGCACTTAGCTCTCTGACAATCAGTTGGAGTAGAGAAGTCAGCACAGGTTCTTGGAGTAGTGTTGCAATCACATCCTTCTTTACCCCAGAAGCACTGACGATCTTCCTGGTCTGGGCACTTTGCTCTCTGACAATCAGTTGGAGTCGAAAAGTCAGCACAGGTTCTTGGAGTAGTGTTGCAATCACATCCTTCTTTACCCCAGAAGCATTGACGATCTTCCTGGTCTGGGCACTTAGCTCTCTGACAATCAGTTGGAGTAGAGAAGTCAGCACAGGTTCTTGGAGTAGTGTTGCAATCACATCCTTCTTTACCCCAGAAGCACTGACGATCTTCCTGGTCTGGGCACTTTGCTCTCTGACAATCAGTTGGAGTCGAAAAGTCAGCACAGGTTCTTGGAGTAGTGTTGCAGTCACATCCTTCTTTACCCCAGAAACACCTACGATCATCCTGGTCTGGGCACTTAGCTCTCTGACAATCAGCTTGAGTCGAGAAGTCAGCACAGGTTCTTGGAGTAGTGTTGCAATCACATCCTTCTTTACCCCAGAAGCATTGACGATCTTCCTGGTCTGGGCACTTAGCTCTCTGACAATCTATTGGAGTCGAGAAGTCAGCACAGGTTCTTGGAGTAGTGTTGCAGTCACATCCTTCTTTACCCCAGAAGCATTGACGATCTTCCTGGTCTGGGCACTTAGCTCTCTGACAATCAGTTGGAGTAGAGAAGTCAGCACAGGTTCTTGGAGTAGTGTTGCAGTCACATCCTTCTTTACCCCAGAAGCATTGACGATCTTCCTGGTCTGGACACTTAGCTCTCTGACAATCTATTGGAGTCGAGAAGTCAGCACAGGTTCTTGGAGTAGTGTTGCAATCACATCCTTCTTTACCCCAGAAGCACTGACGATCTTCCTGGTCCGGGCACTTAGCTCTCTGACAATCAGTTGGAGTCGAAAAGTCAGCACAGGTTCTTGGAGTAGTGTTGCAGTCACATCCTTCTTTACCCCAGAAACACCTACGATCATCCTGGTCTGGGCACTTAGCTCTCTGACAATCAGCTTGAGTCGAGAAGTCAGCACAGGTTCTTGGAGCAGTGTTGCAATCACATCCTTCTTTACCCCAGAAGCATTGACGATCTTCCTGGTCTGGGCACTTAGCTCTCTGACAATCTGTTGGAGTCGAGAAGTCAGCACAGGTTCTTGGAGTAGTGTTGCAATCACATCCTTCTTTACCCCAGAAGCATTGACGATCTTCCTGGTCTGGGCACTTAGCTCTCTGACAATCTATTGGAGTCGAGAAGTCAGCACAGGTTCTTGGAGTAGTGTTGCAGTCACATCCTTCTTTACCCCAGAAGCATTGACGATCTTCCTGGTCTGGACACTTAGCTCTCTGACAATCAGTTGGAGTAGAGAAGTCAGCACAGGTTCTTGGAGTAGTGTTGCAATCACATCCTTCTTTACCCCAGAAGCATTGACGATCTTCCTGGTCCGGGCACTTAGCTCTCTGACAATCAGTTGGAGTAGAGAAGTCAGCACAGGTTCTTGGAGCAGTGTTGCAATCACATCCTTCTTTACCCCAGAAGCATTGACGATCATCCTGGTCTGGACACTTAGCTCTCTGACAATCTATTGGAGTCGAGAAGTCAGCACAGGTTCTTGGAGTAGTGTTGCAATCACATCCTTCTTTACCCCAGAAGCACTGACGATCTTCCTGGTCTGGGCACTTTGCTCTCTGACAATCAGTTGGAGTCGAAAAGTCAGCACAGGTTCTTGGAGTAGTGTTGCAGTCACATCCTTCTTTACCCCAGAAACACCTACGATCATCCTGGTCTGGGCACTTAGCTCTCTGACAATCAGCTTGAGTCGAGAAGTCAGCACAGGTTCTTGGAGTAGTGTTGCAATCACATCCTTCTTTACCCCAGAAGCATTGACGATCTTCCTGGTCTGGGCACTTAGCTCTCTGACAATCTATTGGAGTCGAGAAGTCAGCACAGGTTCTTGGAGTAGTGTTGCAGTCACATCCTTCTTTACCCCAGAAGCATTGACGATCTTCCTGGTCTGGGCACTTAGCTCTCTGACAATCAGTTGGAGTAGAGAAGTCAGCACAGGTTCTTGGAGTAGTGTTGCAGTCACATCCTTCTTTACCCCAGAAGCATTGACGATCTTCCTGGTCTGGGCACTTAGCTCTCTGACAATCTATTGGAGTCGAGAAGTCAGCACAGGTTCTTGGAGTAGTGTTGCAGTCACATCCTTCTTTACCCCAGAAGCATTGACGATCTTCCTGGTCTGGACACTTAGCTCTCTGACAATCAGTTGGAGTAGAGAAGTCAGCACAGGTTCTTGGAGTAGTGTTGCAATCACATCCTTCTTTACCCCAGAAGCATTGACGATCATCCTGGTCTGGACACTTAGCTCTCTGACAATCTATTGGAGTCGAGAAGTCAGCACAGGTTCTTGGAGCAGTGTTGCAGTCACATCCTTCTTTACCCCAGAAACACCTACGATCATCCTGGTCCGGGCACTTAGCTCTCTGACAATCAGCTTGAGTCGAGAAGTCAGCACAGGTTCTTGGAGTAGTGTTGCAATCACATCCTTCTTTACCCCAGAAGCATTGACGATCTTCCTGGTCTGGGCACTTAGCTCTCTGACAATCAACTTGAGTCGAGAAGTCAGCACAGGTTCTTGGAGTAGTGTTGCACTCACATCCTTGTTTACCCCAGAAGCATTGACGATCTTCCTGGTCTGGGCAATTAGCTCTCTGACAATCAGTTGGAGTCGAGAAGTCAGCACAAGAAGGTTTCACACATATACACTCCCTCGTAGTTCTAATCCAAGTACATTGTTGAGTAGAAAGATCAGGACACACTGCTCTTCTGCAGTCTCTCAAATTCGTGTATGAATCACACGGTTTTTGTGAAAAAGCGAAAGTGAGGATAACAGCGATTGAATAAATCATATTTGATGTTAGATAAACTATTAAGAGTAATATTAAATAGCGAGAATGCAAAAAGAAAATAGAAACATTGATAATGTATGTATAGGAGTCCTGTATAAAAATACTTATTAATTAGAATCTCTTAAAGAGAAAGATACTGAAAGTGAGGAATTGGATGAAATCAGTAAAATGTAGCGAAGTTGTTTTTTTTACTTGTAGGCGCTAAAGAGAATAAACTACACACGCAATTAGCACAGAACTTTTCGTCTAAATGCATTTAAGCAACAACAAGAACAACAACGAAAAAAAATGAGTTAGGGAGGTAATTCTTTTCGGGAAAAAAAAAATATTGAAAAAAAAAAAAAAAAAAAAATGCACACGGAGACGAGTAGTATTACTATTTATTGAGTTTTTTTTTTTTTTTTTTTTTTTTTTTTTTTTTTGAATTTCCGAAATAATTTAAATTGACTTTCATACATTTAGTGCTTAATAAAACTTACTTGTAAACACATATAGAAGAGTGAAGAACGAAGGAATGCGCTTCATATCTAATTCAATGAGACTATGAAGAATCTCAGTCGTTGTGTCACTATTCATGTATAAAATTCTAATGAGAAGGAGTCAAAAAAAAATATATCTCACATTGGAGAAAAAAAAAATAAAAAGAAAGAAAGAAACATTCTTAACGGTAATATTAAGAAAGAGAAGTGAACAGGCTATACGAAAGTACGAAATAAAGTCTGAAAGCTGCCACACTCAAAGAACAACAAGAAAAGAGCAAAATTATGTTTTAATTTGTTTGTTTGTTTTTTTTGTAAAAAAAACGAAATGCAATAAACAAGAGATCATTATGTATATAGAAAAAGGAAGAATGATCTAAACACACGGAGACAATTTATCAAGAAAAAAAAAAAACATGCGAAGCTTGCCACATGGTTGTGTACAACAGAAGAGAGAAAAAAAAAAGTGCTTTCAATGATAAAAGTACTAATTTGGTGAAGGCGAAGTCATAATCAGACGGAGGAAAAAAAATTGGTTGGAATAATGAGGGGAAGAAATAATAACTTTTGTCAATGTTCAAAAGAGATCATAGATAAAGTTTCACTCGGAGACCAAACAACAAAGAACATTCAGTTCAATCGATGATATAAAAACAAAAAAAAATAAATATATATCATCCTTAAAAAAAAAACGTTAAACACGCTCTTGCCGTATAGAGAAGAAGAGAAAAATGAATTTACTTTTTAAATTATCTTTTTTTTTATTTTTTTTTATTTTTTTTTTTTTTTTATCAAGAGAGCAGAAAAAAAAATAAAAATGATAATAACAACTATTAGCAATGATTCAATTTCTTTTTTTTCAACCGGATTTTTTTTCATTCCAAGGTTCGCAAAGGGTGCCAAAAACCGCATCAGAGACGTGAAATAAAGCTCCCATGTTAGAATAGCGATGTTTTTTGTTTCCATAAGTCGCGTGAGAATGATGAAAGTCGTGAACCCTGCTATCACCCAGATAATGAGTCAACGGAAGGTTATAACCAGAATGACTGAATATTCCTTTCATACAAAAAAACGCTGCGAAAAAAACTTGAGTCGCAACATGGTCGCTGACAATAAGTGTTGGAATACCAGCACAAACAATATTAATGAAATAATCCACAGGATGCATGTAGTTCGTAACGACTCCAATGGTAACACTGCAAGAATGGTGCTTTGCGTGAATGTGTTTGTACAACCACTTTGTGTGAAGCGCTATGTGAGCTCCATAAAGAAAAAAGTCACATAACAAACATTGGCAAACAAGCTGAGTAAGAAATATCGAAAATCTTGGTAGCGTTTCAACAGATGACTTTCTAGGAGGAAAAATCACATAAAATAAGATTCCGACAGCAAATAGCAACATTTGGTTGGTAACGACATTCTTTATTATGTCACGAACTTTGTCAGAGGGAATTTGAGATTTTTGAATCTTATATTTTTCAATTGGACTCCATTCTGGATAAGCGTTCCAAACTAACAAAGGTATATTCATCATCCAAAACACTGCATAGTAAGTAAACGGTCCCAAAATAGTCATTCTTGTGAACTCAGTCGTGCTGTCTACAACATATCCCCAGCCGTCCCTCATTAAATTATCCACTAAGGGAAACTCGACTTCAACAGCATCGTGAACTGCCTGCCAGCTATTCATTTTTAAAAAAGTGGTTGTGGGCAATAATCACCTAAAAGAGAGGAAAAAAAACAATTAAATAAACAATTTTTTTTTTTTTTTTTTTTTTTCAATACTGCGATAGTCGTCCTCCCGAACTGGTAAAAAAAAAAATAACTTATATTTAAAAAAAAAAAAAATTAAATTAAAAAAAATTAAATAAAAAATAAACAGGAGTTCAGCGAAAAATAACTAAAAAAAAAAAATAAAAAAAGCACAAAAGCAGAACAGAGTTCCACCGACCCACCCTAAAGTACCCATGGCAACAATTGCCGACCCCGGAATGAAAAAATGAAAATCCTAATGAAAATCCACTGATGCTGTCTCCCACACTAATTAATTTGCGCAATGCGGATTGTCTATTTATCCACTGACGGACTCGTTGGTCTTCTTCCAGAAATCAACAAATTCGAATCCTTCCTCTCCCTCTCCAAAGACCTGTTTTTATGTTTATTTTAAAAAGTACAAAAAAAAAAAAAAAGATAAAATAACAATCAATAACCAACTATAAAGCGACATACAACAATGAATTGAATCTGAAAGGCGATCCACACAAGACCCCAGGATGACCACGGAGTTGCGTCTTCGCAGTCCTTAAGAGGTTCTGTTTGTTGTTGTTGTTTTTTCTTATTTTCAATTTATTAATTTTGCTTAAAAATAAACAATAAATTAAAACAAACCAGCTGGATCGTAGAACTGGAATTCTTTTGGCCACTCAGCAGTGTTAACCTTGACTGTCTTAGCATCGAATCCATCGTTTTCTGGGTACACCTTACCAGTTTGAACGAATGTTCTTCTGCTTCCAGCCAGACTAGATCTGGCAGTGTTAGTGATAGCTCTTTTCATCATTTTTTTAAAATTATTTAATACCCTGAGGAGGAAGAAGAATAGTTTTTTTTTTTTTTTTTTTGAAAAAACATCGTACATAATTTTTTTTTTTCATCCGACTGGAGCACCACCTGAAAGGAAAAGAAAATAATACTGAGAAATGATAGTGAGAAATATTAGTTTCCTCAGGGAGGGGATAACACAAAGTGAATCAGCACTCATATCCACGTAGCCTGAATTGAGAACAATGCTGTTCTTTTTTTTTTTTTTTTTTTTTTTTTTTTCCACACAAAAAAAAAAAAGAGCGACTGCAAAAAGGATAAGGTTGTCCTTTATCTTTTTGTGCAAGAAAGCCGCTTAAGCATCAAAAAAAAGATTGAAATCTGTGATTATGTGCAACAGGGGACTACAGTGCTTTTTATGGTGCAACACAGGTCAAAACACTCAATCGTGGAGGAATGGAGAAAGAAAGTGAAATACTGCAGGAGGCCACAGAGTGGCAAGGTATTCTGTTGTTGTTGTTTTTTTTTTTTTTTTTTTTTTTAAAACTAAGAAATAACTAATAACAATAAAAAATATTATATCACATCTACAGCCAATTCGGCCATAGCGACTATTGCAACAAGGAAAAAAACTAGCAAAAAAAAAAAAAAAAAAAAAAAAGTTCGTCAGCGTGGGTTGCGCATGCGAAACCACAAAATAAAGACAAACAGAGACAACTGTAATTATCGTGAAGAGGGAAACATATTTATTGCATCAAGATCAACAAAATATAAATATTAAAAATATATATGTGAGACGGCTTGACTAAAAGGTAATGTTAGGTAAGGTAAACACACCACAATGTCTCTACCTTTTCTGCACACTTATCATTCAGTGCAGTACGGAAAACCAATAAAAAAAAATATATATATATGTTAGCCTTGCTACTGTTGACGCAGTAACTCACCTTAAATAAATTAAGATAAAATAAAAGCAAGTACAAAACATAAAAAAAGGACCTAAATAATAACATCAAATAAAATGGTAAGTCGGTGAAAACTACCAAAGAACTGGATGTACCAAGGGAGGTAAAAGCACCAAATAGATATGTGCTGTGACCCTCGTAATTTGGATTTTTTCTTTTTTTTCTTTTTTTCTTTTTTTTTTTTTTTTTTTTTTTTTTCCCGCAATTTATATAAAAAATAAAAACATAAAACGTAGAATCATCCCAAAAACGCCTTGTGTAACCCTCTCAAGAAAAAAAAAAAAAAAAAAAAACGAACACAATAACGAGAAGTAATAAACACAAATTCAAGCATGTGAGAACTTCAGCAGTGAACACTTGAATAGGGGAATGTGAAACTTTGACAATGTAAAAAACAGTAACAACTTTTGGATATTAAAAACAAGAATTAATATCAAAAGTACTTGACTGAAGAATATTTGAAGTTGTTAATCAAAGAAAATTTCGTTGAAATGGGGGAGAATAAATAAATTAAAAAATAAATAAAAAAAACAGCGTGGTAACCACAACACAAAACAAGAAGGCTTTTTTCGGGATAACATAACTTCGCAACACAAGATTATTATTTTTTTTTTCTTTCTTTCTTTTTTTCTTTTTTTTTTTTTTTTTTTTTGGTAAATGCTTACAACAAGACGTGTTTCTGTTCAATTCATGAGAGCTTTCCACAAATTATATAAAACGGCTTCGTAGCTAACAAAATAAAACAATGATGGAAAAGGAAAGGGGGTAATTTGATACTGCATTTTCAAGCTCAAAAGGAACAACAATTTCTCCGACAATCTTGACTGTCAGCGGCAGCGTAGAGTAAAAGGAAAGGGGGGGGTTGAATGTTTGAATTTGTAAAATACAACTGTTTTGTATCGCGTTAACATATCGATGGTTTAACATCTGTTAAGGATACAGTGACTATGGTGATGCTTAACTTAGCCTTTTAAAGTAACTATTAGGTTTCGAGAGTAATCCATATACCTCTTGAAAGGGGGGATTAATTTGATACTGCATTCTTAAGCTCAAAAAGGAACAATGATTTCTCCGACAATCTTGACTGTCAGCGGCAGCGTAGTAAAACTATGAAAGGAAAGGAGGAAGAAAAAAAAAAGAATAGAAACTCGTTGAGGTGCATACAACACAAAATAGTATGGCACCACTTGAGCTGAGCAAGGTTAATAGTACATCACCAAAACTCGCAGCAGTAACGTAACACTTATGGAAAAAGGTTACCCTTCGCTGCCAAACTTTTTTTTTTTTTTTTTTTTTTTTGACTAAAAAAAAATGTGTAATGTGAATAAGCAGAAATCTTTTTTTTTTTTTTTTTTTCCTTACTTTTTTTTTTCCCCTTTTATGGGCAACTGACACTGGATAAAAAAATGACATCACAGTGAAAAAAGGCAAAAAAATAAAATAAATAAATAAAAAAATTCTTTTCAAGTCTAACTTGTTTCGTGAAAATAAGTATAAAATAAAATAAAATAAAATAAAATTAAAACTAATAAATGAACCCATTAGTTGTTTCTTTTAAACGGCTGAGTTATTTTTTTTTTTTTTTTTTTTTTTTTTTTTTTTGTACCAATGCGTCGAAGAAGAAACTATTTGGATTGAAATCCGACGTTTCTTATGACTATGAGTGCAATAGGATAACGTCTGCGTTCAACGAAATTTAAGACCACCTACAAAGGAACGCTATCGGGTAATAAAAAAAGAAATGCGTAAGTACAAAATCGTGCGCCATGGTCGCCCTTCACTATGTTAAGCGCTTCCAACTAACTACGCATGGGGGTGCTCCCTTTTTTTTTTTTTTTCAGGAAACGAGTAGTGTATCTGCCTGCACAAAGTCCGACGGTGTTGTTTTTCTTTCTTTTTTCCAGCAAAACCACGCAAAGACCGAATCCTTATTTTTGAAAGAATCTTGTCCCCGTTGAGCAGAAATAAAAAAAAAAATATATTTTACAAAGAAAACAACAGTTTTTTTTTTTTCTTTTTTCTTTTTTGTCGCAGTGCGGCACCATTCCAGATCCAAGGAAACAAAACAGGTATGAGATGCACAAGAACAAATTGCAGCTTTTTTTTTTTTTTTTTTTTTTTTTTTCTCGGAAATCACTCTCTTGCGGCAAAATCCGTATCAATAACTGTGCAATGAGAAATAGCGTAGAGCAATCTCTCTCTTAATATTATTTGAGATTTATAATTTGGGAGATCTAACGTAAAGAAACATGTATGCGACGTCGGTAACATGGTGTTTGGATTGTCCGTTTCGAGAGGTCGAACTGTCATACTAACGGCAAACTCACGAGTTGTTTCCAACCGTGAACGACCATAAACAAACTTTAAGAAGAGTGACAACTCAAAACTTGTAAAGTCAGAGAGGACTTCCCATAGATATGCAAACACGTCATCTGATACTCCGAACTCTCTGAATGTGTTCTCACGAAGTAGTTGAACATCAATTTGTGGAATTCCACAAACTACCATCGCCAAGTCTTCGCAGTTATATAAAGACAGAAACCTACTTGGTAGCATCTCCGCAAATCCTTCACAAATTGCATCAGATTGCCATTCCAACTCACTTCTTCGGAGTCGTAAAAATAATTTTTTATAAAGATCCGGTTCTTGTGATGGTCTTACTCTATGAGAACGACTTCCCAGAAGGGGGATAAACTTTCCTTTTATTGTCGTAGCTGTAAACCCGTCTTCAAAAGAGTCCAAATACTCAATCGCATTATAACAGAGAGTATCCGTCTCAGACAGGTCAGTGTCTGTTACTGGTTGCTTTGTAAGTCTTTTCCAAAGATAGTTTGGAAGCGATAAAGAAGCCAGTGTGCCTGACTGGACAGAAGCTCCCAGTAGTCGACCTAAAAACTTAAAATATCGTTTTGAGTCTGGTGATACCAATTCCGGATCAGGGACAACCATTTCACGACATCCTCCAACCTCAGCAACGGCATTTGGAACTGGGATGAGTATTTGATTTGAACCATTGTCGTCACACGCTTCTGTAAAGATATCCGTCAGGCTGTCTCTGAATGGTCCTCCATAGTCGTCACTTCCTTCTCCTTCAAATGTTACAGTCCATGGTTGTCCTCCACTCTCTCTTAGCGATAGTGGGTTAATCTCACTAACTTGATTAAAGACTTGTTTAAATGATGAACATTCTTGATTTAGTCTCTTTACTAGAACTTCAATCTTATGTGATTCCCTACTTGCTCTTTGTGGTTTGGTTGATGAACTTAATAACATTGCTTTGATTGAAGCAGAAACGACGTGTCGGACGTCTCGGAGTTTAGCAGCGAGAATGTTGCCTGGATGAGTATCAGCCGGGTTTAAGTATGGAAGGCATTTTAAAATTTTTTTATTCAACATTCGAATAAAGCAATAACGGAACCTGCAAGTGTGAGGAGTCTTTCCCCCTAACTCTTCCGGAGAAAGCAACAATGCCAATGATGGCTCATCTAGAGTTCCCAACAACGGATAGTTCGATTCAACTACACTTAGCAGCTGTTGATCTTGAGCTGGATCCCATCCAGTGCTTACACTTGCTTTAATATTCTTTTTTATAATAGCAACTTTCTCTGGTTCAGGACGAGCAGCTGTATAAACAGTAAAATAAACACCCCAGTGGTTAGACTCATAAAGTGAATCAAATGTTATCGACGGACTGTAATAATTTCCATACAATCTCGGAAAGGGTCTCGTCAACATTAAGAACACATGATTTCTATCGTGACATAAATACTCATGTTTACCACATTTAGAACACAAATGATACTGCGGGCAGTTTAAACACTTCCACGCAATTCCTGTTATGGGTGCTACAAAGCATCGATCACAACGAGTATCATGGTGGTGACCTCTAACGAATAAAGCTGAATGAATGTGATCAGCTGGATACAACTCTGGTAACGTTGGTGTAGGATGATTAATTGGACGACGTAATCTAAGAAACACGTGATTAACTGGATGGCATGCTATTGGAGCACAACGTTCACAATAATTAGCAGAACAAGCAGTACATGCAAAACGCAAACCACGAATTTCTCCTGAACAATGATCACAAGATATCCCCAGATGACACATCGGTTCTTGAATTAGTTTAAAATACACTGTATCACCCGGAACAACAATCGTAAGACCACTTACAGTCGAAGGAGACACCGATAATAAAACACTCTCACTGGTTTCACTCGTCTTAATTGTTATTTTATCACATTCAGGTAAGAAACATTCAACAGCAAATTGAATATAAATACAAGACGCGCCATCAAAACGAACTTCACTTTCTAAGTCGAGAAACTCACACGGATGCTCTGTTTCGAAAACTCGATGCTGCCTTGTTAAGCAAGCAGACATATCGTTGACGCTCCATTCTGATATTGGTGACGTGTATCTCTCTGCTACAGCCATTTGTTTGATTCCACCTTCACTTTCACTAATTGCATTACCAAAGTAATCAAGGTATGGAAATAAAGTAACCAAGCTGTCTAACAATTGTACTCCTTGTTCCCAATCAGTCATGCTTGGATCCCAATTAAGAAAACAAGGTGTGTATGAAGGTACTGATGGACGTAGCTTGTCTTTACAACTGTCTGTCATCCATTGAAATTCAGTAGCTATTTGAAATTCACACACACCTCTCTTACCGTATCCAGTAGTGATGATTTCATCTGTTGCTGGAGTACCTTCGAACGCATAGCGAACAGCGCAACTACAACAGCATCTACGACCATTCTTATTCCAAAATACACAAGTTGATCCACCTCCAGCGTTTTCAATAGTATTTGAGCAAACATCACCAAGAAGGTATCTCCTTGCACATGCAAGAAGACTCACAAGTCTAAAGAATGATGAATCTGTTGACAGTGAGTACGGATCAATACGTCGATTATTAGAACCAGAGACATCAGGACATAATAAAGCAGAGTTCACTCTGATTAATAAAAGATCCTCAAGTACAGTGTTTGATGTTGGTTCAGTCATCATCTTAGTTAGGTGTGCAATTTTTCTAAATAAGAATGTCATTGAACCAGCAATTGATCCCGTGAATACACCAGCAGGGAACTTAAGTAATTCCATGGCAACAGCCCACGACAGTAGGACGTGATTGTACTCTTCGAGTAATTCTTCTGGTGATAGAGTTCCGAATAATTTTTCCATTTGAGAATCAGTCAACAAGTATTCTGATTTATCAATTGACGGTGATATTGTTACTTTGGGTGATGAGACAGATTGTTGGTAGTCAGTTCCATCAGTTTTTGAATTGTTTGCAGGGGTGTCATTCGATGAATCTGACAAGTCTTTATTGTCAATATAATCCTCATTGTCGTCAGCCAACTGTTCAACCGGTGATATCAGGATATCACTGTCTATTAAGGGAATAGGCATTTCTGGTGAAGATCTGTCCGATCCTCTTCCCGTCTCACCCATTTCAGGATTTGAAAAACTACCAACAGGTGAATTCTGAAAACTATTTTGAGGCAAACAGGGTGCGAAGAGACGTGGGGATGATGATGCTGATGGTAGAGACCCACTCCGACAACGTTCTATTCTCAAAGGAGGACTTACTGGAAGAGCGAATGTTGCCAACGGACTTGGATTTGGTGACAAGGAAGGAGTCATAACTCGATCACTTGATCCACACTCAGGTGTGACAACAGCTACTCCGTTGTTGTTCTCTACAGCAGGAATCTTCTCAAGCATTTCTAACTGTGTTGGGGAGTCATTTTGATTATCAAGTGAAAGGGAAGCTACCGTCACAAGTGATCCGCTCTTCTGAGTTGGATCAAGATGTGAGATGATTTCCTTTTCTCTGTTCTCTACACAAACATTCTCTTTGCGTGATTGCTCTTGTGAAGACTGCACTGCAATCTCAACGTTATCCCGACAACCATTTTTTGATAATTCCTTCTCACTGACGACATCGTTAAATTGATTTTGAGAAACTTCATCCGACCGAACCAAAAGTGGGACAACAGAAATTTTCTCAATCAACAGAGAAGCAAGCAGTGCTTGTCTGTAGTATTTCAAAGTAGAACTATCCTCTAGTGATAATACCCAAAAAGGGTTATCGTCATTGGATGACGGAGCATTCCTTTTTCTAACTTTAAAATAAATTGAAGACTTTACCGCTACCGGAAGAACCACAAAAACACATTCTGCAGAGTCCTGAACATCCTTTGCTGTAATCGTATGAAGTACGTCGTTACCTTCAGGGTCATTACTGAAAGACACTACTGTTGCTCTGGTGTGAAAATCTGGTTTCGCCATTACAATGACTCGAGAATTACCTTCACAATGTATCTTATCTGAGTGGGTAGGTAGTATTGTAGGTGGTGCTAATAAGTGTTGCGATAAGTCGATTTTTAAAAGTTTGAGCACCTCTTGAGCCACCGACACTGGCAACTGATCAATACAATATTGTAAGTCTGGAGGAACAACTGGATCACAAGCAGCGAAGGTAACTTGTGGAGCTAACAAATGAATGACATTAAGAAGACAGGTCTTAGAATTCTGAGAAACTTTATTCGAACTTGCAAGTGACAAATAAGTACAAGCAGTCAGTGAATTAACAGATGTAGCCACAGACATAAACAATCTCAATATCGATAATTTTACCCTTCTCTGCAATGATGCGAGTACAACATTCGGAACTGACGATACGACAACAGGATCGCCATTCAAATCCCTCAACGGTTGCAACTGAGACACTAAAACGTACTGAAAAACTAATAAATAATCCCTTTTAATACAAACAATCGCTTTATTTGAACCTGAGAGTGACTTTATTACAACCGGCGTAGCATTACACTCAGCAGACGTATATAACGCAATGTCACCTGGCGACGGTACGTATAAAACACTTTGTCGGATTCTATCGCAAACGATGGTTGATCGTTTAGCGCATGCTAAGAGGTCTGATTCCATTCGGTAAAGTAGTTCTGATGTCGATAAATTTAAATAAGGAACCGGTCTTTTAGAATACGCTGTTTCGTCGTCAGCAAATTTCTGTCCAACTCCGACATTGTCATGACCGATGTTGTTGCCTTTAGTGTTCGTTGGAGAGCTATTGTTACTTTCAATCTGTTGCACGATTTGCAGTAATGGCAACCCTCTCATTAAAGTCACACCTGTTTCATCAAAGGCTGTCGGCTTACTCGCATGGATATCTTCTTTTAGTGCCAAACAACCAATTTCTGTACATTGACAATGAAATTTCTGTTCTTGAACGTCTGATTTCCTTGAGTCTGTTTCGACTACAGAATGACCTTGTTTACTGTGACACTTTATAGCACAATACAAACAAAGTCCCTTTATATTGCAGTGAACACAGGTGAATCGAGGTTGCAATATTTTGTTACAACCACTTTGAACACGTGAACACGAATTTTGAGAAAAAATTGAATTTTGAAGAGTTAAAAAATATTTATATTCAACAGGCGTGCTACCTGTACTGGCAATGTGTTCTATAGTTGATGGAGGAATTGTCAAAGGGACAGGAGATGATCTCACAGCCGTTGCCGACAGCATCACCGTTTTGTATATTATGTCATTCGCAATGAGTGACATGTACAGACTAGATGAAATAATTTCTGAATAGTCCAATACTTGGATTAGTAATTCAAAATGGCTTGTCTCAAAATATTTGATACCAGCCAATAAGATGACATCCTTCTCACAAGGTCTAATCGAGCTTAAAGGAGTACTAGTAGACCTTTCTAGTGAGTCATCACTAAGAACAGATGTCGACACACACCCACTTGCGTAGTCTAGAGCAGTGACTCTCGCTGCTTCCCAATACCCAACTGTGTGTGGACTGGTTCCATTCACTAAGTTATATTCCCCTCCACAACACTCAACGTGGTCAGGATTTCCTTTCCAGACCTCAATAACATCTCCCGGAACAGGGAGCAGAGTAGATCCAGATAGTAGAGTCAAAGCACCTAAACAAGTCAACAGTTTTTCACTTATTTTTGAACACACTCTCGCGTTTGCTAAAACTGTCGATGCCTGAGCCGCATTCTTCCACAAATTTTCAAAACAATTTTTTACAATACTCGACTTCCTAAAGTCAGGATTAGCCAATCCGTCTTTTAAGATCTGAACAATCGTATTCGTGTATTCTAAAGGGGATGACAGTAGTTCAGTTATTCCTGTAAAGGCTCCTTCTGAACTGTCATTCCTGCCCGTTGCATCGTCTGCCTTGACGTCGTACTGCAATAACTGTGCAGCACCTAATGAAGGAATAATCACATTTAGTAGTTGTAAAGCTTCATCTGTGTCTGTTCTAAACTGTTTTCGATTGAGAGAGGGAATTGAACTTGTGCTTCGATACTTCGCGATAATTGAAACAAGTCTTCGACATGATAAGATGACTGCTTTTCTTGGAATGTGAATATTTGAGTGAGTCGCAGCCGATACAAGTAAAGTAGTAGTAACTTCAGTTAGGATAAGTTGACCAGTCAGTTCACTAAATTGCTCTAATTGTGTTATTGTATCAAAGGCAACTGCTGCAATCTCGTGATTTAAACTATTTTCGGACGTACTAATTAATCCACAAAGACCAACAACACTTTCCGTAAGAAGAGAATGTAATTTTTCTTTACACTCATCGGAATCCCTGATCGTGATTTGCCATTTACTCCAATTTGATAATATCACCGCAGCTCTAACTGAGAGTCTTTTAATCAGATAAGCGCATCTGGTTGCGAGTTGACGTCGAGAAGTAATCTGAGTCGCGTGAATCATTAAAAACAATTGAGAGAGCAACCCCGTATACGAGATCCAATCCACATCACTTGGTGTGATGTCAAAAGATATCCAACTCAGGGCTTCATCAGTTATCCCCCCTGACAAAATAGATTTACAAATAGTAGCCAACGACGCTCTCAACGAATACGTGTCACCCTTCCCAACACCTTCTAAGAAGCAAAGCGGATGGTAGTTGTCTACTTTGGTACACCTCCCTAAGGCATTTTTACAAAGTATTCCCAACATTGATATAAAGATACTTCTATAAAATAACCACAGGCTGTGTCTTTGTTTTCTTATTTGAGTGTTGCTGAGTTGGTTTTTTGCGTTGGTTTTTGGGAATGATAAAGAAACAGTATCGAGGTCTAGGAGGTCTGGTTGATATGCTGCAGTTCGGCTTGCAAAGCGAAAGGCAGCGAGGCAATGAAGAGCACGTTCATCTCGTTGGATAAGAGTTGTGAATATTTCATGAACTTGTTCCTTGGCTGCATCGATTCTCTGACGGACTAACGCTGGAAGCTCAGCCATAGGAGCAGTCAAATCACTGAGTCCAAGAGGTTGTTCTGGTGGTGGAATATGAGGAATCACAAATTGTAAACATTCATCCGTCAATCCCGTAAGCTGTCCTTCAAGTGACGGACGAGATAACATTGATCCTCCAACTGGTCTCTCACAAGAATCATAATTATCAACACCAGTCGCAGGACATGTTGGTAGCATATTAAATAATGAACTCCTCCTTAGACTTGGTCTTGGTGTATGTTCTTCATGTGCATAATATTCACATCTCAGTACTAGTCTAGCACGAGTAGCAATACAACTAGCCAAGTCATCGTAGCTGGCTAAGTGCCAAGTCTGCTTATGTTGAATTAGCGTAACAGTTATTGCGCGTGAGATGGTATTCCACATTTCTAACAGTTCAGGAACCACTTCAATAGTCGGATCAGATGACAATGTGATGGCGAGGTTAACAAGTCTTTGAGGGCTATGTTTCAAAGCAGCTGCAACTGTTGTTCTTATTGCTGAGCTCTCAAGTGAAGCAGATGGTGAATGTCTCGGTCGAAGTCTTTCATCAAGTTTTAATGCAGCTCCTTGTCCAAGAGCTAAGTCTGTTAGAAAGGTATTTATCTCTTCATTTTGAGACACTAAGGTCAACTGACAAACTGGATTCATATCCATGGGTTCGTCAATAGCTTCGATTGGTACCAATAATGACATTATTGTTGAAGCCTTACGAACTGTTGAGCAACTACTTTGAACCAATCCATATCTAAATAAAGGAGAGCTTTGCAACGTTTGCATTGATCTTCTCTCACACTCAGACAACCCACACCTCGATAATGTGAGAGCGCTTGAAACTGCAAATCCTGAAATCCACGCCGACAAAACAAGGCATTCCGTTGCCGGTGAAATACTAACAGGCAGGCTGATCAATAAAACAGAAATACCCGTAATCATTGTCGGTAATGTCAGTACTACTTTATATGGAATACTGTGAACGTCTACAACAGTTGGCACATCCAACATTATCAATACGGTTCTAACTGTTTCAGAGATGACAGCGCGGTGAACAACTTTATCATGTATAGTATTACCTGATGTACTGAGGAGTTCTACTGTTCCAGATAGTTGTCGTTTTGATTTTAATTCAGGAAGCCTGACTGTTAAGACACTTCTACCAGTTACGTGAATCACTCTGGTTGCTATAAAAACATTATCCTTAGTCCCTTCCCAATCTCCAGATGTTATATTCGTAGTCGTTGTGGTTCGGGAATCAATGATCGGAACAGAAACTGGACTTGCCAAGTCCTCGAAAATTAATCTAAGAAGCGAATCTAACTGACACACGGTATCAGAAGCTAGTTGAAGTTTAACGCTACATCCTACATTATCAGCTGGGTATGATGATCTTGATTTGCCTAAGTCTAAAACAGGTGATAACAATTTAACATGCAGTCCCAAGATGTGAGCAATTATTGAAAAATGAGCGTCACTCATCTCATGCGTGGCGTATTCAATAGAAAGAATTAGTACCTCAGCTAAGTGTGAAATCGGATGGTTTTGATCTCTGTCTGTCTTAGCATTCGATTCTGGATTTCCTAAAGTCTTAGCAGCTTCCTTTCCAACAGCCTGTAGCCACGATGATAATATTCTTAGACATGATCCACTCCAGTCTGGATCTCCTAACCTTTCAAGACAAAGTGAAATTATTTCCGGAACTGCCTCACCAGTCCTAGCAGTTGCTAAGTACTGCGACACTCCTCTGAGTAATGATTTTTGTTTTGTTATCTGATCAACGACGAGATGAGGACGACAAAAACGAGTCGTATCACCCTTTAACTGACTTAGCAATGCCAAACTTCTAGCGGAATGCTCAACTACTCTAAAAGGAAAACAGAGACTTTGACCTTCACATAAGGATAAGCAAATCGCGTTACCTTTTGGACAGTAACTCAGTTGGGATACGATGTATGGAAACGCCAAGTCTAAAACACGAGCAACTTGACATAAAGATTCTCTCATTGAAAGCGGAGGTTCTGACGGCATGTAACAAAATACTTCGTCAACTCTGCTACTCGGAACCGCTGGTAAGTATGTTGGACTTATCCAGGAAACCTTCGTGATTCTAAAACATAAGAATCTTAAGAATTGGATTAGCGTACCAAGACAGTCGTCAAATGCCGGTGTTGATGTATTCGCCATTAACCTTTTAACAGAATGACAAGTCATAATCAACACATCACTGTGATAGCATTCCAGCATTGGATCACAACTATTCACCATTACTGATAAGTGAAAACATAAAAATGGGAATACATCACAACACAAACTTGGTACCTGAAGTTGTTGACCTAAACCTTTTGACCAATTATCAAGCACTTTGATGGTTTCATTCTTAACTGGAATGGATGGAGCGTCGATATAACAATACATCGCTAGCAGTAAATCTAATATACTAGAGAAGCCAACACCTAATAAAAGGATGCATTCCAAGGCACGTCTTCTTTTGTTATCGAGAGTTTCTTTTTGATATCTCAGCAAGAAGGAATTTCTAACAATTTGATGCTTTGCGCAATATTGTTCTGGAGGAAGTCCGTTGCTGGGTTTAATGATGTTGTCGAGGAGACATTTATGTGCTCTTCGTAAATAATCAGATCCGAGCGAACTGATCCCACTCTTTCCTTCTTCCTTTTGAATTCGACTCATGACTCTGCCTGCTGACCCGGATACAGCTGCAGGCGGTGGGGCTCTCATGAATTCCTTCTCAACAAGTTCGTCAACACATCTTAGATGAACGATACCAGCAACCCAAGTGAGCAAAGGAGTAAATAAATGATCATCGTTCAATAACACTACCTCCGGATTACCATTCGAAATCATATTTTGAGCATCGCAGGATGTGTTCTGTTTAGAAAAAATTATTTGTTTTAAAAAGTTTTTCAGTCTTTTAATTAAAAAAAAATAACACCAACCGTCTGATAGCCATTTATGACCACAAACAGAAAGTTAAAGGAGAGAGGGATGAAAATAAAAAAAGTTAGTCGTTCTTTTTTTTTTTTTTTTTTTTTTTTTCTGTTCTTGCAATGTGCAAGAAAAAAAAAAAAGCAATAAAAAAGAAGACAGAACTCTTTTGGTCAACAAGAAGACGTAATTGCCGCTAACGCAGAAGCGGAAAATGAATCCGAGGCGTTGATGTGAATGAAAAAAAAAAAATAAGAAGAAGAAGAAGAAGAAAACAAAAAATTCAAAAAATTAAAATTAAATGATTAATAAATATGAAACATTCTAATAGAAAGTGCGGAACAAGTTGCATAGCTGCCCAGTCTCTATATTCAGAGTGTTTACGTCCTGCAAGCAAGTCATTACCGTGATACAAATCACAGGCGGTTGACAACTGTAACGTAACCTACCTCGTATTCTAAGAAAGAACTGCTACCCGCTCTTGGAATGTTTTTTCATTTTCCTTTTTTTTTTTTTTTTTTTAATTACGTGAAAGATTCTCAAGGCTGAACAAACCAATTATTCTGACCTTCAGGGTTGACACCTCCACACTTTGCTGAGTATTCAGACCCTCCATTGAAAGGGTTGATTTCGTACGTTACTTTTGGTCCTCCAGAGTACTGATAAAGGTCATCGTGGTGAAGATCCCAAACTTTGTTTGGAGTGTATCCCGACCACTGTGTTGGTTGTGGGTCGACTGTTGAACCAGCAGCTCTGTCGAAGAAATTGTTAAAAAGCATCTCTGTGGTTCCATCACTTCCAGTACTGGCACTGTCATATTGTCCATTATGAGAGATATCGTCGTATCTATGGCAGACTTGCCACATTGCCCACTGACGGTCAACATTACAATGATGAAGAAAGAAGATTGGATCATCAGGACTGTAATTAGTAATCATGTATCCTCCAATCCTTGCATGATTAGTACTGTGTTCACTGTCTTCAAGTTTCTGTCTGAATCCATTCACAGAAGATGAACCGTATGAAGTCTCTCCCATCCACTCGTCCATCTGTTGTTGGATGTTCTTTGGAACGATGTCGTTGGCAAAGTAACGAAACAAACATTTGTTGTTGAATGGCCACTCTCCACGTCCACCTGGCTGGATGGCTCCAGAAGCTTCAATAGAGTGTTCCCAGGTCCCAATACGAAATGGTCCGTCCTGCACGCAGCATCCCTCAGGGTGAGCCTGTGATTCATCACAAGAGTTACCAGATGTTCTTCCGTTGTACGTCGAACCGAATCCAATAAAATCACCAGCGCTGTTGCTGTTTCCGTTCCACAGCGCAGAGTCCCATGCGGTGTTCGTTTCTCCTTCAATTGACCAGTCCCAGTAAGGTAGAGTGATGCAGGCAAACTCAGGACCAACAGATCGCAAGTCATCCTCAAACTTCTGAATGTACACACGATGCCATGGTAGAAACATTCCAGTACTGTGTGCGAGGACATATAAATCGTCTCTTCCGTGAATAGTTGGATACTTATCGTATCCTCCTTTAGCACTCTGAAATACAGATCCACCATTCTGTACCTTCAACAGTGTCACCGCCTTCAAGAACAGCGCCTTGTCATCATCTGACAGACTTCTCCATTCCCTACGAACTCTTTTACCACCACATGCTGGAGGAGTTGGAGGGGTAGGTGGAGTTGGTGGTGTTGACGTGTCTTCACACAACCAGTTCAGTTCAAACCCAGTCTTCGTCACGCTGTAGTCAGAAGTCAACTTCAAGAAGATTCCATCCTCACCATCAACAACAGTAGCAGTCGGGATAGACACTCCTGACCTCTCTGGGAGGATTACAGGTCCAATGACACCACTACTAACAGAGTACCCAGTAACAAAGTCATATCCGCTCTCGGTGTCGAACGAATTCCACTGCAGAGTCGAGCGCTTCCCGGCACAGCTGAAGAAGAAGCACTCCTGTCGATTATTTTTATACTCACCTGTTCCAGCTGGGAAGTCTAATACACCAGACATCAGACCTCCGTCAAGCGTCAATTCTGAAGTGCAGGCAGTTGGAAACTGGAATGGAGTTGGAGTTGGTGGTGTTGGAGGTCCATCACAACTCCACTGAACAGTAAATCCATTTGCTGTCACGTAGTTGTCAGATTTAAATTCTATCACCGCACCTTCAGTTCCACTCAACACATTCGGAGAAGGAGTGGTGGAACCCGAAATACGAAATACCTCCGTGCGCGCAAAGTTGCTGACACTCGATAGAGTTACGAAGTCGTAGTCCAGCTCCGTATCAAACTGAGTCCACGTCAAGGTCAGAGTGTTAGAAGACGGACATGAGATGTACCAACAAGGACTTTGAAGGTTTTCATACGGACCGTAGGACACGCTGCCTGTCGTCACGTCCTTTACTTGTTCTGACGAGCAGAGTGGAGGGAATGCCGTCTGCACAGCGTTGCTACACGTCCACGACATTTGGAACCCACTTCCTTGCACACCCCCATCGGAAGTCATTTCAATGAAGGCGCCGTGTCCACCGTTTGCGTTGTAAGTCGTCGGAGTGCTCAAAGCAGATGATCTGAACAGTTGATTCCCCACTTCGTAGTTCTGTACTGTCGATAGCTTTAAGTAATCATAATTCTGTTCCATGGAGAAAGTGTTCCAAGTCATCGATAAGTCTCCCCCACGACATTGTAGAAACCAACAACGATGTTCATTAGCACCATATCCATTTAGCGTTAGAGTACCAGAGCCGTCTACTTCCACTAAGCGATGTCCTTGATCGCAGTTGGAGGGGAATTGGAAACCTTCTGAAAGAACTGCAAGCCCCAACAGAGCAGCGCAAGAGCGAACTGTCCGCATTTTTGTTAAACAAATAAATAATCTGAAGAAGGTAATTATTTGAGGGAATCTTCACTACTTCCTTTCTGAAATCTCAACAAATACAACCCCACCTGTTAATAAATAAAAAAGTTATGAACAAACAATTTCTAAAAATAAAAAACAACGTATTCGTTGGTAATCTATTTTATGTAATAGTTTAAATAAAACGATGAATTATTCGAACCGTAACTTAACTGTTTGAGAGGGGGAAGACTACAACAATGCCGGATTATCTAATCGACTGGTTTGAGTGTTCTGAAGAGTGCTGGCTCTCGATCTGGAAGATCGTATTGTTCGCATTTCATCATCATCATCTTCATCATCTTCGTCGTCATCTTCAGGTCGAATTCTTTCACGTTCAGCTATCAGCTGACCGTGTTTTGCACATGCATGAAACACTTGCGGTCTAAGTATAAAAATAATCAATACAAAGGCAACCAATGCGAGAACTGAAAATAACAATATCGCCCAAATGGTAACAAAAAATGGTGAATCAGGCAATCCATTGGCACTGCTATTTCGATTGGCACTAGAAATAGCATCGACTAACCTCGCTAAAGAATAACAATAACCAAGGAGACAGGTTCTAACACAAGCGTGTAGTAGTGTTGGAGCTGTAGTCCATGAAGCTCTCCAAACCTTGTCAACGTGTTTTAACTTAGGCTCTAATGCGGATGGACAACCGTGAGCAACAATCGACATGAAGGTAAACAGAGTCCCCAGAAAATATGCAAAGAACACCCTACTTAATGAAATAGTCCACATTGTGTTATGCGCTCTGTTTAATGCGTCAACGATGTCTTCTCTTGATAAGAATAAAAAGACTCCTTGAGTCAACCTTCTCATAGTAGTAAGCATTCCAATAATGGGTATACGTGATTCTTTTAAGGGGACGAATTTTGTGACATCAAAAAATAGAAATACTCCAGTGCGGGCATCTTCCAAGACGGTGCAAAATTGAAGAAAAGTATAAGCTCCAGCAAGTAGAAATAGTATAGAGTAGGCTAGAATCCATGGATCAAGTTTTTGACCACTCTGGCAATCAGAACAATCAAGATATTGGATAGTCAGCACACCAGGGTATGCTACTAAGAGGATGCCCAGACATGTGACTATGAACCAGGCTGCTTTTACTAGAAATCGTGGCTTTTCAATAACCAGTTTGCAAATAACCAATATCAACATTGAACCACACACAGCAAATAAAAGTGGACTAACAATAGGCCACCACTCATCATCATTAACTACAGTAATAGTGACTCCCACAGTCTGAATCATGTCTCGTAGTTTCTCATCTACTTTCGCAGATACATAGTAGATAGTTGTCGCGAGTCCCGATACCACCAACAGGAGTACAACAGCAACTTTTTTCAAATATGATGTCCACGCGCTGTCTTGGAGTTTTGCACTTAGCTCCTGAGGAGGCATCTTAAGGCCTGTTTAAAGAGTAATGAATTTTTAATAACAAATATCATTCTTAGACCCCCTTCAAAAGGGTAAATTAATAATCTTTTTGAGAAGTGTAATAAAGAAAGATGTTTAGTTTTTGTTTAGAAGGCAAACTGATAGTTGACTAGTTACGCTGAAGGGTTCCCTTCACGTCTCGACCCATCATCAGCACATTAGTAGTCACAGATGTGCACCTTTGAAACTTACGTTCGATCTCTTTTAAATTTTGGATAGCATATATTGAGGAACACATACCTGAATAACGAGGAGTAAGAGATGATAAACAAAAAATATATTTTAAAAAAAAATATAAAAAAAAAAAGCAGATGGTGCAAGAGTCGTATCTCTCGATCACGAATGCAGATAGCCTTTATACTCACCAATCAGAGTTTTGGTACAATGTAATGAAATCCAAAAAGAAGAACAACACAACAATAACAGAACTTATCAAAACTCATAAACAGTAAAGTGTGAGTTCAAAATTTATTTAAATATCTCCCACCACGTCAATCTGACCATTTCTTTGTCTGACAGCTGACTCTGTTTGATATGCCAAAGAATCCATGTGATGACTTCCATCAGTTTTTGGTACAAATCCACATTCCTTTTCACTCTCTCGAGCGATTATAGAACAAGTTGTTAGGAAGTCGGGATTCCAAATGTAGTGAAAGATGAATAGTGTTGGAAAGCACATCGTTACTCCTACTAAATACCCCCAAACTGAAAACGTCGATGGATCAGATATATGACCATCTTGATACCTTGCTAAATGTAACAAGTACAGCAACTGAAATAGCCTAATGTTACATTTCATGAAGATGATTGCTGAATTCCAAAGAACTCTTTGAAATGTTTGAGTCCAACTTAAGCTTTTCTCAAGTGCACTCGGAGTACAGTACGCGATTATTGAAATATACGTAACAATCGTTCCAATGAAGTGAGTTACAAAAACAGGTGTTAAAACAGAAACCCATTCTTCATTCATCGTTCCATTCAAATCTTCGTTAATATCGTTGTTCGTGAGGAGGATAGCAGCTCCCAGCATCAAACGCTTTAGGCTAGCGATTAAACCAATAATCGGGGTTTGAACTCTTCTCATGACTACATATCTGTATACCAGAAAGTAGCGGTACTGACCTTGGTCTTCTATAATAGTACAGGTTTGAAAAAACTTATAAGATCCGGATATCACTAATGTTGATCCTAAAAAAAGAATCCATCCATGAAGCCTTGATCCTCGTTCTTCAATACAGGTGGCATCGGCTGAATCACACTCAAGTCTGTTTGTGAACAACACTAGTGGGATTGCTGTTACAATTATCATAACGGCTATCGCAAAGCCCGTAGCTTGTTTTTTCAATAGACTTACCTCAAACAAATAACAATAACAAAATCCACTTACAATATACATTCCAATAAAGGTAACAATTAAAGGGAGGAAAACAGGGATCCACGAGTTACTATTGGTTTCTAATTGTCTCTGTGTTCCGCTTACAGCCAAAAATATAGAAATTACTAATAAACTCAATGCTACAGATACTGCTATTGCTAATTTTTTTAATCGAGGTCTCTGTGTCACATCTTGGAATAAGGTAATGAACTCTTTTTCTTCTTCCATGGCTTGGTCCATTTTTTCAATAAATGTTTTTTTCTGAGCCATTTCCTGATTTTTTTTTTTTTTGATTTTTTTTTTAGTTTTTGTTTGTGCGCAACAATATGGGTTTGCAGGTACAAAAAGAAATTACAAAAAACACACACCCTCATTTGTATCAAAATAGCAGAATCTATTTCCTCAAGAAGCCTGTCAGCAACTATACCGTGCAGAGCTTTTAATTCGGATCTTTTCATTTTTATTCTATGATTATTTCCAATAAGTTCATCAAAGATCACTCCCATGATTTGTTGACCACTCGAAGGTTCAGTAGATAATTTACTCACTGATGCAGTAGTGTTGGACACCATATTAGATTGATTATATTCAGTTAATGAACTTTTTATCGACGAGAGAATCTTTAAGGGTTTTGCTTCAACTACTGGATTGATATCAGTTATTGAATGGTGATGGCAGTATGCTATTAAAGTCTTTTTTAATAGTAATGAGCCGTCTTCAGATAATTGTTCCCAAGCCCCCAACGACGTTACCGATTTATACGAATTTCGTTGGAATTCCAATTGAATGCAGGATATAACTAAGTTTATGATCTCGTCTCTTTGAAGCTGCCTGACCGAGTGTTCTTCCATTAACCTGTCTCTTTCAGGAGAAGGTGGACATTTAGAAAAACTCTTATTACTTGACAAGCCACCACTATCTACGTATTCTCGATAAACGATACCAACTTCTGGTAGGTACTGTATCCCAGATATGAGTACTAAGTTACCATCACACATGACTAATTGATTAAGAGAATATTTCGCAGCTGAAACGATGTACGGAACATTAATCCCAGAAAAGGTATCGTTCGAATCTATCATACTGATTGAGTAGTCGTAGGATAATTTTACTTTATCATCTCCATCTTCAATCCTGTCAGACACGACAGCAAGTTTTCCTTTATATGTGACGGGTTCACCCAGTTCAAATGCTCTGTTTATATTCGAAGTAGGTCCATGTTTAAAAGATTCTGTTAGCTGACTAGTAAGGTGTCGATACTCAATGTGTTTATCATCAGAGACGATGGTTAGCAATTCAGAAAGCGTTTCGATTGTTGATTTCGTGTTTGGTCCAAATGCTGATTTCAAAGCTCTGTCAATTATAACTTCAGAATGCAATATTTCATAAGCCGTTGAGAAACTGCTCTCTTGAAAACTCACCAGTGATATAGGACTGCCAACAGGTGATTCTATTATCGAGGGTGGCATTGCTTCAATCGGTTTTGGTGTATCCGCATTTAAAAGGCCATCTCCAGCAAGAACCTGATTGGTTGTCACCTGATTAGTAATATTTAATTGATTTGGTTGATCCGGATCAACGTGAGAAGCTTTTCTTGTTTCCAATTTCTTTTGATCATCACTGCTGCTTGAGTTTGATTGTTTGCTGTGTTTCTTACCAAGTTTTGGTTCACTTTGAATTGATAAGACACTATCTAGTCTCTGTACATTTGACATCATTGAATCAGATCGTTGTACTCTAATTTCTTGATTCGGTTTGAGCAAATTATTGCTTCGCTTCTTACCAGCACGGGATAGCTCAATACCATCGTGTGCCTGAGTAACACTAGGTAGTGATGTCTTGCGTTCACTACCAGCATCAATAAAGCTGTCGGCTGACAGTAGCATTGGTCTGTTTAGTGGTTCCGATTTCAAATAGCCTGATGGGAGTTCTGAACCACTTTTTTTCTCCGGCTCATACTGTGAGTTGTTTCGTTTTTTACCTTTTCGCGATCTGTCGCTACTCTTTCGCTTGCTGAGAGGACCAACCATGCTGGTTTTTACACTCAGCAGCCGAGGGCTTTCTAAAATAGTTGTTCCCCCAGAGCTCTGCAAGGATTCAACCTCAATACCGTAGTCCTCATGTGAAAGCTCTGGACCTAATGTTGGTGATGATACGATATCTGGTTGTTTAAAAGATGTTTTTTTACTTGGGGGGATGTTATCTAGAGGTGGAAGCAGCACGGAATTGAACTTCAGAGGTTTTAATTCACTCTTTTGAGAAGCGAAAGATCCGTATGGTGAAGAAGCGACATTAGTTTCACGCAGGAAAGATGGTTTCTTTTTTGATAAAGGGTTCTGATTTTGTTTTCTAACAAACGATGGCTCACTATTCTGATCAGCCAACTTCGTAGATGCATCCAACAACAGCTCATCGGTGCTACTTAGTGATTGTGATCCGTTGAAGGTTGGCTTTGCATTGGATTCTTTTTTCTTTTTAAATAAACCCTCGACGTCTCTTACTCGAGAAGCTAGACCTCCACCAGACTTACTGCCACCATCTTTAAATGACGGTTTTGATTTTATGAAACTCATATGGCTCTACATCTAATCTGTTAAAGGATAAGTTGATAATATACAAAAGGTTATTAGAGAATCAGATTCACCGACAGTACGATATAATCAAATTATAGTAATCGTTATCGTCAAGTAGCTCATTCCTCACCGCATGGTTGATATAGCTGCATGCAATAGGAAATAAGATAACAATCTGCATCCCAACGTGTCTCATTACAAGTGTGTTGTGAGGTTTTCGTGTGAAATAATAATTATAAATAAAATAAAGTTTTGTTGTTGTACCGACGTAGTCGGAGAAGAAACTATTCAGATTGAAAACCGATTATTTCTTATGGTCATGATTTATTTTCCCCGTGCGACAGGATTTTGTCTGCGTTCAACGAAATATAAGGTTAATCTGAATGGTTTTTGAGGAGGCATTGTAACATTTGCCTGATTTCTTTAGTGGAGGCCACGTGAACGTAGTTGAGCACCTCTTGCCTACGTTACCGCGACAGTGAAAAACAGTTGTAAATAAAAATAAACGTGCAAAATTAAAAACAAAGGTTAACGGAGGGGGTGCAACTTTGACAATGTAAAAACAGTAACGACTTTAGGTATTAAAACGAAATTTATAGTTCCATCCCATACAATCCCACATGTTCCCGCCACTGCAGCAAAGAAATAATATGAATGTCTGAAGAAACAGTTCAAAGCAGGTCGATAAAAATAAATTTATAGTTCCATCCCAAACAGTCCCACATCTAATCTGTTTGAAAGAATTAGTTGATATCACACAAGGGGTCAATCCTTTTCCCGAAGTTACGGATCTAGTTTGCCGACTTCCCTTACCTACATTGTTCTGTCGGCCAGAGGCTTTTAGCCTAGGAGACCTATTGCGGTTAACGGTACGGCCTGATGCAAGAGAAGAGATCTCCCCTGTCTTTTCCATGCACATCCACCAGACATAATAATAAATAAAAAGGTGATTCGGTCCTCCATGTCATTAGCGTCCTGTGAATGAATAATTTTAACATATAAAAAACTTGTGGATAATTTCTCACAGGATTGCTTGCATGAGAAGTCTCTGGTAAGAATAATTACGTTGATCTGAAATCCTTCTGAGGGAAGAACAGTCCAAACAATAATTTATTCAAAGTAGTACGAAGTTCGAATAAAAAAAAGAAAAAAAAATTGTTGTCCGAGCAGCTCACCTTCTGACATCAGTTTCAGAACATTAATAAAAATTTTTTTTAAAAAAAAAAATTAAAAAAAAAAAAAACCGACGTCTTGGTAGGTAGAGCATGAATATCCATTCCAAGAAAAACAACAAAATATATAAAAAAATAAAATTACCTTATTGTTTAACATGGTGATGGTATCACAGGACGATAAATAATAAATAAAAGAAAACCTTTGAAAGCAAACAGAATCCTGTCGCACAGGGTGATAGTTTGACAATGTAAGTATTAAGGCTATACTGAAAAAAGATAAACAAAATATCAAAGCTAGATAGTGTAGTACACTCAAACAGAACCCTGTTGCACGGAGATCAAAGTATTTAACTGAAAAAAGATTTAATGAAAAAGTTAGTTTTTTTAATTTTTTAAAAAGTTTGTTTTACCAGCAAGCTTTTGTACGACGTAAAATGCGACGTTTGTTTCATAAAAAGCGGCTTCGTTAACAAATACAGGAAACAATTCAACATCTTCTTGATCTTCTTCTTCCCAATTAATAATGTCACCTGAGAAGGTTTGAAGAATAGGAACGCCTTTTACAATTTTTGATTTGAAATCGAACATCGACTCGTGCAAAAATCCGTTCAACGAACCGTTAGCTGCGAGAGGATAATGAACAAATCGACCGGTATTTTGAAAAATCGTAATTTCAGAAGAGGATTTCTCACTTTTCATTCCGTCATCTATCCAACTATTGTGTGAATTTATGTAATCGAGTGATTTTAATAATAATTCCTTCGTGAGATTGTACAACTTCGGACAGACAATTCCACAGGCAACAGGACCAACTTCGAAGGTAAACCCTGAACGAGATACCGATGGTAGCATGTGAACTTCTGCGTTTTTCCAATTTACGATTTCCACCTGATCGGATTCAGATGACAGGTAGCCTCCAAGTTCACGGGAAAACTCATCTGTAGGATGCATCATCAGAGCAACAGCACAAGGAGATGTCGTTCCATGTAAATCAATAATTAAATCCGTTGTTGGATTTGGTGATGATTTTGGTCCCAACAATTCATCAATTTGTTTTGCTCTAATTGCTTCCATACTTTTAAGAGACGGATCAGATAATTTGCTTAGCAAGAATTGTCTGTTTAAATCTTCTTCGACGTATCTAACATTCTTATCACACGCTGGAGTATTTCCTTCTAAAATCGATAATTCAAAATTATCATTTCTTGAACCTTGAACTTCTTTTAACCATCTGGCAAGAAAAACTCCGTTTCTTTCATTTCCGTGTGTTCCTCCGACTACCACTACTCGATTGACCCTGTCAGTACCAGATAGATGTCGAGACATAATAATATTAACTTTTTGTGTGTTCTCTGGTTAGCAAGATTATTAGTAATAAAAATTATGTCTGATTGGGTTTTTTTTTTTTTTTTTTTTTTTAGTGCTTTACCCGTGGCATACATTCCTGAAAATGGATGGGGGGCCCACCGTACAAACAAATACCACCAATTTTTAGTGCGGCAGATACTTGTAAGTCACTTCGATTTGAAGAACCAACAATCTTCATTGCTGACGATAATTTGCTTCATTTTACGGGTCATTACCATGGCAACTAAAAAAATGGTCTATTTGCCTTCGAACCACAACTAACTGTAATAATTATAAAGAACAAAAAAAAAAAAAAAAACCCTCTCTCCGAGAAAGTTCGTAAAAAGTACCAAAATACCATAACAGAAAGTAAGTTCCTTACCGAGTAGGGAGAGTCCCTTTTGGTGGTAACTATACAGAAGTCAGATAGCTCTGTAAAAAACAGTGTGCAACTACTGTTAACCCCGCACAGTATTCTTTCTGCACTGTTTTGTTTACTCGAGTTATAGTATTTGCCAAATACAGAGATTTTAATATAAAAAAAAGGTCTGTTACATTACATATTGTGTGTATCGGGACAACAGTAACGTAAGTAGACCCAATTGTTAGGATGGTTATGGTGGCTTAGGACCGACAGTGGCATCCTGAACACAGCAATGTCATCGTCAGCTTTTCACCTTTGTCTGATTATAAGAAAAATTTTGTTAAATTCATTTTTTCTTTTTTAATTTATTTATTTTTATTATTTAAAGAAGCCCTCAAGAAGGAATAAAATAAAAATCAACCAGCATCTCAATTCAGTACAGGAGTATTTATTTATTTGCGAAGCCTAGGAAGCCAAAAGCCAGGAAAAGCTCAACAGGGGTAACAGTTATATCGCTACCAGCAACCGTGAGACTCACAGACCTACGTCACCATAACATTTGGTGAACATTTTTAAATTATCAAAAATAAAACACAAGTCTTTATTTCCTGGTAAGGAACATCGAAGAGAAAGAAAAAAAAAACATAAAGACTGTGCGTCTCTCATTAAAAATAGCTTGCCTACCATAAAAAGTACAAAGTACAAGATATAAAAATTAAATAAAATAAAATGAAAAGAGGAGGTTAGAAGGTTCAAACAGGAAGGAGCCTGCAAGTAACGTACAAGGTACGTAGACCTTATGGAAAAGCTGAGTACCGAAGAACGAGATCACTTGTGGATTTCAATTTTTCAGAGTACATTTTTAAAAAAAAAAAAAAAAAAAAACTATTCAAATCGCGTTGCTGAGGACTTCCGCGGCCTTTTGCTTTATTTCGTTGCATAATTTCATAAAAAATTCATCATCGATTTCCTTAATGAATTCATTTAGTAATTTACGGAAATCCGAAATTTTCAAAACCGGTTCAGTTCCGTCAGGTGTTCGGAGATTCGTTTCGTGGCGAATGAGAAGTTTTGTAGTCGATTTTCCTTCAAAAGCAGGTATGCGAGACAAGACCACACGCAGAGTTTTAAAAGTAACTTTTCGAGTAAAGTTGACATCCATTTGATGAAATGCTTCCCAAGATCTTCTATTCAATTCATTATTACCTTTAAGCTCAAGAGAACTTACTGTTTCTTTAAGAAATCCAACAGCATTTTCAAAATCGACCTCTCCCAAATGAGAGAGAGCAACGACGTAATATTTTGCCCATTCTTCCCGGTCGTCTTCCGGATTGACATTTTTTCCTAACTTTGGAACATTAAGTATATTTCTCCATTTCGCAAGTCTTTTACGAGTTGCCAACGGTGCCTGCACCTGTATAGGCATTTCCTCTAAGACAGAAAGAACGTCCTTGTAAGAACAACATTCCCACATATCCAATAACGGTAATACAGTTTTCTGTCTCCGATAACTGTGCCGCGCTTCAAAAGATAAGTTTGAAATATACTTTCGAAGTAACGAAATCGGAGTTTGATCAGAACAATCGTTATCAGAAAGATAAACAGCACGACTCTGTTGCATTATTGTTAAGAAAGTAGTGAAATCAGTAGCACTCAGCCATCGATAGAAGTGTTTCCCAGTTTCAATTTCTTCTTGTTGCGATATTATAAATATCTCTTTAAACTGATCGTTGGTGATGCTTGAAGCAGATGTAAACTGCGACAACGATTCTTCAAAAATTGCGCAAAATTCAGAATGAAGCTCTCGTATTCGATGCATTGACTTCCCCATTGCATTCTGAAGTGAGATGCTACCGTGAACGTCATCGCCTTCTCTTGTTTCGAATAATCTCCATCCTCTATCTCCATCTAATTCATCTCTTCCCAGAGGCTGCTTTATAAAAGTATTCATATTTAATAACACAAATTCATCAATTGAACTCGCCAGATCTGTTCCTTCATAAAACCATCTGTCTACTTCTCCAACAACCTTATCCATCTTTCTGAATGACTCCTGTCTTCGTATGCCTACCCTCATTATTAATGTTGTTGGGTATCTGGTGTTAACTTAAATATATAATATGCATGGTTGGACATAAGAAGTAATAAATAATAAATGTTCATGTGTAGCCTCCGAAAGGAGGATATATTAAAAAGAGTTCATCAGATACCTTTGATGACAACGTTAGTAACAATATTAGAGCAACGCGTCACTCGGAGAAGATCAGACGTGTTGATGGACACGTCCAATCCTCAGTTTTCAGTCACAACAAAAAAAGAGAGGAAACACCATTCGGCTTTCGGTATTGTGAATGCCTTTCGGTTTACGGAAATTCCTTGCATAAGAGGAACACACTACATCCTTAAGCTCACTCTCTTACAACAAAGAAGAAGAAATATATAAATCTGTAGGTTCAGTTCAGCAACTATCAATACAAAAGAAAACAACAACCTACTTATAATAAAACATCACATCACACGGTAAGAGCAGAAGGAACAGCAAATACCAAAGGAGAAAACACAAATAACTAAATTACTCTGAAGAACACAACGTCTCAAAATCGAATCTACAGCGATGGTCACCAGCCTAGCACTGAACGTGAAGGAACTTGTTTGGAGAACCATTTCCAACGTTGCGTACCAATCCGTTGGCAGCCGATCCGTCCAACGATCGTCGCACTCTTCGCCAACCCGTATGTCGAGCCCGCAACCGTACCATCATCTGTTGCAGTTTCATAAGTAAGTGATTAAAAAAGATAAAATGAAGTCTGCGTTTGTCTGTCTGTTCTCGATGGTGAGTGCCTCTAATGCTGCGTACCTGGCGGCACCAACTGGAAAAGTAATTGACGGGGAGTATATTATTATGATGGACAACTGCTGATCACGAGATGTTGTTCACAGCGACGAAGGGAATCCAAAAGTTCTCAATCGGAGATTCCTACAAAGCGATCCACACGAAGCTCAACTCTGAACAGATGGATTCGTTGAGAAGTCACAAATCTGTTGAATTGATTGAACACAATCAGATTGTTACAACTGCTGGAAGTGATCAAATGTTAAGAAAGTTGTCGTGTCTCAACACCCAGAATGAGCCTCTCTCGTGGGGTCAGAAGAGGACGACTACTTCGTCACCTGCAGACGAGTTGGCGGCGTTCGCACACGACAATAACTGGGGCAGTTGTGTAGATGCATACGTCGTTGATACGGAAGTTAGAAGTTCCCACTCTGAATTCACTGGAAGATGTATTTGGAGAACCCACACCGCCGGAGGTAGCAACTCGGATATGAACGGACACGGAACCCACTGCGAAATAAATAAAAAACCCCCCCCCACTACTTCAATTATGGTAATCGTGTAAAGTTAAACGATAACAGCATTGTTTGTATTTTTTTAGAAACCCCCTGCAAAAAAAGAAGGAAGGTAAATAATAGTAATTATTAGGTAAACATTTAATTTAATATTACATATCAAAATAATGAATAATTAGAAGACATTATTTTAGAAAGCCTTTCCCCTGAAGAAAAAAAAAAAAAAAAAAAAAAAAAAAACTGACCAATCTCTATCTGGGTAAGTTATGAATTCGATATTATTTTACAGAAAATAACAACTTAAAAAAAAAAAAAAAAAAAAAATGAGTGGGAAATATGTGTGTTGTGGTGAGGGGAGAAAAAAAAAAAAAAAAACCCATCACCAGGACAGAATTACGCAAAGCGCCCTGTCAAGGGGAACTCGCTAATCATGTCATCCAAAATCATCAGAAAAAAAATATGCACAATACTCCAACACACAAGACAGGAATGCGCTATGATAGGAAAAAGCACATGCGACAAAAACCTGTTAAGTTAGAAAATCACAAGATTCCCTTCAGCGCTTAGAGAAAAGAGGTGGGAAAGGGACTGTTAGTTTTTTATTAAATTATCTGTTTGCTTTTTTCATTTATTTTCTTGACTGAGAGCAGGTTTGCTGAATTAGTTCCTTTTTTTGTTTTGTTTTTTTTTTTTTTTAATTTTTTTCCCTCACGCCTTAAAACAGCAACCATAATCAAGTCAATCATTGGGGGGGAAAAGGGGGGAAAAAAAAAAAAAAAAAAAAAAAAAAAAAAACGGAATGCACGAGTTCTTTAACACAAGGGAGAGGTTTCGTTTTTTTGGTTTCCAATTATTGACATTGTTTGTTTTGTAGTTCGCACAAAGTCAACTGGCCGTTAACACATCAGATAAAATGCTACTGCGCTACGAGGCCTTAACAAACCTATGCAGGTTTAAGTGTAGCTCGCAGCACAATCAGCGGTATTCAGAGAACACTCATGTGTGCATTGTAAGAAAGAATTCTCTTCTTTTACACCAGGCGGTACTGCTAAACAGAAAGCCTTTCTTTTTTTAAGGGGAAAGAGAATTATCGACGAATAAAAAAATGTTTTTTGGTTCATAAAGACGATTTTACTTTTTTTTTTTTTTTTTTTTTTTTTTGTTCAGGGCCAGAAGAACAAAAAAAAAAGAAAACAAATTGAATTCCGACACGCAAAGAAGAGGGAAACAACACCGATGTGCCGACGCGGTTGACGTCACCCTACCTGAAGGGGTAATAGGTTAACAATGCAGAAACAATTAATGTGAGAAGCTAACTTAACAGATAATGAAAAATAGATTAGCGACAATTACCTCAACAAAATCCTTTCACTATCATGAGCAAACATACACAGTAATACTCTTTTTTTTTATTATTATCTGTAAGGGTTTTTTACGTAAAAATGCTCACCATGCACACACCCGCTAAGAAGCAGGTCAACAACAACAACAACAACAGAGAAGTCATAAGTAACTTCAAGTGCTTTTGCATTCTGAAGATTACTTAAGTCTTTTTGTGTAGTCACATAATTCACTTATCAAAAACATTTAAAAGAAATTCTTTTTTAAAAAAAATAAATAATAGTCGCTATCACCGTCTCTGCCTACAGGTACCAGGTAAGTGGATTCTTTGAAGAGATAGGGTAACTTTAATAAGCCAGAATATATATCCAATCCCCTAGACGTTGGGGAACGCACCTAGAAAGAAGCGAAATAACGGAACGAAAATAACAAAACAAAACAATAATCAGAAAATTGTGGGGAAGAAGAGGAGGGGGGGGAAAAAAAATTCCTCAACAGAATCCAATTTATGGATTCACACCACCTTCTGTTTCTTATTTTTTTTTTTTTTTTGTCTTTTTTTTTTTTTTCAGCGGGGCAAGCCACGGTTAGATTTATGGATATTTGTAAAAAAAATTAAAATTAAAATTAAAATTAAAATTCATTATTATTTCGGTTGAAATTTTGTATTTCCAAGAAAATGCAGAAAAGCATTATTTCATTAAGTTGGTATTATTATTATTATTATTATTATTTTTCTATTGCGGTCCAATGGGGGGGAAGGAGGGTGTTTAAGCGTTAATCATTATTAATTTATAGATTTTTCGTAATCATTTTTGTACTTCTCAAAACATGTCGAAGAAAAAACCATCCTCCAAACTCACTCACTTTAGTTTTTTTTAGATAAAAAAATTTTGTCGAAGAAATAATTTAAGGTTTTGGTAAAAACGTCATTTATTTTCTTGTAAAAAAATGAAAAACAGGAAAGTGACAAGGAGAACAACGGTGTTTAACAAGAAACAAGCTACAGACAAGTAACTCAAAATTTTCTACCTGACTTGTTGCATTGTGAAAGGAAGACGCCATCATTATCCATTTCAAATATCGCAGTATAGATTGCTGCCAAACTTTGTAGTTATTGAAAGAATGGCAATACGAGGGCGAGACGTGTAATAAATAAAAAAAATAAAAAAAACCCAATTCAGATTAGCCTTATATTTCCTTTGAACGTAGACAGAATCCTGTCACACGGGGGGGAAAAATGATGATCATGAGAAATAACGGCCTTTAATCTGAATTGTTTTTTTTCTTATAGTTTTTTTTGTACAAAAAAAAATCTGAAATATCAATCAAAAGAGCAACAATGCGTCTGCTCTGGTCCATGAATTACATATAATCAGCAATCACGTTTTCGATATAAAAAATAAATCCGTGTATGGGGTAAGCACTCCCCAAGGGAGGTGAGAAAATTATAAAAACACTGAAATGGTAAAGAGAAGTCGGATTTTCAATTTTACCTTTATTTTTTTTTTTTTTTTTTTTTTTTGATTAAATAAAATAAAAAAATATAAACCTGACAATTCCTGTGTGTTGGAACAGCTGTGTCCACCTATGCCGGCTGTGGGGAAAGGAGGATGAGGCTTGTGCACGAAAAAAAAGAGAAACGTTTTAGTACTAAGCGGGGCGGGTACAAGAACACTAATGTAGATCTATCTGGTACAGGCATTGACTGAGTGGTGATTCTTTTTTTTTTTTTTTTTTTTTTTTTTGAATCTTCAGTCTCAGTAAAATTAGTGAAATGATTTCCCTCTTCCGAAGATCATTCCCACGCTGTAGTCAAGCAAGCAAAAATAATAATAATAATTTTGCTCAGGAAAGAGAAGAAAACGCAAACGTCGAACAGGAGTAATAAAAAAGCATCGGACCTGCGACCGTCCAGGTGATGCGAGTACTATTTCAAGTATGTAATAAATAATAAAATATTCGAACCTCGAGAGATGAAAACTAATATTCTATTTATGAAAAAACAGGGAGGGAGGAGGGGAGACGAGAGACGCAAACCCACGCCGACACAACAGATCAGAACAGCTTCTTCTTTTTTTGAAGCAATATGACCACACCTTAAGGAAATTTAAATAAGTATGTCTGCGAGAGTCATTAAACACTGCGACTGATAAGTCCTCATAGTTTTCTCTATATCACTGTGACTCTGACTAAGTCTGTAGATAACATCGTACGTTGACCCACACGTATGTCATAATGGTAGTACTTGATTACTACTGTCTATGGGAGAATATAGTCATAATAGCTGACCATGACAACAGCAGGTTTCTTATTGAATGCCATCTGTTGGAGACACTGGTGGTGATATAACAGCATCACGATCTGTTGTAACAGTTAGAGTTGAAGCCATGTCTTCCCTTGCTAAGCTATTCCTTTCAGATGGTATTGGTATTGGTGATGCCTGAGGTGGAGTCTTAACTCCCTCACTTTCAATATCGATTGGAATCGCAGGATGCGAACCTGGGGATGAGCAAAAATCATACAACGGATTTCTATTAGCAATTAGCATACCGCTATCCATTCCGTATCCCTTAAATGGATCAGCGGGATTTGGATTACTCATCGCGAGGGAAGCAGGAAATGATGCCGCTCGCTTTATTCTGTAAAGCTGTCTACCTTCCGGTCGCTGACCTAGACCAGTTGCGATATTGTCTACATCGAGCTCTGCTGATGGCTCTGGATGAAAGTACCGCGAGATTGCTGCAGAGTCAACATCCTTAGTGTTGAGGATCATACTCGGGTGGTGACGCTGAACGTCACGTTTTTCCAACCACTTTGGTCCCAAAATACTAATGGCCGCAGCACCTAATGGAGCCGTTACTAAAATCCCAATAACTGAGATTTGTAATATCACTTCTGACCAATCATATTTCTCCATTATCTCCTTACAAGGATTCTCTTCATAGACGATACCCTTAACACAATTCTTCGCAGACATCTGAATTTTAGCCTCTGCCAGAGCCAATCCACCAACAGCTGCCTGGACAGTTGCCTTTGGAAGCCATGCAAGAGCCACGAATAATTTATTTTTTAATGACCAACCAGATCCAATGCAGGCCAGCATTGCTCCACAACAACGAGCTAAGAGACAAATAAATATGACGGCCAGTCCCTTCGGTAATAAGTATTCATCGTATTCGGGGTACAGCTGTGATTTGGATTTTTTTTTTTTTTTTTTTTTTTTAACGTCGGGAAGAAACCACATGCCAGTAGTAGTTTTGTTTTAATGGAATAACGAAAAAGGTTGTTTTAAAACAGAAAAAAATAACAAAAAAAAAAAAAAACACCACATACAATATCATTCATATCGATAGAACTTCCAACAAGTGAAAACAGAAGAGGACATGCGACAAGATCCCAAACGTATTTCATGTTTAAATTTAGTTTTCCGAGAGCCTCTTGATGAGCTTTCTCTCTTTCAATGAGGTCAGGAATCATTTCCTCTAATTGGTGTAATTTAGAGGGAAATGTATCTCCTTTCGACATGTGAAAGAATTTTCTAATCTTTGGATCGTTGTCGGAAGCGCTACTTTGCATAAACCATTTTATATTATCGACGTCATTTCTAATCATCATAAGTTTGAATGATCCTTTGCTGAAATTGTAATTTATCGCAAAGCAAGCAGCCATTGCTCCAAGTACTCCCAAAGACTTTAACTCTCCAGCATCCGCTACGGCAATATGACCAACTGTTGTTTGTTTGTTATTGATTTGTCTTTTTTTTTTGTGAAATAAAAAAAAAAAATAATAAATATAAAACAATACACACATCCAATTACCTCACAGACACATGTAACAAAGACGATGAGAAAAACAAGTGAGTGAGATTTCGAGTCTGAAGGCATTTTGTTTGGGGACGTGTTATGTGGGTCGTGGGCATGAGTGATGCCAAATACTGCGACGTCATTGTCTTGAGCAACTTTTTGAGCTTCCCTTGAGATATTAGATGTGATAGGAACTGGTAGAATAGAGATCGCTACCTTGAATAGCATCCAACCCAATACGAATCCCAAAACAATACCACCGATAACCTCAACTGGGGCTTTAATAATTTTTGACAGGATCGCTCCATCACCGTATGCCATACCAAAGAAGATACCAAAGAAAGTAATTGCGAAAACATCATCCAAACCAGAAGAGAACATTACGATAGAAGGAACTGGTGTAGTGTTTCCTTTTCCTAAATGTCCTTTTGCCTGTAAATCAATTAAACCGGGGACGACAACCGCCGGGGAAACCGCAGCCATAACGAATCCAAGTAAAAGTGCAAATACAACATTAAATTTAAACACCAACATTGCCATTCCACAATAAGCAGCAGCCTCAAAAGCCATCGGAGTGATGGCGAGTAGTAATCCGTTCTTTAATTTCCCAATCGATTGGCTGATTCTCGTTTGTAATTTAACCTCGTGACATGCAACGTGACCATTGCCATCAACTTGTATTTTTCGAATATCCTTAACGTCTCCCATAAAGGTGTTTACTGGTAAACCAAGACCAGCACGACCTACAATAATAGTTAAAGCTATCTCCTTAACCGTGTTTGAGAAATCTGATGTAATCCCTGATGTTGGATTGCCAGGCATATTCCTCACTATTATTCCTACAATCATATACCCAAAGAGAGGAGGGAGGGAGACGAGTGCTGAAATGATGTTTCCAAACACAAAACTGCTGCTCACTAACACAAACAAATCGAACATTATCTCACCGGGTGTGAACGGATTAGGATGTGCGTGTTGAAAAGACAACCAGCCAGTGAAGAAAAGGAACAACCACAACATACACCACAACAGATAGACATTCATCTCTACTTTAAAAAGCTTTCCGAAGTAGTGAACTAGTAACCATTTACTCTGTACTACTGATATACCAAATCTGCGAGAACCACAATTGCAACCAGCAAGAGAGTATGATTGTGACTCTTCCATTTTTACTGTGGATTAGTCTGAAGGAAAAATATTTAGAGGAACTGTTATTTGTTTATACCCCACCAAGGTATAATCTAGTATATTTCATACAGACGGATCACAAGACACGTGGTACTCTGACTGAACGAAATAAGTTAAGTAACAACAGGACTCAATTCCACAGCTCTCTTTTTGAGAAATTCGCCGCCTGCTTTTTACGGTGAGTGAAAAAGCTATGCGGACACGTTCCTGTGAGGGAACAGCAATCCTTCTTTGATTGGAAATAAAAAGAAGGAAAAAAAAAATGAAATGAAATTGAAACGAATACAGTTAGTATATGAGATTATTAAAAAAAAAAAACGTATTTGAGAAAATAAGATAGTGAAAAACATTAAATAAATTGTTCTGCTGTTCCATATAACACTTGTGGAAAACGTAGTTTCAGACCATAATCGTATAGGGGGACTTTATTGTGAGTTTCTTGTAAATCAGTTTTCAAAAGTAGTTCCTAACGTAAGAACTGATAGTAACATGTCCATCGGAGCTCGTCAGGACGGGTTAGCATAAGTTTACTTTTTGTTTAACTCTCTCGGTGCGGCGCGTTTAACATCAGCCGCAAGTCCTTTTACGCTTCCTTCCTAACTGGAATCATCCATTGCACAGTCTCCGTCGATGTCTGTTGGAATAGAATTCTTAAGATGATCCAGTTAGATACATTTAAAGTATTGCTCTAAAGTTCCTAAGTTTCAACTCAGTAACGAAAGAACTATCAACGACGTTGAACAGATCCAAGAAACTTCAGCACTACATCAGGTGACCACGGCTTAGACCTCACTCCTGTTGGCCATATCATAGAATGACCTCCATGTGAAGTTACAATGGATAGTATGTTTTTATTCTTCTTAAATGAAGATATGGGAAGTAAAGACGCCGGTACAATCGGATCATTTTCAGCATGCAAAAACATAAGAGGACGAGCAATGTTATCTAAAAAGTGTTTTGCTGAAGCCTGATCATAGTAATCATCCGCGTCTCGGCATCCCATCGTTTTTGCTGTCCAACGATCGTCGAATTCCCAAAGAGTTTTGGCTTTGCGAAGATGATTTAAATCTATATTTGGATGCGGATTACTTATTAAGGCGTCCTCATGAGACATTCTTACTTTGTGTAGCGATCCAGTCAACGCTGGATCATAAATATATTTACCTAATATTCCTGAAGTTAAGTTCACCATCAATCGTTCACAGTCAACCGGAGCTGCTAAACATGCTGCGGCATCTAATTGACAGTCATCACCATCTTCACCAATTAATTTCGCTAAATAATTTGCTCCTAGTGAGAATCCAACTGCCATAATTAATTGATCAGGGAAACCAGATCGCAGTATTCGTATAATTCTTCTCAAATCATGAGTATAGCCACAGCTGTACATAAAAGCAGAAGTGACTTCTGTGCCACCACGACCACGAGGATTATACACAACAGCTTGATATCCATCATCAGCAAGAGACATAACCATCTTTCTTACATAACTAGAATCAGATGACCCAGTAAGACCAGGAATTACAATGATGATAGCCTTAGCTGGTTCTGCATCTTTTGTTATTACCCAGTCAAGTGAGACAACTCCCTCAGGTATACTATCAGGACAGCATGACATTGGAGAGCCATTCTCAAATGTAACTTCATCAAGTGTGATGGTTTCTCTTTTAAATTTAACATCCGCAGCTGGAAAATCTGCTGAAGCAGTCTGCAACAACCCACTGCATAAATATGCTGTCGGGGTATACTTTAAATTCTTAACGTCATCAATAACCTTTTCAATAACTGGATGTGCCTGTTCGTGGTGTGCCAATCGGATGTCGTTTCGCCTTCCAAATAATTTAACTAACTTGGCAACAATATAAGCAGCTACAAACGGAAGACCTATGACGAGGAACAAAGGGACGCCATTGTTTTGAGGCATTGCCTGTAAGTTATAAATTGCAGTATGTCTTCACTTAAAAACAACATCACTAATATGAGATATTAAAACTCATCACGTCATGAGTGCAGATTGATACCTGAGTGTGGAAAATATAATTGAGCCTTTGATCTTGTTCGGTAATTCCTGAGGGGGTGAAGTATAATGCAGGGTTAAAGAATCACTTGCATAGGGCTTGGCGCTGCTAGTCGGAAATCAGAAAAACCCTTTACGAATACACACAAAACGTTTTTTTGCTTTTTCGCAGTCTCCATTGTTTTGAGTCTTTGCCTGTAAGTTATAAATTGCAGTATATCTTCACTTAAAAACAACATCACTAATATGAGATATTAAAACTCATCACGTCATGAGTGCAGATTGATACCTGAGTGCGGAAAATAAATAAATAAATAAATAAATACGAATCACAATCACCTAAACCCAATCCCAAAAGTAATGAAAGGGTTGTTTTAAAAAGTAGCGGACGTAGAAACAACAAACAACAAAGTGCTATTTTTTTTTGTAAGAAAACTATTCAGCACAGTGAGAAAAGTGTCAAATACTAAAAATAAATAATTGACCAGTCTTTACCTTCTAAAGTGTGCTAAAGAGACACAAATTGTAAATATTGCGGCTCGTATTATCATTTTGAATGTCGCATAGCGACACGATAAAGTGAAGTGAAATAGGTAAATGTCACTCCTTCCAAGAGAGTGATATATTTATCAATTCACGAAGTTTGAAGTGACACCTTTTAAAAAAAAAAATATAAATAAAATACTTAAACTTCCTCAAGAATTGAAATGAAAGAAGTCAGAGAAATCGCGAGTGGTAATTTCGCAGGAAAAGTATCGAGCGTCATAAAAACAAAGAGAAGAGCCGAAGATAAAGAGGAAGCTGCTTTCTGAAGAGAATGAGGACGAGCAATTATACAGGCTAGTGATAAAGATAAAGCAACTTGCGACAACCGAAGCCGAATACCATTTCCAAGTTGTATTCGTATTGTTGATAACGATATAGCAATAATTGAAAATAACAGTCTCCACTTTAGCTGTGAAAGATTTTTATCAGTATCTGTTGAGCACACCAGTGGTGTTTCACAATTGTCTGTAGATTGTCTTGCAACTACTCCATGTGCTGACAACGATGATAAATGTATTTCTATTTCTGTAAGCCTATCAAGCGTCTGTCTATCAAGTTGCTGTGGTTTATAATTTATAACATTTTTCTCAAATGAATACCAACACTAATACCATTAGAATAAACACATACATAATAGTCTCCACCAAAAGAAGAAACTGAACGGGTGGCAATGCCGTTCTGCTTCTTTTGTCGACACATGCGATATGTTGCATTGATTGGAGTTGTTTCAGGTGTTGAAAAGTCTTTCTTATCAAATATTATATTCTTAGAGGGAGTTATCAACTCAAAGCTATCTCCGAGTACTCCATGAGGTGGAGTTGCTGGCATTGAAGACATCAAAGAAGCTCCGTCTGTCTCACACAATAACGATGGTGATCGCTTGTCAAGATGGACGTCGTTTCCAAACATCTCATCACAGACGTTCTTTAAATCAATATGCTGGTACTGCTGTGCCCTTGGCACCATCTCAAAACCTACAAACGAAAAAAAAGTAATTAATTACAGTCTTTTATGAAATCAACAATACAGTAACTCTTCATTGAACACCATCATCACTGAGAAAATAAAATATATAAGACAACACAATACAACGAACTTCATAATATCTAACTCTTAATAAATGCTACAAACTGGTATGCCTAAAAGGACCGAATCGACGAAAACTAATAAACTATTGAAAGCGGGAAGCCAGCATGATCTATTTACTTGTCTATTTACCATCAAGGGGCTACAAACAATTACATGCAGAAATGCATTCTAGAAGATTATTTATTAAGAGTTCGCATGGCCTCCTAACTCACGTTGACTCATGGCTTAATATTTTAACAAGTATGACGACTCTACTTGTCTAGCGAAGTATAAATGGTTATTCCAGTTGATACTTTCGTTGTTTCGTTTGGTTTTTTTTTTACTTTTTAAATTTTATCACTAACGAGCTTTTAGCACATAGCGATTAAGAACATGTGTGTGGCTAAGACCATATTTTATGTTACGGCTTGGCTAGTATTCCTCCATATCATCATCAATACCAACACCTTGGGGTACAACAGGCTCCATAAGACCATATTCTTCAGCTAGGAGGTGCTTGATCCCAATATCAGTATCGTTACCGTCAATCTCTCTCCTCATTTTGTCAGCAACTTCAACAAATATAGGATCTCGATACTCCCTCCCTGCCAATAATGATTCTATTTCCTGCCATTCCACGAATAGGTTCTTGGGAAAGCTACGGGCGTTGTTATTAAAAAGAACCAACAAATTGAAAAAGTACGCAATCAAAGTGATACCGTGACCGACATATAAACTGGTCCTCCAATGAGGTTCTCTAAACAAATGATCGTTAAAAGGAGATGACGAACACGCTTGGATGTAGTCATCAAGTTTTTCAGCAAGCACTTGTGGGTGTGTTATTGCCACGATAGCCCAAACTATGAAAACCAATTCCAAGAACAGCAAGTATCCTTTTCTTATTCCATAAAAACTGTGGATGTTGTAGTTGAATAACACTTTATTAAGACACGTTAGAAATATCGCTGTAAATGAAACAAATATTCCAGTTTTGATTAATCCAGTTACATGGGCCATCAGCATTAACCTACTACTTGCTGTAATCTTATAATGAACGTTGTACTCCCCAATTTGGAGTCTAGTCTCTACCTGACAGTCTTCCCGTAGAGTGCGCAATAGTTGATTCGAAAGTGTGTAAGTTGTTCCAGCAATTTTCCAAAAATCCTGTTTTATTGAACATTTTTGTTTTGCTATAAAAAAGAAGGGGGAAAAAATCAGCAAACTTCACTTTTTTTGCTTAACTCACTCACACTTTTAATTTGTTTGTGCGCAAACCGGTACAAAATCCTAATAAAGGAATAGGAATAGGTTAGTTACGCTGCCACAATTCTCTTTCTACCGAACAATGGGTTTGTAGGTACAAAAAAAAAAAAAAAAAAAAAAAAAAACGCCAGCCATGCAATTTTAGTTGGAATAAAAGAAATACTTACATATTCAAGAGAGGTTGGCACGCAAGAATCCCAAGGTTGAGCAACGACAACAGTTGCTCTTTGGACTTTTTATTTATTTAACAAAAAAACCTATCATCAGCTTGGAACCCAATGATTACACTCACTTGTTTCTACCCCAATGAATTACCTCTCATTGTCTCTCAAGCAATATCAATATGGGTTGTCAGGCTGTCTCCTGGATCACATCGTATTTTTTTCAATTCCCGATTCCTGAAAGAATTAGACCGTTGTTCTCTTTTCGAGTAGACAAGAAGATCTAACGGATGACGTCTGCTGATGGGGTACAGAGGTGCACCTCAATTAGCAAGCTGTTCTAAATCTGATCGAAGATGCAATAGGAGACAGCAGAGATTGCAACAAAGACACATAGAGATCCAAAAGCAGTAGATATCACTCACTTTTTTCACTAGAATTCACACATTTTCACGGAATTTCACTACCAGAAAGCAGCAAAAAATTAAGTGAAAAATCGTGAACACCTCCACCCTGCCGATCGCCTCAGTTGCCCTGTAGTTTGTCGTGAAGGCATCGAGAAGATGGCCATCCCCGATAATTCCCCGCCATCGAACGAACTGCTAAAGGTACATAAAGAAAATCAATATGAAGCGATGGGCAGATGATGTTGCGAGGTGTGATACCTATCCTCAACAGTAAAAGGGGTTTTCAAAGGCGTAAAGTGTTTGTCTTATAAAGGACCTTTATCGATTTAGTGAGGGAATAAGTAATTTACATACGTCAGTAGTTTTTTCAGCTCTTTTTGTTATGATAGTCAAGGATATCAATGCACACACGATAACCGAAATACCGACAATGAAATTCAGCAGCTTCAACGACTGCTCCCCAGGCAAACGAAGCCCCACCGGAAGTACTGGCAACGGGGTAGTGAACATTTTGGTACCTGATTGACAAATTATTTTAATTGGTATCATTCTTAAACACCATGTTATAACAATATTATCTTCACACAGAGACCCAAATGTAAACAATACAATGGGGCTGAAAGGGACTGTGGGAGGATTAACTGTTCGATTGTACGTAAAACACAAATGTATTGTATCATAAACAACATAACGATAATATTTAACATTAGTTCTGAGATACAGAAGCACAAAGGTGATATCAAACTCATAAAGGGGAATATCAGACATGCCGTAGATCCTACCAATCTGAACCCGTTAGACAAAGCTACACACATGCTCTCTCTGTTCCAACATTTGGGCTGAAGATCTTAACTGAAAGAAAACATATGGAAGGTAATCAAATTTCTTTTCACAATTAACATATAATGACTGGTGATAACAATACAATTACAGCTTCCGGAGTGTCAACATAGCGAGTGGTCAGCTAAGTGATGTGCAAGTTCATATATTTCACGCGAAACTTCTTTCGATCATGTACATGTTAGTGTTGGTTAGAACCGACAAACACCAATACTCTGTTCCGACATTTGGTTGAGAAATTACATGGCTGAAGAAAATACAATCATAGCATACATAAGCTTTTTTTAATTTCAAGAAAGTGAGGCGATCGGCAGGGTGGAGGTGTTCACGATTTTTCACTTTGCTACACGAAAATTCACGATTTTTCACGATTTTTCACTTAATTTTTTGCTGCTTTTTGGTAGTGAAATCCTGTGAAAATGTGTGAAAATGTGTGAAAATGTGTGAAAATGTGTGAATTCTAGTGAAAAAAGTGAGTGATATCCAGATGGTACCGTTGGTGCTGGTGTGCTGTGCGATGTCAAACCTGTTCAGTTTGCCATACGTCATGTCACTTTGACAACTAAATGGGCATCGCTTGTGCCCAGTGACCCATCACCCTTCCTGACCATCGCTTGTGGTGAGGTTCCGGACTTTGGACCGGCGCATCGCGTGTGCGGTGGGTTTAATCACTGAGGGGGCTCATTCTCGTTCACACTGTTCTGTTCTGTGGTGTCTTTCCATTACTCCTCCCATCTCTGCCAGGAGACAGCCTGACAACCATATTGATATTGCTTGAGAGACAATGAGAGGTAATTCATTGGGGTAGAAACAAGTGAGTGTAATCATTGGGTTCCAAGCTGATGATAATTTTTTTGGTTAAATAAATAAAAAATCCAAAGAGCAACTGTTGTCATTGCTCAACCTTGGGATTCTTGCGTGCCGGTTCTGCAGCCTTCTTTTTCTTCGCCTCTGCAGCCTTCTTCCTGGCTGCATCCCTTGCTTCCTCCTTCGCCTTCTTGGCAGCCGCCTTCTCCTTTCTTGCCTCCTCTCTTCGCTGAGCAGTTTTTTCTTGTGCAACTTTCCTGGCAGCAGCATTTTCTGCTGCTTTCGCTGCTTTCGCTTGGGTCAGTGTGGCGGACTGCTGGGGCACCGGGAGGGAGAGGGGGGTCACGCAACTTTAGCTTTGTGGGGAGCTCCAGCGCAAAGCATTCAACAACAGAGAAAATGAATGCCCCGCGCTGGGACTTGGTTGGGGGGTTAGGTAGGGATGGCGCGTCCACCGGGATGATGCTGGCATCAGGCTTGGTGAGCATGGGGTCATCGGGGACATCGCTCTTCAGCTTAGAGACCTGAATGTGGTTCACATGGGAGAGGGCGTGGTTGACCTGCCTATTGACTTCCAGCAGGCGGGCGTGGTGAGGGGAGACTGTGTCACCGCAATAGCAGCAACGAAAAATGCCCTTTCCCCCCAAGGGTTCCAGCATGTAGAACCATCTACCTGGAAGCTCGGTATCGAGCAATGCAAAAATCTTTTCCAAATAATCGAGGTGACAGTGGCCTGATCTTCTGGCCTGGCTGTCCTGAACTTTCTGCCGAAGCGCCCATTCGTAACCTTCTCTTTAAATGGGCACGCCCTAAAAGAGATGCGGTGCTTCTTGCGAAGCCAGTAAGCAAACGACCGATTCCCACGTATGAAGAAGCACAGCGTTACTATTGAACGGAGGAAGTCACTGAGGCCAAAGTACTTCGCAATCCAGGAGGCAATGCAATGAACTCGGTGTGTAGGCTCCGGGATGAGGCAGATATTGCCATCTTGGTCAAATAATTTAAACCCCCTGTATTCTGATCCACCCCGATCACTGAGCGCAGGTAATCGTGCAGGTTGACAGAGGTGGTGGTGCCGGATCAGTGATTAAGATTCCGAGCTGCTGGAAGTGGTGCAGCGCACGTCGTAGTGTGTCACAGAATGATTGAGCTTGGTGGCTCTGTGTTAGTCTGCATGCAAGACTATAGCATGCAGTCGTAGCTGTAGCAGCAGTGATGTGTAGCGCTGACGAGTTTTCTGTCACAGATGTTGCGTCACTTACTAGGCAAAAAGTACTCTCCCGGTTGCGAATGAGAAACACACAATCCTGCACATACAACCACCGGATCATCTCTCTTCGTGCAGCCCAATAACTGACGGAGTCAAGACCATGAAGCTGGCGGGTAAACTGCGGAATGCGGCGCATGGCGATGTGCAAGAGGATCGGGACAACTGTACTTGGTGGCTGTGGGCGGAGATGCAGGGTCCCAGCAACAGTGTATTGCGATACACCGTCAACCTCACCAATCTTCTCATCGCACCAGATCAGCATGCCATCCGTGCCAGCAACACGAGCCCTAACCTCCAAGTCATCTTCAACTTCTAGTCCCATACCACCCAATACATCTAACAGCTTTGATCTGCTAGTCCCATACCACCCAATACATCTAACAGCTTTGATCTGCTATTCACATACAGCAAGATCTCTGCTGGCAAGGAATCGCGAAGTTGCACTGTTACTCTTACGAGAGCCATGTGAATGCATTACCACAATAAACTTTAGAGAACGATAGGATTAACAAGCACCACCACTTCAACAATCACCACACATGCCTATCAACCCACCTGTGCTAGAATAGTTCAGCAACCACATGAAACTGTAACAAGAGCTGGATTAAAGAGAAGTAGTATTAACAATAAACTGTAGAGAACGATAGGATTAACAAGCACCGATGACAACTACGAAGCAGTGCAGTTCAGGCCCCCCCTGAGTAGTTTTTTTTAACAAACCACAAATCTCAATATCAAAATTCACGAAAATTCACGATTATTCACGAAAATTCACGATTTTTCACCATGCTTTTTGGCAGTGAATTTTCGTGAATTTTCGTGATAGGTAGTGACAACTCGTGACAAACCGTGAAGGATCGTGAAAATTCGTGAAACCTCCACCCCTGCCGATCGCCTCAGAAAGGTACGTTCGTATTAATAATTTCCTTTACTTCATGCAAAGAAACCGGACATCCATTTTCTTTTTTTGTATGACCTGAATTAAAACATGTTCAGAACATGTGTCTTATGATCTCTGAAAGGTTGTTACAGAATTAGAACACGTGTAATATGATCTTACTATGCAATGCGACTTCAAGTGGATTGGGTGATAACCCGTCAGTCGGGATTTGCCATCCACAATCACATAACTGTAAATCTGTAAGGAAAGAAAAGTATGAGTTCGCACAGTACATAGGATGACCAATCACTCAAGGATTAATATCCTGCATTTCTTTTAACACGTACTTCTTTCTTCTTTCTTTTATTTAAAAACAGGAGAAGGTCAGACTGGGTAGATACTTGGTTTGCTAAAGAACGACGTTCTACAAAGCCCATCCATTGAGACACAACAATGACCAAAACGTACTACACATATTTCCATCTCAAAATGTTTCAGCTACTACTATTGCTATCACTATTACTGGGTGTGGACGTTCAAATCCGACACTATGCGAAGGTCCCTTATAGGAAGGATTAGAACTACTTTATCCGCACAAAGCTCACACCAGTTTATTAGAAGTTGATGGCCGAACGGTAATTGGATGTAATTTTATATTAAAAACAACAACACCTTGTAATGGATGTATCGCAACAATTCACAGTACTTGGGGAGCAGGTCCTGTAGGTAATAAAGGTGTTGTTGTGTATTTCAAACTAACTGACTGACAGTTGATGGATCTTCTCGAGGATGAATTGCGTTCCTGTACCGTCCCAGGTCGGACACCTTTCCCATTGACAGATCGGCTTGCTGTAGATTTAAATTTACACCCCTGTACAGTCCCAGGTCGGACGGACTTCTCGTTGACATATCGACTTTCAATTGATTTGCGTTCCTGCACAGCCCCAGGTTGGACACCGTTCTCCTTGGGGAATCGGCTTGTAGTATTTTTGCGTTCCTGTACAGTCCCAGGTCGGACGGAGTTCCCACTGACAGATCGACTTGTAATTGATTCGCGTTCCTGTACAGTCCCAGGTTGGACGGAGTTCGAAAACGTGAGTGTGAGAGAAAGAAGTGATCGAGCTGTATAAAGAATTTCTTTTGAAAAATAGAAGGCTAAAGAATATATAAAAAATGTCTGTTGTTTTGTTCATTTTTCCAACTTCGGAATCATACACTTTTCTGTCTGATTCCTTTGATTATTTCTTTCCGGTGCTAAGCTTGGTGGAAAATTACCTGAATGAATTCTAGGAATAGCAAACCTCTTTCTTGGCCAACATGGGATCTTCAACTTTAGTCAGTTAATAATAATATTGATTTGAAATCATCAACTGGATTTCAACACCAAGTTTGAAAAAACTGCCAGCTCCACAAAATTTTAAAAACCTGCCAGCTCTACACACAAAGTATCAAAAAACCTGCCAGCTCCACACGCAAAGTTTGCAACATTCGTCAGCCCACACACAAAGTTTCAAAAAACCTGTCAACTCTACGCAAATTTTTTAAAAACCTGCCAGCTCCACACACAAAGTTTCAAAAAACCTGCCAACTCCATGCAAATTTTGCAAAACCTGCCAGCTCCACACGCAAAGTTTGCAAAATTCGTCAGCCCACACACAATTTTTTTAAAAACCTGCCAGCTCCACACGCAAACTTTCAAAAAACCTGCCAACTCCACGCAAATTTTGCAAAACCTGCCAGCTCCACAAGCAAAGTTTGCAAAATTCGTCAGCTCAACAAGCAAACTTTCAAAAAACTTGCCAACTCCATGCAAATTTTGCAAAACCTGCCATCTACACGCAAAGTTTGCAAAATTCGTCGGCCCACACACAAAGTTTCAAAAAACCTGCCAACTCCACGCAAATTTTTAAAAACCTGCCAGCTCCACACGCAAAGTTTGCAAAATTCGTCAGCCCACACGCAAAGTTTCAAAAAACCTGTCAACTCCACGCAATTTTTTTAAAAACTTGCCAGCTCCACACACAAAGTTTCGAAAAACCTGCCAACTCCACACGCAAAGTTTCAAAAAACCTGTCAACTCCACGCAATTTTTTTAAAACCTGCCAGCTCCACACGCAAAGTTTCAAAAAACCTGTCAACTCCACGCAATTTTTTCAAAACCTGCCAGCTCCACACACAAAGTTTCAAAAAACCTGCCAACTCCATGCAAATTTTGCAAAACCTGCCAGCTCCACACGCAAAGTTTGCAAAATTCGTCAGCCCACACACAATTTTTTTAAAAACCTGCCAGCTCCACACGCAAACTTTCAAAAAACTTGCCAACTCCACGCAAATTTTTTAAAAACCTGCCAGTTCCACACACAAAGTTTCAAAAAACCTGCCAACTCCACACGCAAAGTTTGCAAAATTCGTCAGCCCACACACAAAGTTTCAAAAAACCTGTCAACTCCACGCAATTTTTTTAAAAACCTGCCAGCTCCACACGCAAAGTTTTTAAAAACCTGCCAGCTCCACACACAAAGTTTGCAACATTCGTCAGCCCACACACAAAGTTTCAAAAAACCTGTCAACTCAACGCAAATTTTTTAAAAACCTGCCAGTTCCACACACAAAGTTTCAAAAAACCTGCCAACTCCATGCAAATTTTGCAAAACCTGCCAGCTCCACACGCAAAGTTTGCAAAATTCGTCGGCCCACACACAAAGTTTCAAAAAACCTGCCAACTCCATGCAAATTTTGCAAAACCTGCCATCTACACGCAAAGTTTGCAAAATTCGTCAGCCCACACAAAGTTTTAAAAAACCTGCCAACTCCACGCAATTTTTTTAAAAACCTGCCAATTCCACACACAAACTTTCGAAAAACTTGCCAATTCCACGCAAATTTTGCCAGCTCCACACGCAAAGTTTGCAACATTCGTCAGCCCACACGCAAAGTTTCAAAAAACCTGACAACTCCACGCAAATTTTTAAAAACCTGCCAGCTCCACACGCAAAGTTTGCAAAATTCGTCGGCCCACACAAAGTTTCAAAAAACCTGCCAACTCCACGCAAATTTTTTAAAAACGTGCCAGCTCCACACGCAAAGTTTGCAACATTCGTCAGCCCACACGCAAAGTTTCAAAAAACCTGACAACTCCACGCAAATTTTTAAAAACCTGCCAGCTCCACACGCAAAGTTTGCAAAATTCGTCGGCCCACACACAAAGTTTCAAAAAACCTGCCAACTCCATGCAAATTTTTTAAAAACCTGCCAGCTCCACACGTAAACTTTCAAAAAACTTGCCAACTCCACGCAAATTTTTTAAAAACCTGCCAGTTCCACACACGGTGAATTTCGATAAAGTGGGAAGTAACGGACTGGGAGCTTTTGGCTCCTGCCCTATTCCCGATGTAAACTTTCTTTTTATTTTTTATTTTTTTTAACAGGCCCAAAGGGCGACAATGATGGTTGCTGACCAAGTAATAATATTCAAATGAATTTTCGTTTCAAAGAAACGAACAGAATTAAGAGAGAGGCAGAGAAAAAAAAAAAAAAAAAAGAAAGAAAAGAAAAGAAAAAAAAAAATATGAAGAGGAAATAATCAAACATGAAAAAAAAAAAAATCAAAAAACCTGCCAACTCCACACGCAAAGTTTGCAAAATTCGTCAGCCCACACACAAAGTTTTAAAAAACTTGCCAACTCCACGCAATTTTTTCGAAAACCTGCCAGCTCCACACGCAAAGTTTGCAAAATTCGTCGGCCCACACACAAAGTTTCAAAAAACCTGCCAACTCCACGCAAAATTTTTAAAAACCTGCCAGCTCCACACGCAAAGTTTGCAAAATTCGTCAGCCCACACGCAAAGTTTCAAAAAACCTGTCAATTCCACGCAAATTTTTTAAAAACTTGCTAGCTCCACACACAAAGTTTCAAAAAACCTGCCAACTCCACGCAATTTTTTTAAAAACGTGCCAGCTCCACACGCAAAGTTTGCAAAATTCGTCAGCCCACACGCAAAGTTTCAAAAAACCTCAACTCCACGCAAATTTTTTAAAAACTTGCTAGCTCCACACACAAAGTTTCAAAAAACCTGCCAACTCCACGCAATTTTTTTAAAAACGTGCCAGCTCCACACGCAAAGTTTGCAAAATTCGTCAGCCCACACACAATTTTTTTAAAAACCTGCCAGCTCCACACGCAAACTTTCAAAAAACTTGCCAACTCCACGCAAATTTTTTAAAAACCTGCCAGTTCCACACACAAAGTTTCAAAAAACCTGCCAACTCCACACGCAAAGTTTGCAAAATTCGTCAGCCCACACACAAAGTTTCAAAAAACCTGTCAACTCCACGCAATTTTTTTAAAAACCTGCCAGCTCCACACGCAAAGTTTTTAAAAACCTGCCAGCTCCACACACAAAGTTTGCAACATTCGTCAGCCCACACACAAAGTTTCAAAAAACCTGTCAACTCAACGCAAATTTTTTAAAAACCTGCCAGTTCCACACACAAAGTTTCAAAAAACCTGCCAACTCCATGCAAATTTTGCAAAACCTGCCATCTACACGCAAAGTTTGCAAAATTCGTCAGCCCACACAAAGTTTTAAAAAACCTGCCAACTCCACGCAATTTTTTTAAAAACCTGCCAATTCCACACACAAACTTTCGAAAAACTTGCCAATTCCACGCAAATTTTGCCAGCTCCACACGCAAAGTTTGCAACATTCGTCAGCCCACACGCAAAGTTTCAAAAAACCTGACAACTCCACGCAAATTTTTAAAAACCTGCCAGCTCCACACGCAAAGTTTGCAAAATTCGTCGGCCCACACACAAAGTTTCAAAAAACCTGCCAACTCCATGCAAATTTTTTAAAAACCTGCCAGCTCCACACGTAAACTTTCAAAAAACTTGCCAACTCCACGCAAATTTTTTAAAAACCTGCCAGTTCCACACACGGTGAATTTCGATAAAGTGGGAAGTAACGGACTGGGAGCTTTTGGCTCCTGCCCTATTCCCGATGTAAACTTTCTTTTTATTTTTTATTTTTTTTAACAGGCCCAAAGGGCGACAATGATGGTTGCTGACCAAGTAATAATATTCAAATGAATTTTCGTTTCAAAGAAACGAACAGAATTAAGAGAGAGGCAGAGAAAAAAAAAAAAAAAAAAGAAAGAAAAGAAAAGAAAAAAAAAAATATGAAGAGGAAATAATCAAACATGAAAAAAAAAAAAATCAAAAAACCTGCCAACTCCACACGCAAAGTTTGCAAAATTCGTCAGCCCACACACAAAGTTTTAAAAAACTTGCCAACTCCACGCAATTTTTTCGAAAACCTGCCAGCTCCACACGCAAAGTTTGCAAAATTCGTCGGCCCACACACAAAGTTTCAAAAAACCTGCCAACTCCACGCAAAATTTTTAAAAACCTGCCAGCTCCACACGCAAAGTTTGCAAAATTCGTCAGCCCACACGCAAAGTTTCAAAAAACCTGTCAATTCCACGCAAATTTTTTAAAAACTTGCTAGCTCCACACACAAAGTTTCAAAAAACCTGCCAACTCCACGCAATTTTTTTAAAAACGTGCCAGCTCCACACGCAAAGTTTGCAAAATTCGTCAGCCCACACGCAAAGTTTCAAAAAACCTCAACTCCACGCAAATTTTTTAAAAACGTGCCAGCTCCACACGCAAAGTTTGCAAAATTCGTCAGCCCACACACAATTTTTTTAAAAACCTGCCAGCTCCACACGCAAACTTTCAAAAAACTTGCCAACTCCACGCAAATTTTTTAAAAACCTGCCAGTTCCACACACAAAGTTTCAAAAAACCTGCCAACTCCACACGCAAAGTTTGCAAAATTCGTCAGCCCACACACAAAGTTTCAAAAAACCTGTCAACTCCACGCAATTTTTTTAAAAACCTGCCAGCTCCACACGCAAAGTTTTTAAAAACCTGCCAGCTCCACACACAAAGTTTGCAACATTCGTCAGCCCACACACAAAGTTTCAAAAAACCTGTCAACTCAACGCAAATTTTTTAAAAACCTGCCAGTTCCACACACAAAGTTTCAAAAAACCTGCCAACTCCATGCAAATTTTGCAAAACCTGCCATCTACACGCAAAGTTTGCAAAATTCGTCAGCCCACACAAAGTTTTAAAAAACCTGCCAACTCCACGCAATTTTTTTAAAAACCTGCCAATTCCACACACAAACTTTCGAAAAACTTGCCAATTCCACGCAAATTTTGCCAGCTCCACACGCAAAGTTTGCAACATTCGTCAGCCCACACGCAAAGTTTCAAAAAACCTGACAACTCCACGCAAATTTTTAAAAACCTGCCAGCTCCACACGCAAAGTTTGCAAAATTCGTCGGCCCACACACAAAGTTTCAAAAAACCTGCCAACTCCATGCAAATTTTTTAAAAACCTGCCAGCTCCACACGTAAACTTTCAAAAAACTTGCCAACTCCACGCAAATTTTTTAAAAACCTGCCAGTTCCACACACGGTGAATTTCGATAAAGTGGGAAGTAACGGACTGGGAGCTTTTGGCTCCTGCCCTATTCCCGATGTAAACTTTCTTTTTATTTTTTATTTTTTTTAACAGGCCCAAAGGGCGACAATGATGGTTGCTGACCAAGTAATAATATTCAAATGAATTTTCGTTTCAAAGAAACGAACAGAATTAAGAGAGAGGCAGAGAAAAAAAAAAAAAAAAAAGAAAGAAAAGAAAAGAAAAATAAAAATATGAAGAGGAAATAATCAAACATGAAAAAAAAAAAAATCAAAAAACCTGCCAACTCCACACGCAAAGTTTGCAAAATTCGTCAGCCCACACACAAAGTTTTAAAAAACTTGCCAACTCCACGCAATTTTTTCGAAAACCTGCCAGCTCCACACGCAAAGTTTGCAAAATTCGTCGGCCCACACACAAAGTTTCAAAAAACCTGCCAACTCCACGCAAAATTTTTAAAAACCTGCCAGCTCCACACGCAAAGTTTGCAAAATTCGTCAGCCCACACGCAAAGTTTCAAAAAACCTGTCAATTCCACGCAAATTTTTTAAAAACTTGCTAGCTCCACACACAAAGTTTCAAAAAACCTGCCAACTCCACGCAATTTTTTTAAAAACGTGCCAGCTCCACACGCAAAGTTTGCAAAATTCGTCAGCCCACACGCAAAGTTTCAAAAAACCTCAACTCCACGCAAATTTTTTAAAAACGTGCCAGCTCCACACGCAAAGTTTGCAAAATTCGTCAGCCCACACACAATTTTTTTAAAAACCTGCCAGCTCCACACGCAAACTTTCAAAAAACTTGCCAACTCCACGCAAATTTTTTAAAAACCTGCCAGTTCCACACACAAAGTTTCAAAAAACCTGCCAACTCCACACGCAAAGTTTGCAAAATTCGTCAGCCCACACACAAAGTTTCAAAAAACCTGTCAACTCCACGCAATTTTTTTAAAAACCTGCCAGCTCCACACGCAAAGTTTTTAAAAACCTGCCAGCTCCACACACAAAGTTTGCAACATTCGTCAGCCCACACACAAAGTTTCAAAAAACCTGTCAACTCAACGCAAATTTTTTAAAAACCTGCCAGTTCCACACACAAAGTTTCAAAAAACCTGCCAACTCCATGCAAATTTTGCAAAACCTGCCATCTACACCCAAAGTTTGCAAAATTCGTCAGCCCACACAAAGTTTTAAAAAACCTGCCAACTCCACGCAATTTTTTTAAAAACCTGCCAATTCCACACACAAACTTTCGAAAAACTTGCCAATTCCACGCAAATTTTGCCAGCTCCACACGCAAAGTTTGCAACATTCGTCAGCCCACACGCAAAGTTTCAAAAAACCTGACAACTCCACGCAAATTTTTAAAAACCTGCCAGCTCCACACGCAAAGTTTGCAAAATTCGTCGGCCCACACACAAAGTTTCAAAAAACCTGCCAACTCCATGCAAATTTTTTAAAAACCTGCCAGCTCCACACGTAAACTTTCAAAAAACTTGCCAACTCCACGCAAATTTTTTAAAAACCTGCCAGTTCCACACACGGTGAATTTCGATAAAGTGGGAAGTAACGGACTGGGAGCTTTTGGCTCCTGCCCTATTCCCGATGTAAACTTTCTTTTTATTTTTTATTTTTTTTAACAGGCCCAAAGGGCGACAATGATGGTTGCTGACCAAGTAATAATATTCAAATGAATTTTCGTTTCAAAGAAACGAACAGAATTAAGAGAGAGGCAGAGAAAAAAAAAAAAAAAAAAGAAAGAAAAGAAAAGAAAAAAAAAAATATGAAGAGGAAATAATCAAACATGAAAAAAAAAAAAATCAAAAAACCTGCCAACTCCACACGCAAAGTTTGCAAAATTCGTCAGCCCACACACAAAGTTTTAAAAAACTTGCCAACTCCACGCAATTTTTTCGAAAACCTGCCAGCTCCACACGCAAAGTTTGCAAAATTCGTCGGCCCACACACAAAGTTTCAAAAAACCTGCCAACTCCACGCAAAATTTTTAAAAACCTGCCAGCTCCACACGCAAAGTTTCAAAAAACCTGTCAATTCCACGCAAATTTTTTAAAAACTTGCTAGCTCCACACACAAAGTTTCAAAAAACCTGCCAACTCCACGCAATTTTTTTAAAAACGTGCCAGCTCCACACGCAAAGTTTGCAAAATTCGTCAGCCCACACGCAAAGTTTCAAAAAACCTCAACTCCACGCAAATTTTTTAAAAACTTGCTAGCTCCACACACAAAGTTTCAAAAAACCTGCCAACTCCACGCAATTTTTTTAAAAACGTGCCAGCTCCACACGCAAAGTTTGCAAAATTCGTCAGCCCACACACAATTTTTTTAAAAACCTGCCAGCTCCACACGCAAACTTTCAAAAAACTTGCCAACTCCACGCAAATTTTTTAAAAACCTGCCAGTTCCACACACAAAGTTTCAAAAAACCTGCCAACTCCACACGCAAAGTTTGCAAAATTCGTCAGCCCACACACAAAGTTTCAAAAAACCTGTCAACTCCACGCAATTTTTTTAAAAACCTGCCAGCTCCACACGCAAAGTTTTTAAAAACCTGCCAGCTCCACACACAAAGTTTGCAACATTCGTCAGCCCACACACAAAGTTTCAAAAAACCTGTCAACTCAACGCAAATTTTTTAAAAACCTGCCAGTTCCACACACAAAGTTTCAAAAAACCTGCCAACTCCATGCAAATTTTGCAAAACCTGCCATCTACACGCAAAGTTTGCAAAATTCGTCAGCCCACACAAAGTTTTAAAAAACCTGCCAACTCCACGCAATTTTTTTAAAAACCTGCCAATTCCACACACAAACTTTCGAAAAACTTGCCAATTCCACGCAAATTTTGCCAGCTCCACACGCAAAGTTTGCAACATTCGTCAGCCCACACGCAAAGTTTCAAAAAACCTGACAACTCCACGCAAATTTTTAAAAACCTGCCAGCTCCACACGCAAAGTTTGCAAAATTCGTCGGCCCACACACAAAGTTTCAAAAAACCTGCCAACTCCATGCAAATTTTTTAAAAACCTGCCAGCTCCACACGTAAACTTTCAAAAAACTTGCCAACTCCACGCAAATTTTTTAAAAACCTGCCAGTTCCACACACGGTGAATTTCGATAAAGTGGGAAGTAACGGACTGGGAGCTTTTGGCTCCTGCCCTATTCCCGATGTAAACTTTCTTTTTATTTTTTATTTTTTTTAACAGGCCCAAAGGGCGACAATGATGGTTGCTGACCAAGTAATAATATTCAAATGAATTTTCGTTTCAAAGAAACGAACAGAATTAAGAGAGAGGCAGAGAAAAAAAAAAAAAAAAAAGAAAGAAAAGAAAAGAAAAAAAAAAATATGAAGAGGAAATAATCAAACATGAAAAAAAAAAAAATCAAAAAACCTGCCAACTCCACACGCAAAGTTTGCAAAATTCGTCAGCCCACACACAAAGTTTTAAAAAACTTGCCAACTCCACGCAATTTTTTCGAAAACCTGCCAGCTCCACACGCAAAGTTTGCAAAATTCGTCGGCCCACACACAAAGTTTCAAAAAACCTGCCAACTCCACGCAAAATTTTTAAAAACCTGCCAGCTCCACACGCAAAGTTTGCAAAATTCGTCAGCCCACACGCAAAGTTTCAAAAAACCTGTCAATTCCACGCAAATTTTTTAAAAACTTGCTAGCTCCACACACAAAGTTTCAAAAAACCTGCCAACTCCACGCAATTTTTTTAAAAACGTGCCAGCTCCACACGCAAAGTTTGCAAAATTCGTCAGCCCACACGCAAAGTTTCAAAAAACCTCAACTCCACGCAAATTTTTTAAAAACGTGCCAGCTCCACACGCAAAGTTTGCAAAATTCGTCAGCCCACACACAATTTTTTTAAAAACCTGCCAGCTCCACACGCAAACTTTCAAAAAACTTGCCAACTCCACGCAAATTTTTTAAAAACCTGCCAGTTCCACACACAAAGTTTCAAAAAACCTGCCAACTCCACACGCAAAGTTTGCAAAATTCGTCAGCCCACACACAAAGTTTCAAAAAACCTGTCAACTCCACGCAATTTTTTTAAAAACCTGCCAGCTCCACACGCAAAGTTTTTAAAAACCTGCCAGCTCCACACACAAAGTTTGCAACATTCGTCAGCCCACACACAAAGTTTCAAAAAACCTGTCAACTCAACGCAAATTTTTTAAAAACCTGCCAGTTCCACACACAAAGTTTCAAAAAACCTGCCAACTCCATGCAAATTTTGCAAAACCTGCCATCTACACGCAAAGTTTGCAAAATTCGTCAGCCCACACAAAGTTTTAAAAAACCTGCCAACTCCACGCAATTTTTTTAAAAACCTGCCAATTCCACACACAAACTTTCGAAAAACTTGCCAATTCCACGCAAATTTTGCCAGCTCCACACGCAAAGTTTGCAACATTCGTCAGCCCACACGCAAAGTTTCAAAAAACCTGACAACTCCACGCAAATTTTTAAAAACCTGCCAGCTCCACACGCAAAGTTTGCAAAATTCGTCGGCCCACACACAAAGTTTCAAAAAACCTGCCAACTCCATGCAAATTTTTTAAAAACCTGCCAGCTCCACACGTAAACTTTCAAAAAACTTGCCAACTCCACGCAAATTTTTTAAAAACCTGCCAGTTCCACACACGGTGAATTTCGATAAAGTGGGAAGTAACGGACTGGGAGCTTTTGGCTCCTGCCCTATTCCCGATGTAAACTTTCTTTTTATTTTTTATTTTTTTTAACAGGCCCAAAGGGCGACAATGATGGTTGCTGACCAAGTAATAATATTCAAATGAATTTTCGTTTCAAAGAAACGAACAGAATTAAGAGAGAGGCAGAGAAAAAAAAAAAAAAAAAGAAAGAAAAGAAAAGAAAAAAAAAAATATGAAGAGGAAATAATCAAACATGAAAAAAAAAAAAATCAAAAAACCTGCCAACTCCACACGCAAAGTTTGCAAAATTCGTCAGCCCACACACAAAGTTTTAAAAAACTTGCCAACTCCACGCAATTTTTTCGAAAACCTGCCAGCTCCACACGCAAAGTTTGCAAAATTCGTCGGCCCACACACAAAGTTTCAAAAAACCTGCCAACTCCACGCAAAATTTTTAAAAACCTGCCAGCTCCACACGCAAAGTTTGCAAAATTCGTCAGCCCACACGCAAAGTTTCAAAAAACCTGTCAATTCCACGCAAATTTTTTAAAAACTTGCTAGCTCCACACACAAAGTTTCAAAAAACCTGCCAACTCCACGCAATTTTTTTAAAAACGTGCCAGCTCCACACGCAAAGTTTGCAAAATTCGTCAGCCCACACGCAAAGTTTCAAAAAACCTCAACTCCACGCAAATTTTTTAAAAACGTGCCAGCTCCACACGCAAAGTTTGCAAAATTCGTCAGCCCACACACAATTTTTTTAAAAACCTGCCAGCTCCACACGCAAACTTTCAAAAAACTTGCCAACTCCACGCAAATTTTTTAAAAACCTGCCAGTTCCACACACAAAGTTTCAAAAAACCTGCCAACTCCACACGCAAAGTTTGCAAAATTCGTCAGCCCACACACAAAGTTTCAAAAAACCTGTCAACTCCACGCAATTTTTTTAAAAACCTGCCAGCTCCACACGCAAAGTTTTTAAAAACCTGCCAGCTCCACACACAAAGTTTGCAACATTCGTCAGCCCACACACAAAGTTTCAAAAAACCTGTCAACTCAACGCAAATTTTTTAAAAACCTGCCAGTTCCACACACAAAGTTTCAAAAAACCTGCCAACTCCATGCAAATTTTGCAAAACCTGCCATCTACACGCAAAGTTTGCAAAATTCGTCAGCCCACACAAAGTTTTAAAAAACCTGCCAACTCCACGCAATTTTTTTAAAAACCTGCCAATTCCACACACAAACTTTCGAAAAACTTGCCAATTCCACGCAAATTTTGCCAGCTCCACACGCAAAGTTTGCAACATTCGTCAGCCCACACGCAAAGTTTCAAAAAACCTGACAACTCCACGCAAATTTTTAAAAACCTGCCAGCTCCACACGCAAAGTTTGCAAAATTCGTCGGCCCACACACAAAGTTTCAAAAAACCTGCCAACTCCATGCAAATTTTTTAAAAACCTGCCAGCTCCACACGTAAACTTTCAAAAAACTTGCCAACTCCACGCAAATTTTTTAAAAACCTGCCAGTTCCACACACGGTGAATTTCGATAAAGTGGGAAGTAACGGACTGGGAGCTTTTGGCTCCTGCCCTATTCCCGATGTAAACTTTCTTTTTATTTTTTATTTTTTTTAACAGGCCCAAAGGGCGACAATGATGGTTGCTGACCAAGTAATAATATTCAAATGAATTTTCGTTTCAAAGAAACGAACAGAATTAAGAGAGAGGCAGAGAAAAAAAAAAAAAAAAAAGAAAGAAAAGAAAAGAAAAATAAAAATATGAAGAGGAAATAATCAAACATGAAAAAAAAAAAAATCAAAAAACCTGCCAACTCCACACGCAAAGTTTGCAAAATTCGTCAGCCCACACACAAAGTTTTAAAAAACTTGCCAACTCCACGCAATTTTTTCGAAAACCTGCCAGCTCCACACGCAAAGTTTGCAAAATTCGTCGGCCCACACACAAAGTTTCAAAAAACCTGCCAACTCCACGCAAAATTTTTAAAAACCTGCCAGCTCCACACGCAAAGTTTGCAAAATTCGTCAGCCCACACGCAAAGTTTCAAAAAACCTGTCAATTCCACGCAAATTTTTTAAAAACTTGCTAGCTCCACACACAAAGTTTCAAAAAACCTGCCAACTCCACGCAATTTTTTTAAAAACGTGCCAGCTCCACACGCAAAGTTTGCAAAATTCGTCAGCCCACACGCAAAGTTTCAAAAAACCTCAACTCCACGCAAATTTTTTAAAAACGTGCCAGCTCCACACGCAAAGTTTGCAAAATTCGTCAGCCCACACACAATTTTTTTAAAAACCTGCCAGCTCCACACGCAAACTTTCAAAAAACTTGCCAACTCCACGCAAATTTTTTAAAAACCTGCCAGTTCCACACACAAAGTTTCAAAAAACCTGCCAACTCCACACGCAAAGTTTGCAAAATTCGTCAGCCCACACACAAAGTTTCAAAAAACCTGTCAACTCCACGCAATTTTTTTAAAAACCTGCCAGCTCCACACGCAAAGTTTTTAAAAACCTGCCAGCTCCACACACAAAGTTTGCAACATTCGTCAGCCCACACACAAAGTTTCAAAAAACCTGTCAACTCAACGCAAATTTTTTAAAAACCTGCCAGTTCCACACACAAAGTTTCAAAAAACCTGCCAACTCCATGCAAATTTTGCAAAACCTGCCATCTACACGCAAAGTTTGCAAAATTCGTCAGCCCACACAAAGTTTTAAAAAACCTGCCAACTCCACGCAATTTTTTTAAAAACCTGCCAATTCCACACACAAACTTTCGAAAAACTTGCCAATTCCACGCAAATTTTGCCAGCTCCACACGCAAAGTTTGCAACATTCGTCAGCCCACACGCAAAGTTTCAAAAAACCTGACAACTCCACGCAAATTTTTAAAAACCTGCCAGCTCCACACGCAAAGTTTGCAAAATTCGTCGGCCCACACACAAAGTTTCAAAAAACCTGCCAACTCCATGCAAATTTTTTAAAAACCTGCCAGCTCCACACGTAAACTTTGAATTTCGATAAAGTGGGAAGTAACGGACTGGGAGCTTTTGGCTCCTGCCCTATTCCCGATGTAAACTTTCTTTTTATTTTTTATTTTTTTTAACAGGCCCAAAGGGCGACAATGATGGTTGCTGACCAAGGAATAATATTCAAATGAATTTTCGTTTCAAAGAAACGAACAGAATTAAGAGAGAGGCAGAGAAAAAAAAGAAAAAAAAGAAAGAAAAGAAAAAAGAAAAAAAATATGAAGAGGAAATAATCAAACATGAAAAAAAAAAAAAAAAAATATATAAATAAAAAAACGTTGTATGAAAAAGGAAAAAAAAAAAATAAAGACCAGAAAAGGAAAGAGAAAATGAAAAGGTATAATATTATTGTGGGGATATGAGGGATAGCAGGGAGATGCTCTTTTTTTTTTTTTTTTTTATTTTTTTTTTTTATTTATTATTTAAAAAAAAAGGAAACAATCAGTTTAGTGTCTCGATCAGGACGGAAAATAGAAATTAATCGACATAGTCGATCGATAGAAAAAAAAACAATGATAACATTGTTTATTCTTTTTTTTTTTTTTTTTTTTTTTTAAATCCTTTTAATTATTTTAAAGAAAAAACTACCGTTTAGCGTCTTGACCAGGACAGAAAATAGAAAGTAATCGACATAGTCGATCGATAAAAAAAAAACAATGATAACATTGTTTATTCCTTTTTTTTTTTTTTTTTTTTTTTTAACTTTTTATTTATTTCTTAAAGAAAAAACAATCAGTTTAGCGTCCTGACCAGGACGGAAAATAGAAAGTAATCGACATAGTCGATCGATAAAAAAAACAATGATAACATTGTTTATTCCTTTTTTTTTTTTTTTTTTTTATTTATCTTTTTATTTATTTCTTAAAGAAAAAACAATCAGTTTAGCGTCCTGACCAGGACGGAAAATAGAAATTAGTCGACAAAGTCGATCGATAAGAAACAATGATAACATTGTTTATTCATTTTTTTTTTTTTTTTTTTTTATATTCTTTTTATTAATTTTTAAAAAAAAAAAAAAATCAGTTTAGCGTCTTGACCAGGACGGAAAGTAGACAGTAATCGACAAAGTCGATCGATAAAAAAAACAATGATAACATTGTTTATTTCTTTTTTTTTTTTTTTTTTTAAATTCTTTTTATTTATTTTTTAAAGAAAAAAAAGAAAATAGAAATTAGTCGACAGAGTCGATCGATAAAAAAAACAATGATAACATTGTTTATTCTTTTTTTTTTTTTATTTTTTCTTTTTTATATTCTTTTTTAATTTTGAAAAAAAAAACAATCAGTTTAGCGTCTTGACCAGGACGGAAAATAGAAAGTGATCGACATAGTCGATCGATAAAAAAAAAAATGATAACATTGTTTATTCTTTTTTTGTTTTTTAAATTCTTTTTATTTATTTTTAAAGAAAAAAAACGGAAAATAGAAATTAGTCGACAAAGTCGAACGATAGAAAAAATAATGATAACATTGTTTATTCTTTTTTTTTTTTTTTTTTATATTCTTTTTTATTAATTTTGAAAAAAACAATCAGTTTAGCGTCTTGACCAGGACGGAAAATAGAAAGTAATCGACATAGTCGATCGATAAAAAAACAATGATAACATTGTTTAATCTTTTTTTTTTTTTTTTTTTTAAATTCTTTTTATTTATTTTTTAAAGAAAAAAAACGGAAAATAGAAATTAGTCGACAGAGTCGATCGATAAAAAAAAACAATGATAACATTGTTTGATCTTTTATAATTTTTTTTTTTTATTTGTTTTATTTGTTTTTAAAAAAAAAAAAAAAACAAGCGGAATTGATCATAATGGGTGGTAGGGGTTGTTATAACTTCGTTTGAAAATTCTTCTTTTTTGATTTCTTTTTTTTTTTTTTTCTTTTTATAGGAGTTAAGATCACTTTCAGGAGACAACACATGAACAAGAGCAGCAAGCAGAGTTGACACTATCAATTCAAATTTGAAATACCGGGAATTAATTTACAAGGAGGTATCTCAAGTGACTTGGTATCTCTAGCGTGTCGGTATCTCTGGAGTGCTGGTATCTCGTATGTGCGTTGGTATCTCATGAGTGATGGTATCTCTTGTGCATTAGAAAAACGAAAAAGAATGTCATGACCATGACGGAAGAATTGAGGAATTGAGTTAACATGTTCGATTTAACTTATTTAAACTTTTTTTTTTTTTAACAGACCGTAACTATTTGAAAATAAAATGTAGATGGGAAACAGTGAAAAGTAAAATGGATGATAAAATTAATTGAGAAATATGACATAACAGACCAGATAGAGAGTATTAAAAGGAAAATGAAAAGGAAAAGAGAAACTAGGTTAACACTTATTTAAATTAAGACCGGTTAGTCAGTTTAAGGTCCTGACTAGGACCAACAAAAAAGAAAGAAAAAAAATTAACGATCAAGCTGAGCTGATCTTGTTTTTATTACAAATAGGGGAGCGGGAGGGATGGAAGGAATAGAGGAAAAAAAAAGAAAAGGTTGATCAATTGGATCTGATCGTCGAGAAGAAGAAATTATTTTAAAGGTTGATCGGTATAGCCGATCGTTGAGAAAAATAAACAGATATAAATACAATCAGTTTAAATTAAAAAAGAAAAAAAAGATTAACGATCAAGCTGAGCTGATCTTGTTTTTATTTAAAATTAGGGGAGCGGGAGGGATGGAAGGAATAAAGGAAAAAAAAAAAAAAAAAAAGGTCGATCAATTTGATCTGATCGTCGAGAAGAAGAAAACAATTATTTTAAAAAAATGATCGGTATAGCCGATCGTTGAGAAAAGAACAGATATAAATACAATCGGTTTTGGTGATCGACGAGTGGAGCGATCACTTGACAAGAAGGAAAAAGAAAGGACCGATTAATTGGGGCTTTGGTTGTATTCCCAAGGCATAATTTTTTTTTTTTTTTTTTTATTATTCATTTACATTATTTATTTTTTTTTTTTTTTTTAAATTAATAATCACATTTTGTTCAAAAATATTTCATATTAGAGTAAAAGAAAAAGAAAAAAAGAAATAAGAGAAAAAAAAAAAAAAAAAACCATTGCTGGCCCCCTCACCACTCATAGAGGATGAGGAGGCCAGTAAGGCGTCACTCAAATCTATGCCAAGCCTTGGGAACTTGGATTGGGGTTTAGACCATTTATAATTAACAATTAACAATTAACCTGATTAACGTTATGATCTGACGGACATAAACATATCGATAAAATAATACAAACAAAAACGAACAATAAATAATAAATAAGCTAAAAAAACTAAATAAACAAAATGATGTGAAAGTAAGGAAAAAGAGAATTACAAGGGGGTGGAGTCACCGTGAACGTCATCAGCAGAACATCTCCTTCGATTGTAACGATATCTTGATGGAGGGGTCCGTTTTTTCAGAGTTGAACGCTCAGACTTTCTCGGCGGAGTTTCATTTTCCTCATGTTCTTCTGTGTCTGGCGGACTCAAACCTTCTGCCCATGAAGCTAATTGGAACTTCAGGGCCGCAATTTGAGACCGTGCCAAGGCGAGTTGAGCATTTAAATCGCTCGCCAGTCCCGTTAACATCATGGATTGCTCAAGCTGCTCTGCGTGAGTTGTACACCGTTGGTGATTCAGCTCCGAGAGGCGAAGTTGGGCATCCAAAAGTTGTTCTGAGAGCTCTGCCGCTTTCTCGTTTGTTTCGAGAGAGTCATCTACTGCTCGACAGTAATTCTCGAGTAAGTCAATCCTACCCTCGGACCATTGTCTCGCAATAGGTGTATTCTCTTTAACGGAGATAACGTGACTCTCTTGTCGTAAAATCTTGGTCGGCGTGCGGTCGAGAGCTTCACTCCGCGGCATTGTCGGAGGAATTGAGGCTAGAGGACAAAGAGGGGTGATATAATTAAGGGTAGGGATAAGGGGTTTAATAAGAGGAGTAAAAAGACTACTCGTAGTTGTAAAGAGCGAGAGGTAGTTCTTTGCTATCTTCATCATAGCAACAGATTCATACAAAACGGGGGTTCGGGGGGAAACTTGTTGACTAAAGTGGGTCATGCGGGGACGCGCGGCACGCAAACTCTCGACCTCCTGTTGAGTATAGAAAAGTCTTATTTTACTTTCTCTTTCCTCATTACATTTGGTCTCCAATTCGTTCGACAGAAGAACAAACCTTTGATGGTAATTAAAGAGCGCCATTTCCGATAGGTCTGCTCTCTGAGTCAGATTTGCGAGCTCACGTTTCCTGTAATCTTCCACTAAGTCATATTGTCGAACTAGTGCAGAAAGAGAAGTCTTCGATTCATCGCGTTCTGCTGTTAACCGTTGAATTACTCCTTCCAGAAGTTCATATTCTTTTCTATCTTTTTCAATAATTAAAACAGGGGGCGCAGGAGGAAGTGAGGATGGATCCTGATTGGTAGCTTTGATCTCAACAGGTAATCCATTTAGTAACTGCTTGTCTTTCTCGAGGGAGGCTGACATCGCATTAAAGTAAAATAAAAATAGAACATAAAAAATTCGTTCTTTCATTTGCTCTAATTCGTTTTCTAAAATCTGGCATTTCAAGGAAAGTTTCAGCCTTAATTTTCCTTCTTTTTTTTTGTACAAGGGGGTTTGAGAACCCATGTCAGATTGAGTTCTTATCACCATAGCAAAATCAGTAAGAAGTGTTTGCGATCCCGTTGACATGAGTTCAGGTGGGGGAGTCTGGAAAGAGATGGAAGAAATAGAAGAGAATGACAAGGAGAGTCCAGTGAGCTCATCCTCATCTAACAAAACAGAAGGGGCCGGGGAGGAAGAACCATTGGCAATAAGTAGAATAGAAAGAGCCGATGCGTAACAAGTTTGCCAGATAAAACATTTCTCAAGCCACGATCTTTCAATGGTGAGCTTTTCGATCGTTTTCAGTTTTGTTACTTTGTGGATTTTGACTTCTTCCACAGGGAAGATTTCTTTACCATCTTTTATAAAACTTGCAGTGGCAGGTTCTTCTTTAATGCTGCGCATTAGTGGTCTTGAATGCCACGTGGGGAGGTTCCTCGTCTGGAACAGAACATATGAGCACTGTCTGGCGATTCTGGTGCATTCACAAAATAAAGCTTTTGTTGGTGCTAAAGGTGAACCGATGTGACGTGTCCAGATGTTCAGCTGGTCCATGCAGATGTTTCCTCGTACGCCAACTTCAATAGTAAAAATGTTACAGTCGAAGCCATTAGCGATGATCGAGTCTCTTAGCTTTAGGTATTTCTTTTCCTTTAAGACATGAGAGGTTTCGAAACGATCTTCATTTGGACACGTCAGCTCCAGAATCAGTGCTCTTTTCGCAAAAAAAGAATAAATAAAAATGTCTGGTCTTAGAGAGGACGAGACATGGCACACTTCAAGAGGAACAATTAGGCGGTTATCACCGACATCGTCGAGGATGACCCAATCATTCGCTAGTGAAAGTTCGCCTGTCTCTTTAGAAATTCTTTCTAGGGGTTTATTTTCCCCTGTTTTTAAAAAAGTTTGAGAGGGAGGCGGGAGGTTTTCTTTTCTTTTGTTGGCTTTTATTATCAACTCTTCCAAGAAGATAACAATGCGTTTTAGAACGCTGTCGTGACGCCACGTGAACCTCCCTTGTGTTAAAGAGACAGGACAGCCTGTTAAGACATGCCTGAGGGTAGGATTCACTTTGCCACACAAAACACAATTTTGGTCCACATTGGTGATGTTCCACCTCTTTAAATTATCTTGTGAGGGGAGGGTGTTTGTAACCGCTTTCAGTTGAAATGAGATATAGGCAGGATTTCCCTCCCTAAGTACCTTATTCCAGGTGAAGTCGTTTATCATACATTTAGACCACTCCTTCCACTGACCTTGGACTTGTAATTTATTCAAAGAGTTCAGTAGTTCATCTGTGGCTTCCACTTCAAAACGCTTAAGGAGATCGGGGCGAGTAGTACGTAGATCGCGCAATCGGTGACCAAGACCAGCTGATTGCTTCGCAAGAGAACGGTAAGAAAAAAACTTAATAAGGCGCTCCCACTCAGCAGAAGCTGAAAACTTTTTCGACCAGTTGGACGATTTCTCCATAATAACATTGTAGACACCGTGCATGTCAGAGTCTTGTGAGGATCTGAGGATGTCTAGTTTAATTGATTGCGCTTGTTTATATAGCGTCTCAACTCTTTTGTGTCTGAGACCAACAGTGTTCTTTGAACCGGTAAAAAGGATGACTGTGTTCGCAGAGCGGACAAATCCCCACCATTTCTTCAAAAAAGGTTTAATAATTTTGTCCATTTTTTTGGCAAAAGGGAGAGATAAGTCATGGATCATTAAACTCCATGTTAACCTTGACAATAACAAGTGTTGGACAGACCAAGCCTTCTGAGACCCATATAGTGGCATGGCGTCGACTTTTTTTAAAAAATTCCTGGTAAAAGTGGTCAGGCGCTCTCGTAATTTCTGTTCTTTGGCGTTCGGCTCAAACCAACGCCCGAGGTATTTGAACTCTCCAGCTTCCTGGAGATTCGTAATCGGAACATTGTTAATCTTCAGGTCCGGGTTAGCTGGTTTCCCTTGTACAAAGCTGTGGGCAATGCATTTCTGGGGTTTCGCTTTCATACCACGAGACCAGGAAAGAAACTGTTCGAGCGACTTGATTAGCAATTTTGCCCCCGCCTTTGATGACGTGGTAAGTTGTAAATCATCAGCAAAAGCTGCAACTAATAGTTGGAGGGATTTATTGTTAAACTCGTAGGCTTCCTGTTGATGAACTGCTAAGGAAAAGAGCAGTAGTTGGAATACCAAATTAAAAAGGGTTGGGGAGGAAACGCAGCCTTGAAAGACACCAACTTCAAAAGGGATAGTGGGCGTCAGGCCTTCTCCAACTCTGATTTGGACGCGCATGGAGGAATAATACCTTTTATAGAAACCGATTATTCTTTCGTGAATTCCGAAATATTTTAAAGCAAAGAAAATTAATTGATGTTTGACTGAGCCGAAAGCATCTGCCAAATCCACCCAGACAATTGTTAGGTTTTTCCGGAGAGCTTTCACTTCTTTAAAAATCTCTGAGGTGATCGTGGCATGTTCGATACACCCAGAGACACCTTTCCTAAAGCCTTTTTGAAAATTAAATTTAGAAAGAGTGTGGTTTGCGACGGCTTCCTGAATAACCGTATTAAAAATTTTCCCGTCGCAGTTGCCCACAGCTATCGGTCTCGTTTTCGAGATGTCTTTCCCATCGGAGTTGGGCTTTGGGAGCATTGTTACAAATGCTAAGCCCCAACTATCCGGATAGGCCTTGAGTTCGAAAATTCTCTTTAATACCTTGTAAAGTGCTTCCATAAAAGTTGGGACCTTTTTCCATACAACATAAGGTATGCAATTGGGACCAGGGGCACATTTGTTTTTTTTCTTTGATAAGAGAATACCAAACTGTTCGAAGCTCGGGAACTGGATATCATCCATTGTCTTGTAGTCAGACTTAGGTAAAAAAGAGGGATGGGTGAAATCAGTTTTTTTTTTTTCATTGTCACAATAATTGTTTTTAAAATGTTCAATTATTTTTTCCTCTGGAATATCAAGGGAGGGGGGTTGAGGATCTTCTTTTTGGAGTTCTTCTTTTATGGCAGTAAACGGATTTTGACGAAATTTATCTTGTAATTTTTTGAATAAATTTTTCTTTTCTAAATTCCGATACATTCGGAAAATCCTTTTCATTCTCGTTCTTGCCTCTTTCCATTTGACAGCGTTCTCTATAGAAGGCCCGGATTTGCGGAGCTCCTGTCTTAGCTGTTTCATTTCCAGACGACATTCAAGTTTTTCTTGGTCGAGGATGACCTCTTCCCTTGATTTCTGTTTGCGGGGTAAATTCCGCTTTGTTTCTTCAAAGAAACCGCTACATATTTGATAAACCGTTTTGAGTAGTTTATCAAGTTGGTCGGCAGGTTTTGAAGAGTTTTCTGTTTCGACGGTGAAAGTTTGAAGTTTTTCTGCAGCAGAAACGTCGATGTCCTTCCATTTAGTTCCAAAAGATCGGAATTTGAGACGAGACGGGTGTAACGGGGTAAAAGTGGGTGTTGTAGAGTTATAAGGAACGAAAATCAAAAAACCTGTCAATTCCACGCAAATTTTTTAAAAACTTGCTAGCTCCACACACAAAGTTTCAAAAAACCTGCCAACTCCACGCAATTTTTTTAAAAACGTGCCAGCTCCACACGCAAAGTTTGCAAAATTCGTCAGCCCACACGCAAAGTTTCAAAAAACCTCAACTCCACGCAAATTTTTTAAAAACGTGCCAGCTCCACACGCAAAGTTTGCAAAATTCGTCAGCCCACACACAATTTTTTTAAAAACCTGCCAGCTCCACACGCAAACTTTCAAAAAACTTGCCAACTCCACGCAAATTTTTTAAAAACCTGCCAGTTCCACACACAAAGTTTCAAAAAACCTGCCAACTCCACACGCAAAGTTTGCAAAATTCGTCAGCCCACACACAAAGTTTCAAAAAACCTGTCAACTCCACGCAATTTTTTTAAAAACCTGCCAGCTCCACACGCAAAGTTTTTAAAAACCTGCCAGCTCCACACACAAAGTTTGCAACATTCGTCAGCCCACACACAAAGTTTCAAAAAACCTGTCAACTCAACGCAAATTTTTTAAAAACCTGCCAGTTCCACACACAAAGTTTCAAAAAACCTGCCAACTCCATGCAAATTTTGCAAAACCTGCCATCTACACGCAAAGTTTGCAAAATTCGTCAGCCCACACAAAGTTTTAAAAAACCTGCCAACTCCACGCAATTTTTTTAAAAACCTGCCAATTCCACACACAAACTTTCGAAAAACTTGCCAATTCCACGCAAATTTTGCCAGCTCCACACGCAAAGTTTGCAACATTCGTCAGCCCACACGCAAAGTTTCAAAAAACCTGACAACTCCACGCAAATTTTTAAAAACCTGCCAGCTCCACACGCAAAGTTTGCAAAATTCGTCGGCCCACACACAAAGTTTCAAAAAACCTGCCAACTCCATGCAAATTTTTTAAAAACCTGCCAGCTCCACACGTAAACTTTCAAAAAACTTGCCAACTCCACGCAAATTTTTTAAAAACCTGCCAGTTCCACACACGGTGAATTTCGATAAAGTGGGAAGTAACGGACTGGGAGCTTTTGGCTCCTGCCCTATTCCCGATGTAAACTTTCTTTTTATTTTTTATTTTTTTTAACAGGCCCAAAGGGCGACAATGATGGTTGCTGACCAAGTAATAATATTCAAATGAATTTTCGTTTCAAAGAAACGAACAGAATTAAGAGAGAGGCAGAGAAAAAAAAAAAAAAAAAAGAAAGAAAAGAAAAGAAAAAAAAAAATATGAAGAGGAAATAATCAAACATGAAAAAAAAAAAAATCAAAAAACCTGCCAACTCCACACGCAAAGTTTGCAAAATTCGTCAGCCCACACACAAAGTTTTAAAAAACTTGCCAACTCCACGCAATTTTTTCGAAAACCTGCCAGCTCCACACGCAAAGTTTGCAAAATTCGTCGGCCCACACACAAAGTTTCAAAAAACCTGCCAACTCCACGCAAAATTTTTAAAAACCTGCCAGCTCCACACGCAAAGTTTGCAAAATTCGTCAGCCCACACGCAAAGTTTCAAAAAACCTCAACTCCACGCAAATTTTTTAAAAACGTGCCAGCTCCACACGCAAAGTTTGCAAAATTCGTCAGCCCACACACAATTTTTTTAAAAACCTGCCAGCTCCACACGCAAACTTTCAAAAAACTTGCCAACTCCACGCAAATTTTTTAAAAACCTGCCAGTTCCACACACAAAGTTTCAAAAAACCTGCCAACTCCACACGCAAAGTTTGCAAAATTCGTCAGCCCACACACAAAGTTTCAAAAAACCTGTCAACTCCACGCAATTTTTTTAAAAACCTGCCAGCTCCACACGCAAAGTTTTTAAAAACCTGCCAGCTCCACACACAAAGTTTGCAACATTCGTCAGCCCACACACAAAGTTTCAAAAAACCTGTCAACTCAACGCAAATTTTTTAAAAACCTGCCAGTTCCACACACAAAGTTTCAAAAAACCTGCCAACTCCATGCAAATTTTGCAAAACCTGCCATCTACACGCAAAGTTTGCAAAATTCGTCAGCCCACACAAAGTTTTAAAAAACCTGCCAACTCCACGCAATTTTTTTAAAAACCTGCCAATTCCACACACAAACTTTCGAAAAACTTGCCAATTCCACGCAAATTTTGCCAGCTCCACACGCAAAGTTTGCAACATTCGTCAGCCCACACGCAAAGTTTCAAAAAACCTGACAACTCCACGCAAATTTTTAAAAACCTGCCAGCTCCACACGCAAAGTTTGCAAAATTCGTCGGCCCACACACAAAGTTTCAAAAAACCTGCCAACTCCATGCAAATTTTTTAAAAACCTGCCAGCTCCACACGTAAACTTTCAAAAAACTTGCCAACTCCACGCAAATTTTTTAAAAACCTGCCAGTTCCACACACGGTGAATTTCGATAAAGTGGGAAGTAACGGACTGGGAGCTTTTGGCTCCTGCCCTATTCCCGATGTAAACTTTCTTTTTATTTTTTATTTTTTTTAACAGGCCCAAAGGGCGACAATGATGGTTGCTGACCAAGTAATAATATTCAAATGAATTTTCGTTTCAAAGAAACGAACAGAATTAAGAGAGAGGCAGAGAAAAAAAAAAAAAAAAAAGAAAGAAAAGAAAAGAAAAAAAAAAATATGAAGAGGAAATAATCAAACATGAAAAAAAAAAAAATCAAAAAACCTGCCAACTCCACACGCAAAGTTTGCAAAATTCGTCAGCCCACACACAAAGTTTTAAAAAACTTGCCAACTCCACGCAATTTTTTCGAAAACCTGCCAGCTCCACACGCAAAGTTTGCAAAATTCGTCGGCCCACACACAAAGTTTCAAAAAACCTGCCAACTCCACGCAAAATTTTTAAAAACCTGCCAGCTCCACACGCAAAGTTTGCAAAATTCGTCAGCCCACACGCAAAGTTTCAAAAAACCTGTCAATTCCACGCAAATTTTTTAAAAACTTGCTAGCTCCACACACAAAGTTTCAAAAAACCTGCCAACTCCACGCAATTTTTTTAAAAACGTGCCAGCTCCACACGCAAAGTTTGCAAAATTCGTCAGCCCACACGCAAAGTTTCAAAAAACCTCAACTCCACGCAAATTTTTTAAAAACGTGCCAGCTCCACACGCAAAGTTTGCAAAATTCGTCAGCCCACACACAATTTTTTTAAAAACCTGCCAGCTCCACACGCAAACTTTCAAAAAACTTGCCAACTCCACGCAAATTTTTTAAAAACCTGCCAGTTCCACACACAAAGTTTCAAAAAACCTGCCAACTCCATGCAAATTTTGCAAAACCTGCCATCTACACGCAAAGTTTGCAAAATTCGTCAGCCCACACAAAGTTTTAAAAAACCTGCCAACTCCACGCAATTTTTTTAAAAACCTGCCAATTCCACACACAAACTTTCGAAAAACTTGCCAATTCCACGCAAATTTTGCCAGCTCCACACGCAAAGTTTGCAACATTCGTCAGCCCACACGCAAAGTTTCAAAAAACCTGACAACTCCACGCAAATTTTTAAAAACCTGCCAGCTCCACACGCAAAGTTTGCAAAATTCGTCGGCCCACACACAAAGTTTCAAAAAACCTGCCAACTCCATGCAAATTTTTTAAAAACCTGCCAGCTCCACACGTAAACTTTCAAAAAACTTGCCAACTCCACGCAAATTTTTTAAAAACCTGCCAGTTCCACACACGGTGAATTTCGATAAAGTGGGAAGTAACGGACTGGGAGCTTTTGGCTCCTGCCCTATTCCCGATGTAAACTTTCTTTTTATTTTTTATTTTTTTTAACAGGCCCAAAGGGCGACAATGATGGTTGCTGACCAAGTAATAATATTCAAATGAATTTTCGTTTCAAAGAAACGAACAGAATTAAGAGAGAGGCAGAGAAAAAAAAAAAAAAAAAAGAAAGAAAAGAAAAGAAAAAAAAAAATATGAAGAGGAAATAATCAAACATGAAAAAAAAAAAAATCAAAAAACCTGCCAACTCCACACGCAAAATTGTTCAATTGCTTTTCTCAAGTTGCCTCTTCGGCATTCATTTGCCAACCACATTATTTATCAAAATATATATTATAAACAAGTAGTTACTCCGATTTTTCTGTTTTAGAGCGTAGCTCGTTTTCCTTTAAACAGTATTTACCAAAAAAAAACTCTAGGGTTAGCTGCCCGAAATTAAAAAAAAAAGGAATAGTTTAAAAAAAAAGATCTTAACTCATCGATATTGTTTCTGAGCCATTCTCTTTTCTATTTTTTTTTTTTTTTTATTATTGCTACTTCACAACAAAAAAAAAAAGAAACACCGGGCCGGCGGTGTCATAAAGATACTGGCAACCATCTCTCAGCCAACCCAGCCCCCGAGGCTTTGCAAGAGGCTATTTCGAGATCGGCTCTGGATGGGGATAAAACTTTAGTAGCCAAATGTCCTTTATGTTTTGAGACATACCTCAAAGGTCCAGTTGCGCATTTTAGACGTAACTGTAAGTTTAGTAAGGAATTTAAGGACTATAAGTCACGTTTTCCCCCATCTACCCACTCCCAAGTTAAAGATTGTTACCACTTACCTTGTCCAGATTGTGGTAAGCTTTTCAAAAGTATCGCTACGAGAGCGAAACACTGTGTTAACGGTACATGTAAAGGTACACCTCTGTCTCCCCTCACAGGGAATAATTCAGACCTGGAACCTCCCTTTGTAGGAGAATCTGTAGATTTTAAAACTTCACAAACAGCTTTCGTTCCTTATAACTCTACAACACCCACTTTTACCCCGTTACACCCGTCTCGTCTCAAATTCCGATCTTTTGGAACTGAATGGAAGGACATCGACGTTTCTGCTGCAGAAAAACTTCAAACTTTCTCCGTCGAAACAGAAAACTCTTCAAAACCTGCCGACCAACTTGATAAACTACTCAAAACGGTTTATCAAATATGTAGCGGTTTCTTTGAAGAAACAAAGCGGAATTTACCCCGCAAACAGAAATCAAGGGAAGAGGTCATCCTCGACCAAGAAAAACTTGAATGTCGTCTGGAAATGAAACAGCTAAGACAGGAGCTCCGCAAATCTGGGCCTTCTATAGAGAACGCTGTCAAATGGAAAGAGGCAAGAACGAGAATGAAAAGGATTTTCCGAATGTATCGGAATTTAGAAAAGAAAAATTTATTCAAAAAATTACAAGATAAATTTCGTCAAAATCCGTTTACTGCCATAAAAGAAGAACTCCAAAAAGAAGATCCTCAACCCCCCTCCCTTGATATTCCAGAGGAAAAAATAATTGAACATTTTAAAAACAATTATTGTGACAATGAAAAAAAAAAAACTGATTTCACCCATCCCTCTTTTTTACCTAAGTCTGACTACAAGACAATGGATGATATCCAGTTCCCGAGCTTCGAACAGTTTGGTATTCTCTTATCAAAGAAAAAAAACAAATGTGCCCCTGGTCCCAATTGCATACCTTATGTTGTATGGAAAAAGGTCCCAACTTTTATGGAAGCACTTTACAAGGTATTAAAGAGAATTTTCGAACTCAAGGCCTATCCGGATAGTTGGGGCTTAGCATTTGTAACAATGCTCCCAAAGCCCAACTCCGATGGGAAAGACATCTCGAAAACGAGACCGATAGCTGTGGGCAACTGCGACGGGAAAATTTTTAATACGGTTATTCAGGAAGCCGTCGCAAACCACACTCTTTCTAAATTTAATTTTCAAAAAGGCTTTAGGAAAGGTGTCTCTGGGTGTATCGAACATGCCACGATCACCTCAGAGATTTTTAAAGAAGTGAAAGCTCTCCGGAAAAACCTAACAATTGTCTGGGTGGATTTGGCAGATGCTTTCGGCTCAGTCAAACATCAATTAATTTTCTTTGCTTTAAAATATTTCGGAATTCACGAAAGAATAATCGGTTTCTATAAAAGGTATTATTCCTCCATGCGCGTCCAAATCAGAGTTGGAGAAGGCCTGACGCCCACTATCCCTTTTGAAGTTGGTGTCTTTCAAGGCTGCGTTTCCTCCCCAACCCTTTTTAATTTGGTATTCCAACTACTGCTCTTTTCCTTAGCAGTTCATCAACAGGAAGCCTACGAGTTTAACAATAAATCCCTCCAACTATTAGTTGCAGCTTTTGCTGATGATTTACAACTTACCACGTCATCAAAGGCGGGGGCAAAATTGCTAATCAAGTCGCTCGAACAGTTTCTTTCCTGGTCTCGTGGTATGAAAGCGAAACCCCAGAAATGCATTGCCCACAGCTTTGTACAAGGGAAACCAGCTAACCCGGACCTGAAGATTAACAATGTTCCGATTACGAATCTCCAGGAAGCTGGAGAGTTCAAATACCTCGGGCGTTGGTTTGAGCCGAACGCCAAAGAACAGAAACTGCGAGAGCGCCTGACCACTTTTACCAGGAATTTTTTAAAAAAAGTCGACGCCATGCCACTATATGGGTCTCAGAAGGCTTGGTCTGTCCAACACTTGTTACTGTCAAGGTTAACATGGAGTTTAATGATCCATGACTTATCTCTCCCTTTTGCCAAAAAATTGGACAAAATTATTAAACCTTTTTTGAAGAAATGGTGGGGATTTGTCCGCTCTGCGAACACAGTCATCCTTTTTACCGGTTCAAAGAACACTGTTGGTCTCAGACACAAAAGAGTTGAGACGCTATATAAACAAGCGCAATCAATTAAACTAGACATCCTCAGATCCTCACAGGACTCTGACATGCACGGTGTCTACAATGTTATTATGGAGAAATCGTCCAATTGGTCGAAAAAGTTTTCAGCTTCTGCTGAGTGGGAGCGCCTTATTAAGTTTTTTTCTTACCGTTCTCTTGCGAAGCAATCAGCTGGTCTTGGTCACCGATTGCGCGATCTACGTACTACTCGCCCCGATCTCCTTAAGCGTTTTGAAGTGGAAGCCACAGATGAACTACTGAACTCTTTGAATAATTTACAAGTCCAAGGTCAGTGGAAGGAGTGGTCTAAATGTATGATAAACGATTTCACCTGGAATAAGGTACTTAGGGAGGGAAATCCTGCCTATATCTCATTTCAACTGAAAGCGGTTACAAACACCCTCCCCTCACAAGATAATTTAAAGAGGTGGAACATCACCAATGTGGACCAAAATTGTGTTTTGTGTGGCAAAGTGAATCCTACCCTCAGGCATGTCTTAACAGGCTGTCCTGTCTCTTTAACACAAGGGAGGTTCACGTGGCGTCACGACAGCGTTCTAAAACGCATTGTTATCTTCTTGGAAGAGTTGATAATAAAAGCCAACAAAAGAAAAGAAAACCTCCCGCCTCCCTCTCAAACTTTTTTAAAAACAGGGGAAAATAAACCCCTAGAAAGAATTTCTAAAGAGACAGGCGAACTCTCACTAGCGAATGATTGGGTCATCCTCGACGATGTCGGTGATAACCGCCTAATTGTTCCTCTTGAAGTGTGCCATGTCTCGTCCTCTCTAAGACCAGACATTTTTATTTATTCTTTTTTTGCGAAAAGAGCACTGATTCTGGAGCTGACGTGTCCAAATGAAGATCGTTTCGAAACCTCTCATGTCTTAAAGGAAAAGAAATACCTAAAGCTAAGAGACTCGATCATCGCTAATGGCTTCGACTGTAACATTTTTACTATTGAAGTTGGCGTACGAGGAAACATCTGCATGGACCAGCTGAACATCTGGACACGTCACATCGGTTCACCTTTAGCACCAACAAAAGCTTTATTTTGTGAATGCACCAGAATCGCCAGACAGTGCTCATATGTTCTGTTCCAGACGAGGAACCTCCCCACGTGGCATTCAAGACCACTAATGCGCAGCATTAAAGAAGAACCTGCCACCGCAAGTTTTATAAAAGATGGTAAAGAAATCTTCCCTGTGGAAGAAGTCAAAATCCACAAAGTAACAAAACTGAAAACGATCGAAAAGCTCACCATTGAAAGATCGTGGCTTGAGAAATGTTTTATCTGGCAAACTTGTTACGCATCGGCTCTTTCTATTCTACTCATTGCCAATGGTTCTTCTTCCTCCCCGGTTTTTTCTTTTTTGTTAGATGAGGATGAGCTCACTGGACTCTCCTTGTCATTCTCTTCTATTTCTTCCATCTCTCTCCAGAATTCCCCACCTGAACTCATGTCAACGGGATCGCAAACACTTCCTGCTGATTTCGCTATAGTGATAAGAAGTCAATCTGACATGGGTTCCCAAACCCCCTTGTACAATAAAAAAGAAGGAAGATTAAGGCTGAAACTTTCCTTGAAATGCCAGATTTTAGAAAACGAACTAGAACAAATGAAAGAACGAATGTTTTATGTTCTATTTTTATTTTACTTTAATGCGATGTCAGCCTCCCTTGAGAATGACAAGCAGCTACTGAATGGATTGTCTATTGAGAACAAAGCATCCAAACAACGGGCCGCCGAGAGTGTATCTCACAGCCCACTCCCTTTAAATCTATCCGCACCCCCATCTGTCTTTAACGTAGAAACGGAACAGAAAAAACGTGAACTATTGGAAAAAGAGAATCAACACCTGATCGCTGAATGTGATTTAGTGAAAAGTTCTCTTCTCTCATTAGTTCAAAGAACTAACTCTCTGGAGGAAAAAAGGACGAGCGAGCTGGCGCGACAATCACAAAGAGCGGACCACGCTGAAATGTTTTATTTCAACTTACAACAAAGGTTCATTCTATTAAACAATGAATTAGAATCTAAGTGTAGGGATGAAACTGGAACAAAAATTCAACTCTATTTGTCTCAACAAGAGGTCGCAACATTGCGTGCTGGCCCTCAACTGTCCCATTTTTCCCAACAATTTTCCCCAACACCCCCTTTTTTATTCGAATCAACGTCCACGGTAAAGAATTATCGACTCCCTCTCATCGCAACAACCTATTACTCCTGGACTCCCAAACCCCGTCTTTCCTTTTTTTTTAAACCTCATTCTCTATTGATCACGTTCCCTTCTGAACTGTCTCAAAGTAGACTACTGGTATCGTCTTCTGCTCAAACGGAACAAGAAAAAGACAGTGCGGCGACCTCATCGACGGAAGATTCACCTATTGCGAGGCAATGGTCCGAAGGTAGACTCGATTTACTGGACAACTACTGTCAAGCGGTAAGTGACTCTCTCCAGACAAATGAGAAAGTGGCGCTGCTCTCGGAAAAACTAGTGGAAGAGCAACGTCGATGCTCCGAGTTGAGCTATCAACAGAAGACTATCCATAAAGAACAACTGGATCATTCCATGTTGTTGATGGAGATGGCCAGTGAGCTCTCTGAGCAACTCTATTTGGCAAAAGACCAAAACAGAGCTCTCAAATTTCAGTTACAAACATGGGCAAATGGTTTTAACCCACCCGAAAAGGAAGCGCAAGAAGAAAATGAGACCCCAAAGCGTCCGAGGGAGCGCCTATCACAAAAAAAGCGAACTCCACCCTCAACGAATCCTCATGATCGCAGAAGAATCTTTTTAGATGACGATTGCTAAGTTCTAGTTTCTATTAGTATTAAATTATTTGTATTATTTTGTCGATATGTTTATGTCTGTCCGATCATAACGTCAATCAGATTAATTGTTAATTGTAATTGGTTTGAGCGCTTATCAAAAAAAAAAAAAAGCGAACTCCAACCTCAACGAACTTTCATGATCGCAGAAGAATCTTTTTAGATGACGATTGCTAAGTTCTAGTTTCTATTAGTATTTATTTATTTGTATTATTTTGTCGATATGTTTATGTCCGTCAGATCATAACGTTAATCAGGTTAATTGTCAACTGTTAATTGTAAATGGTCTAAACCCCAATCCAAGTTCCCAAGGCTTGGCATAGATTTGAGTGACGCCTTACTGGCCTCCTCATCCTCTATGAGTGGTGAGGGGGCCAGCAATGGTTTTTTTTTTTTTCTCTTATTTCTTTTTTTCTTTTTCTTTTACTCTAATATGAAATATTTTTGAACAAAATGTGATTATTAATTTAAAAAAAAAAAAAAAAAAAAAAAATGTAAATGAATAATAAAAAAAAAAAAAAAAAAACATGCCTTGGGAATACAACCAAAGCCCCAATTAATCGGTCCTTTCTTTTTTCCTTCTTGTCAAGTGATCGCTCCACTCGTCGATCACCAAAACCGATTGTATTTATATCTGTTCTTTTCTCAACGATCGGCTATACCGATCATTTTTTTTAAAAATAATTGTTTTCTTCTTCTCGACGATCAGATCCAATTGATCGACCTTTTCTTTTTTTTTCCTTTATTCCTTCCATCCCTCCCGCTCCCCTTATTTTAATAAAAACAAGATCAGCTCAGCTTGATCGTTAAACTTTTTTTATTTATTTATTTTTTTTTTTTTTTATTTAAACTGATTGTATTTATATCTGGTTATTTTTCTCAACGATCGGCTATGCCGATCGACCTTTAAAATAATTGTCTTCTTCTTCTCGACGACCAGATCCAATTGATCGACCTTTTCTTTTTTTTTCCTTTATTCCTTCCATCCCTCCCGCTCCCCTTATTTTAATAAAAACAAGATCAGCTCAGCTTGATCGTTATTTATTTATTTATTTATTTATTTATATTTTTTTTTTTTTTGTTGGTCCTAGTCAAGACCTTAAACTGACTAATCGGTCTTAACTTTAACTAAGTGAATGAACCCTTTCCGTTTTCCTTTTCCCTTTATTACTCCCTATCTGGTCTGTTATGTCATAAATCTCATTTAATTTTATCATTCATTTTAATTTTCACTGTTTCCCATCTACATTTTATTTTCAAATAGTTCCGGTCTGTCTCTGATGATAAATAAAACTGATCATGTTAACTCAATATTTTTTTTTTTATTATGTGCAAGAGATACCAACACGCAAGAGATACCAACGCACATACGAGATACCAGCACTTCCGAGATACCGACACACAAGAGATACCAAGACACTTAAGATACCAGCAAGGACAGTGAGAGGTAGAATGAACTCTCCTCCTTGTGTCCGATCCTGATTATTTTTTGTTGAATTGGTAGTGTTACCTCATTTTGCTACTCTCGTATCTGTGTTGTGTTAACTCATGTAAGTGATCTTAACTCCTGTTAAATAAAAAAAAAAAAATTTCAAAAAAAAAGAAATTAAAAAAGAAGAATTTTCAAATGAAGTTATATCAACCCCTGCCACCCATTATGATCAATTCCGCTTGTTTTTTTTTTTTTTTTTTTTTTTTTTTTCTTCTTTCTTTTCTTCAAATATAAAAAAAAAATTAAAAAATATAAAAGATGAAACAATGTTATCATTGTTTTTTTTATCGATCGACTATGTCGATTACTTCCAGTTTTCCGTCCTGGTCAAGACGCTAAACTGATTGTTTTTTTTTTTTTTTTTAAAAAATTAATAAAAAGAATATAAAAAAAAAAAAAAAAGAATAAACAATGTTATCATTGTTTTTTTTTTATCGTTCGACTTTGTCGACTAATTTCTATTTTCCGTTTCTTTTCTTTTAATAATAAATAAAAAGAATTTAAAATAAAAAAAAAGAATAAACAATGTTATCATTGTTTTTTTATCGATCGACTATGTCGATTACTTTCTATTTTCCGTCCTGGTCAAGACGCTAAACTGATTGTTTTTTTTTTTTTTTTTAAAAAATTAATAAAAAGAATATAAAAAAAAAAAAAAAAGAATAAACAATGTTATCATTGTTTTTTTTTTATCGTTCGACTTTGTCGACTAATTTCTATTTTCCGTTTCTTTTCTTTTAATAATAAATAAAAAGAATTTAAAATAAAAAAAAAGAATAAACAATGTTATCATTGTTTTTTTATCGATCGACTATGTCGATTACTTTCTATTTTCCGTCCTGGTCAAGACGCTAAACTGATTGTTTTTTTTTTTCAAAATTAATAAAAAAGAATATAAAAAAAAAAAAAAAAAAAAAGAATAAACAATGTTATCATTGTTTTTTTTTATTGTTCGACTTTGTTGACTAATTTCTATTTTCCGTTTTTTTTCTTTAAAAAATAAATAAAAAGAATTTAAAATAAATAAAAAAGAATAAACAATGTTATCATTGTTTTTTCTATCGTTCGACTTTGTCGACTAATTTCTATTTTCCGTTTTTTTTCTTTAAAAAATAAATAAAAAGAATTTAAAATAAAAAAAAAAGAATAAACAATGTTATCATTGTTTTTTTATCGATCGACTATGTCGATCACTTTCTATTTTCCGTCCTGGTCAAGACGCTAAACTGATTGTTTTTTTTTCAAAATTAATAAAAAAGAATATAAAAAAAAAAAAAAAAAAGAATAAACAATGTTATCATTGTTTTTTTTTTATCGTTCGACTTTGTCGACTAATTTCTATTTTCCGTTTCTTTTCTTTAAAGAATAAATAAAAAGAATTTAAAATAAAAAAAAAGAATAAACAATGTTATCATTGTTTTTTTTTATCGATCGACTATGTCGATCACTTTCTATTTTCCGTCCTGGTCAAGACGCTAAACTGATTGTTTTTTTTTTTCAAAATTAATAAAAAAGAATATAAAAAAATACAAAAAAAAGAATAAACAATGTTATCATTGTTTTTTTTATCGTTCGACTTTGTCGACTAATTTCTATTTTCCGTTTTTTTTCTTTAAAAAATAAATAAAAAGAATTTAAAATAAAAAAAAAGAATAAACAATGTTATCATTGTTTTTTTATCGATCGACTATGTCGATCACTTTCTATTTTCCGTCCTGGTCAAGACGCTAAACTGATTGTTTTTTTTTCAAAATTAATAAAAAAGAATAAAAAAAAAAAAAAAAAAAAGAATAAACAATGTTATCATTGTTTTTTTTATCGTTCGACTTTGTTGACTAATTTCTATTTTCCGTTTTTTTTCTTTAAAAAATAAATAAAAAGAATTTAAAATAAAAAAAAAGAATAAACAATGTTATCATTGTTTTTTTATCGATCGACTATGTCGATCACTTTCTATTTTCCGTCCTGGTCAAGACGCTAAACTGATTGTTTTTTTTTTTCAAAATTAATAAAAAAGAATATAAAAAAAAAAAAAAAAAAAAAAGAATAAACAATGTTATCATTGTTTTTTTTTTATCGTTCGACTTTGTCGACTAATTTCTATTTTCCGTTTCTTTTCTTTAAAGAATAAATAAAAAGAATTTAAAATAAAAAAAAAGAATAAACAATGTTATCATTGTTTTTTTATCGATCGACTATGTCGATCACTTTCTATTTTCCGTCCTGGTCAAGACGCTAAACTGATTGTTTTTTTTTTTTCAAAATTAATAAAAAAGAATATAAAAAAAAAAAAAAAAAAGGAAAAACAATGTTATCACTGTTTTTTTTTATCGTTCGACTTTGTCGACTAATTTCTATTTTCCGTTTCTTTTCTTTAAAGAATAAATAAAAAGAATTCAAAATAAAAAAAAAGAATAAACAATGTTATCATTGTTTTTTTTTATCGATCGACTATGTCGATCACTTTCTATTTTCCGTCCTGGTCAAGACGCTAAACTGATTGTTTTTTTTTTTTCAAAATTAATAAAAAAGAATATAAAAAAATACAAAAAAAAGAATAAACAATGTTATCATTGTTTTTTTTATCGTTCGACTTTGTCGACTAATTTCTATTTTCCTTTTTTTTTTCTTTAAAAAATAAATAAAAAGAATTTAAAATAAAAAAAAAGAATAAACAATGTTATCATTGTTTTTTTATCGATCGACTATGTCGATCACTTTCTATTTTCCGTCCTGGTCAAGACGCTAAACTGATTGTTTTTTTTTTCAAAATTAATAAAAAAGAATATAAAAAAAAATACAAAAAAAAAAAGAATAAACAATGTTATCATTGTTTTTTTTTTATCGTTCGACTTTGTCGACTAATTTCTATTTTCCGTTTTTTTTCTTTAAAAAATAAATAAAAAGAATTTAAAATAAAAAAAAAGAATAAACAATGTTATCATTGTTTTTTTTTATCGATCGACTATGTCGATTACTTTCTATTTTCCGTCCTGGTCAAGACGCTAAACTGATTGTTTTTTTTTTCAAAATAAAAAAAAATATTAAAAAAAATAAAATAAAAAAAAAGAATAAACAATGTTATCATTGTTTTTTTTTATCGTTCGACTTTGTTGACTAATTTCTATTTTCCGTTTTTTTCTTTAAAAAATTAATAAAAAGAATTTAAAAAAAAAAAAAAAAAAAAGAATAAACAATGTTATCATTGTTTTTTTTATCGATCGACTATGTCGATTACTTTCTATTTTCCGTCCTGGTCAAGACGCTAAACTGATTGTTTTTTTTTCAAAATTAATAAAAAAGAATATAAAAAAATACAAAAAAAAGAATAAACAATGTTATCATTGTTTTTTTTTATCGTTCGACTTTGTCGACTAATTTCTATTTTCCGTTTTTTTTCTTTAAAAAATAAATAAAAAGAATTTAAAATAAAAAAAAAAAAGAATAAACAATGTTATCATTGTTTTTTTTATCGATCGACTATGTCGATTACTTTCTATTTTCCGTCCTGGTCAAGACGCTAAACTGATTGTTTTTTTTTTCAAAATTAATAAAAAAGAATATAAAAAAAATAAAAAAAAAAAGAATAAACAATGTTATCATTGTTTTTTTTTATCGTTCGACTTTGTTGACTAATTTCTATTTTCCATTTTTTTCTTTTTAAAAAATAAATAAAAAGAATTAAAATAAAAAAAAAAAAAAAGAATAAACAATGTTATCATTGTTTTTTTTTATCGATCGACTATGTCGATTACTTTCTATTTTCCGTCCTGGTCAGGACGCTAAACTGATTGTTTTTTCTTTAAAAATAAATAAAAAGAATAAAAAAAAAAAAAAAGGAATAAACAATGTTATCATTGTTTTTTTTTATCGATCGACTATGTCGATTACTTACTATTTTCCGTCCTGGTCAAGACGCTAAACTGATTGTTTTTTCTTTAAAATAATTAAAAAGATTTAAAAAAAAAAAAAAAAAAAAAAAATGAATAAACAATGTTATCATTGTTTTTTTTTCTATCGATCAACTATGTCGATTAATTTCTATTTTCCGTCCTGATCAAGACGCTAAACTGATTGTTTCCTTTTTTTAAATAATAAATAAGAAAAAAAAAAAAAAAAAAAAAAAAAGAGCATCTCCCTGCTATCCCTCATATCCCCACAATAATATTATACCTTTTCATTTTCTCTTTCCTTTTCTGGTCTTTTTTTTTTCTTTTTTTTCCTTTTTCATACAACGTTTTTTATTTATATATATATATTTTTTTTTTTTTTTTTTTTTTCATGTTTGATTATTTCCTCTTCATTTTTTTTTTTCTTTTCTTTTCTTTCTTTTTTTTTTTTTTTTTCCTCTGCCTCTCTCTTAATTCTGTTCGTTTCTTTGAAACGAAAATTCATTTGAATATTATTCCTTGGTCAGCAACCATCATTGTCGCCCTTTGGGCCTGTTAAAAAAAAATAAAAATAAAAAGAAAGTTTACATCGGGAATAGGGCAGGAGCCAAAAGCTCCCAGTCCGTTACTTCCCACTTTATCGAAATTCTTTTTTTTAACAGGCCCAAAGGGCGACAATGATGGTTGCTGACCAAGTAATAATATTCAAATGAATTTTCGTTTCAAAGAAACGAACAGAATTAAGAGAGAGGCAGAGAAAAAAAAAAAAAAAAAAGAAAGAAAAGAAAAGAAAAATAAAAATATGAAGAGGAAATAATCAAACATGAAAAAAAAAAAAATCAAAAAACCTGCCAACTCCACACGCAAAGTTTGCAAAATTCGTCAGCCCACACACAAAGTTTTAAAAAACTTGCCAACTCCACGCAATTTTTTCGAAAACCTGCCAGCTCCACACGCAAAGTTTGCAAAATTCGTCGGCCCACACACAAAGTTTCAAAAAACCTGCCAACTCCACGCAAAATTTTTAAAAACCTGCCAGCTCCACACGCAAAGTTTGCAAAATTCGTCAGCCCACACGCAAAGTTTCAAAAAACCTGTCAATTCCACGCAAATTTTTTAAAAACTTGCTAGCTCCACACACAAAGTTTCAAAAAACCTGCCAACTCCACGCAATTTTTTTAAAAACGTGCCAGCTCCACACGCAAAGTTTGCAAAATTCGTCAGCCCACACGCAAAGTTTCAAAAAACCTCAACTCCACGCAAATTTTTTAAAAACGTGCCAGCTCCACACGCAAAGTTTGCAAAATTCGTCAGCCCACACACAATTTTTTTAAAAACCTGCCAGCTCCACACGCAAACTTTCAAAAAACTTGCCAACTCCACGCAAATTTTTTAAAAACCTGCCAGTTCCACACACAAAGTTTCAAAAAACCTGCCAACTCCACACGCAAAGTTTGCAAAATTCGTCAGCCCACACACAAAGTTTCAAAAAACCTGTCAACTCCACGCAATTTTTTTAAAAACCTGCCAGCTCCACACGCAAAGTTTTTAAAAACCTGCCAGCTCCACACACAAAGTTTGCAACATTCGTCAGCCCACACACAAAGTTTCAAAAAACCTGTCAACTCAACGCAAATTTTTTAAAAACCTGCCAGTTCCACACACAAAGTTTCAAAAAACCTGCCAACTCCATGCAAATTTTGCAAAACCTGCCATCTACACGCAAAGTTTGCAAAATTCGTCAGCCCACACAAAGTTTTAAAAAACCTGCCAACTCCACGCAATTTTTTTAAAAACCTGCCAATTCCACACACAAACTTTCGAAAAACTTGCCAATTCCACGCAAATTTTGCCAGCTCCACACGCAAAGTTTGCAACATTCGTCAGCCCACACGCAAAGTTTCAAAAAACCTGACAACTCCACGCAAATTTTTAAAAACCTGCCAGCTCCACACGCAAAGTTTGCAAAATTCGTCGGCCCACACACAAAGTTTCAAAAAACCTGCCAACTCCATGCAAATTTTTTAAAAACCTGCCAGCTCCACACGTAAACTTTGAATTTCGATAAAGTGGGAAGTAACGGACTGGGAGCTTTTGGCTCCTGCCCTATTCCCGATGTAAACTTTCTTTTTATTTTTTATTTTTTTTAACAGGCCCAAAGGGCGACAATGATGGTTGCTGACCAAGGAATAATATTCAAATGAATTTTCGTTTCAAAGAAACGAACAGAATTAAGAGAGAGGCAGAGAAAAAAAAGAAAAAAAAGAAAGAAAAGAAAAAAGAAAAAAAATATGAAGAGGAAATAATCAAACATGAAAAAAAAAAAAAAAAAATATATAAATAAAAAAACGTTGTATGAAAAAGGAAAAAAAAAAAATAAAGACCAGAAAAGGAAAGAGAAAATGAAAAGGTATAATATTATTGTGGGGATATGAGGGATAGCAGGGAGATGCTCTTTTTTTTTTTTTTTTTTATTTTTTTTTTTTATTTATTATTTAAAAAAAAAGGAAACAATCAGTTTAGTGTCTCGATCAGGACGGAAAATAGAAATTAATCGACATAGTCGATCGATAGAAAAAAAAACAATGATAACATTGTTTATTCTTTTTTTTTTTTTTTTTTTTTTTTAAATCCTTTTAATTATTTTAAAGAAAAAACTACCGTTTAGCGTCTTGACCAGGACAGAAAATAGAAAGTAATCGACATAGTCGATCGATAAAAAAAAAACAATGATAACATTGTTTATTCCTTTTTTTTTTTTTTTTTTTTTTTTAACTTTTTATTTATTTCTTAAAGAAAAAACAATCAGTTTAGCGTCCTGACCAGGACGGAAAATAGAAAGTAATCGACATAGTCGATCGATAAAAAAAACAATGATAACATTGTTTATTCCTTTTTTTTTTTTTTTTTTTTATTTATCTTTTTATTTATTTCTTAAAGAAAAAACAATCAGTTTAGCGTCCTGACCAGGACGGAAAATAGAAATTAGTCGACAAAGTCGATCGATAAGAAACAATGATAACATTGTTTATTCATTTTTTTTTTTTTTTTTTTTTATATTCTTTTTATTAATTTTTAAAAAAAAAAAAAAATCAGTTTAGCGTCTTGACCAGGACGGAAAGTAGACAGTAATCGACAAAGTCGATCGATAAAAAAAACAATGATAACATTGTTTATTTCTTTTTTTTTTTTTTTTTTTAAATTCTTTTTATTTATTTTTTAAAGAAAAAAAAGAAAATAGAAATTAGTCGACAGAGTCGATCGATAAAAAAAACAATGATAACATTGTTTATTCTTTTTTTTTTTTTATTTTTTCTTTTTTATATTCTTTTTTAATTTTGAAAAAAAAAACAATCAGTTTAGCGTCTTGACCAGGACGGAAAATAGAAAGTGATCGACATAGTCGATCGATAAAAAAAAAAATGATAACATTGTTTATTCTTTTTTTGTTTTTTAAATTCTTTTTATTTATTTTTAAAGAAAAAAAACGGAAAATAGAAATTAGTCGACAAAGTCGAACGATAGAAAAAATAATGATAACATTGTTTATTCTTTTTTTTTTTTTTTTTTATATTCTTTTTTATTAATTTTGAAAAAAACAATCAGTTTAGCGTCTTGACCAGGACGGAAAATAGAAAGTAATCGACATAGTCGATCGATAAAAAAACAATGATAACATTGTTTAATCTTTTTTTTTTTTTTTTTTTTAAATTCTTTTTATTTATTTTTTAAAGAAAAAAAACGGAAAATAGAAATTAGTCGACAGAGTCGATCGATAAAAAAAAACAATGATAACATTGTTTGATCTTTTATAATTTTTTTTTTTTATTTGTTTTATTTGTTTTTAAAAAAAAAAAAAAAACAAGCGGAATTGATCATAATGGGTGGTAGGGGTTGTTATAACTTCGTTTGAAAATTCTTCTTTTTTGATTTCTTTTTTTTTTTTTTTCTTTTTATAGGAGTTAAGATCACTTTCAGGAGACAACACATGAACAAGAGCAGCAAGCAGAGTTGACACTATCAATTCAAATTTGAAATACCGGGAATTAATTTACAAGGAGGTATCTCAAGTGACTTGGTATCTCTAGCGTGTCGGTATCTCTGGAGTGCTGGTATCTCGTATGTGCGTTGGTATCTCATGAGTGATGGTATCTCTTGTGCATTAGAAAAACGAAAAAGAATGTCATGACCATGACGGAAGAATTGAGGAATTGAGTTAACATGTTCGATTTAACTTATTTAAACTTTTTTTTTTTTTAACAGACCGTAACTATTTGAAAATAAAATGTAGATGGGAAACAGTGAAAAGTAAAATGGATGATAAAATTAATTGAGAAATATGACATAACAGACCAGATAGAGAGTATTAAAAGGAAAATGAAAAGGAAAAGAGAAACTAGGTTAACACTTATTTAAATTAAGACCGGTTAGTCAGTTTAAGGTCCTGACTAGGACCAACAAAAAAGAAAGAAAAAAAATTAACGATCAAGCTGAGCTGATCTTGTTTTTATTACAAATAGGGGAGCGGGAGGGATGGAAGGAATAGAGGAAAAAAAAAGAAAAGGTTGATCAATTGGATCTGATCGTCGAGAAGAAGAAATTATTTTAAAGGTTGATCGGTATAGCCGATCGTTGAGAAAAATAAACAGATATAAATACAATCAGTTTAAATTAAAAAAGAAAAAAAAGATTAACGATCAAGCTGAGCTGATCTTGTTTTTATTTAAAATTAGGGGAGCGGGAGGGATGGAAGGAATAAAGGAAAAAAAAAAAAAAAAAAAGGTCGATCAATTTGATCTGATCGTCGAGAAGAAGAAAACAATTATTTTAAAAAAATGATCGGTATAGCCGATCGTTGAGAAAAGAACAGATATAAATACAATCGGTTTTGGTGATCGACGAGTGGAGCGATCACTTGACAAGAAGGAAAAAGAAAGGACCGATTAATTGGGGCTTTGGTTGTATTCCCAAGGCATAATTTTTTTTTTTTTTTTTTTATTATTCATTTACATTATTTATTTTTTTTTTTTTTTTTAAATTAATAATCACATTTTGTTCAAAAATATTTCATATTAGAGTAAAAGAAAAAGAAAAAAAGAAATAAGAGAAAAAAAAAAAAAAAAAACCATTGCTGGCCCCCTCACCACTCATAGAGGATGAGGAGGCCAGTAAGGCGTCACTCAAATCTATGCCAAGCCTTGGGAACTTGGATTGGGGTTTAGACCATTTATAATTAACAATTAACAATTAACCTGATTAACGTTATGATCTGACGGACATAAACATATCGATAAAATAATACAAACAAAAACGAACAATAAATAATAAATAAGCTAAAAAAACTAAATAAACAAAATGATGTGAAAGTAAGGAAAAAGAGAATTACAAGGGGGTGGAGTCACCGTGAACGTCATCAGCAGAACATCTCCTTCGATTGTAACGATATCTTGATGGAGGGGTCCGTTTTTTCAGAGTTGAACGCTCAGACTTTCTCGGCGGAGTTTCATTTTCCTCATGTTCTTCTGTGTCTGGCGGACTCAAACCTTCTGCCCATGAAGCTAATTGGAACTTCAGGGCCGCAATTTGAGACCGTGCCAAGGCGAGTTGAGCATTTAAATCGCTCGCCAGTCCCGTTAACATCATGGATTGCTCAAGCTGCTCTGCGTGAGTTGTACACCGTTGGTGATTCAGCTCCGAGAGGCGAAGTTGGGCATCCAAAAGTTGTTCTGAGAGCTCTGCCGCTTTCTCGTTTGTTTCGAGAGAGTCATCTACTGCTCGACAGTAATTCTCGAGTAAGTCAATCCTACCCTCGGACCATTGTCTCGCAATAGGTGTATTCTCTTTAACGGAGATAACGTGACTCTCTTGTCGTAAAATCTTGGTCGGCGTGCGGTCGAGAGCTTCACTCCGCGGCATTGTCGGAGGAATTGAGGCTAGAGGACAAAGAGGGGTGATATAATTAAGGGTAGGGATAAGGGGTTTAATAAGAGGAGTAAAAAGACTACTCGTAGTTGTAAAGAGCGAGAGGTAGTTCTTTGCTATCTTCATCATAGCAACAGATTCATACAAAACGGGGGTTCGGGGGGAAACTTGTTGACTAAAGTGGGTCATGCGGGGACGCGCGGCACGCAAACTCTCGACCTCCTGTTGAGTATAGAAAAGTCTTATTTTACTTTCTCTTTCCTCATTACATTTGGTCTCCAATTCGTTCGACAGAAGAACAAACCTTTGATGGTAATTAAAGAGCGCCATTTCCGATAGGTCTGCTCTCTGAGTCAGATTTGCGAGCTCACGTTTCCTGTAATCTTCCACTAAGTCATATTGTCGAACTAGTGCAGAAAGAGAAGTCTTCGATTCATCGCGTTCTGCTGTTAACCGTTGAATTACTCCTTCCAGAAGTTCATATTCTTTTCTATCTTTTTCAATAATTAAAACAGGGGGCGCAGGAGGAAGTGAGGATGGATCCTGATTGGTAGCTTTGATCTCAACAGGTAATCCATTTAGTAACTGCTTGTCTTTCTCGAGGGAGGCTGACATCGCATTAAAGTAAAATAAAAATAGAACATAAAAAATTCGTTCTTTCATTTGCTCTAATTCGTTTTCTAAAATCTGGCATTTCAAGGAAAGTTTCAGCCTTAATTTTCCTTCTTTTTTTTTGTACAAGGGGGTTTGAGAACCCATGTCAGATTGAGTTCTTATCACCATAGCAAAATCAGTAAGAAGTGTTTGCGATCCCGTTGACATGAGTTCAGGTGGGGGAGTCTGGAAAGAGATGGAAGAAATAGAAGAGAATGACAAGGAGAGTCCAGTGAGCTCATCCTCATCTAACAAAACAGAAGGGGCCGGGGAGGAAGAACCATTGGCAATAAGTAGAATAGAAAGAGCCGATGCGTAACAAGTTTGCCAGATAAAACATTTCTCAAGCCACGATCTTTCAATGGTGAGCTTTTCGATCGTTTTCAGTTTTGTTACTTTGTGGATTTTGACTTCTTCCACAGGGAAGATTTCTTTACCATCTTTTATAAAACTTGCAGTGGCAGGTTCTTCTTTAATGCTGCGCATTAGTGGTCTTGAATGCCACGTGGGGAGGTTCCTCGTCTGGAACAGAACATATGAGCACTGTCTGGCGATTCTGGTGCATTCACAAAATAAAGCTTTTGTTGGTGCTAAAGGTGAACCGATGTGACGTGTCCAGATGTTCAGCTGGTCCATGCAGATGTTTCCTCGTACGCCAACTTCAATAGTAAAAATGTTACAGTCGAAGCCATTAGCGATGATCGAGTCTCTTAGCTTTAGGTATTTCTTTTCCTTTAAGACATGAGAGGTTTCGAAACGATCTTCATTTGGACACGTCAGCTCCAGAATCAGTGCTCTTTTCGCAAAAAAAGAATAAATAAAAATGTCTGGTCTTAGAGAGGACGAGACATGGCACACTTCAAGAGGAACAATTAGGCGGTTATCACCGACATCGTCGAGGATGACCCAATCATTCGCTAGTGAAAGTTCGCCTGTCTCTTTAGAAATTCTTTCTAGGGGTTTATTTTCCCCTGTTTTTAAAAAAGTTTGAGAGGGAGGCGGGAGGTTTTCTTTTCTTTTGTTGGCTTTTATTATCAACTCTTCCAAGAAGATAACAATGCGTTTTAGAACGCTGTCGTGACGCCACGTGAACCTCCCTTGTGTTAAAGAGACAGGACAGCCTGTTAAGACATGCCTGAGGGTAGGATTCACTTTGCCACACAAAACACAATTTTGGTCCACATTGGTGATGTTCCACCTCTTTAAATTATCTTGTGAGGGGAGGGTGTTTGTAACCGCTTTCAGTTGAAATGAGATATAGGCAGGATTTCCCTCCCTAAGTACCTTATTCCAGGTGAAGTCGTTTATCATACATTTAGACCACTCCTTCCACTGACCTTGGACTTGTAATTTATTCAAAGAGTTCAGTAGTTCATCTGTGGCTTCCACTTCAAAACGCTTAAGGAGATCGGGGCGAGTAGTACGTAGATCGCGCAATCGGTGACCAAGACCAGCTGATTGCTTCGCAAGAGAACGGTAAGAAAAAAACTTAATAAGGCGCTCCCACTCAGCAGAAGCTGAAAACTTTTTCGACCAGTTGGACGATTTCTCCATAATAACATTGTAGACACCGTGCATGTCAGAGTCTTGTGAGGATCTGAGGATGTCTAGTTTAATTGATTGCGCTTGTTTATATAGCGTCTCAACTCTTTTGTGTCTGAGACCAACAGTGTTCTTTGAACCGGTAAAAAGGATGACTGTGTTCGCAGAGCGGACAAATCCCCACCATTTCTTCAAAAAAGGTTTAATAATTTTGTCCATTTTTTTGGCAAAAGGGAGAGATAAGTCATGGATCATTAAACTCCATGTTAACCTTGACAATAACAAGTGTTGGACAGACCAAGCCTTCTGAGACCCATATAGTGGCATGGCGTCGACTTTTTTTAAAAAATTCCTGGTAAAAGTGGTCAGGCGCTCTCGTAATTTCTGTTCTTTGGCGTTCGGCTCAAACCAACGCCCGAGGTATTTGAACTCTCCAGCTTCCTGGAGATTCGTAATCGGAACATTGTTAATCTTCAGGTCCGGGTTAGCTGGTTTCCCTTGTACAAAGCTGTGGGCAATGCATTTCTGGGGTTTCGCTTTCATACCACGAGACCAGGAAAGAAACTGTTCGAGCGACTTGATTAGCAATTTTGCCCCCGCCTTTGATGACGTGGTAAGTTGTAAATCATCAGCAAAAGCTGCAACTAATAGTTGGAGGGATTTATTGTTAAACTCGTAGGCTTCCTGTTGATGAACTGCTAAGGAAAAGAGCAGTAGTTGGAATACCAAATTAAAAAGGGTTGGGGAGGAAACGCAGCCTTGAAAGACACCAACTTCAAAAGGGATAGTGGGCGTCAGGCCTTCTCCAACTCTGATTTGGACGCGCATGGAGGAATAATACCTTTTATAGAAACCGATTATTCTTTCGTGAATTCCGAAATATTTTAAAGCAAAGAAAATTAATTGATGTTTGACTGAGCCGAAAGCATCTGCCAAATCCACCCAGACAATTGTTAGGTTTTTCCGGAGAGCTTTCACTTCTTTAAAAATCTCTGAGGTGATCGTGGCATGTTCGATACACCCAGAGACACCTTTCCTAAAGCCTTTTTGAAAATTAAATTTAGAAAGAGTGTGGTTTGCGACGGCTTCCTGAATAACCGTATTAAAAATTTTCCCGTCGCAGTTGCCCACAGCTATCGGTCTCGTTTTCGAGATGTCTTTCCCATCGGAGTTGGGCTTTGGGAGCATTGTTACAAATGCTAAGCCCCAACTATCCGGATAGGCCTTGAGTTCGAAAATTCTCTTTAATACCTTGTAAAGTGCTTCCATAAAAGTTGGGACCTTTTTCCATACAACATAAGGTATGCAATTGGGACCAGGGGCACATTTGTTTTTTTTCTTTGATAAGAGAATACCAAACTGTTCGAAGCTCGGGAACTGGATATCATCCATTGTCTTGTAGTCAGACTTAGGTAAAAAAGAGGGATGGGTGAAATCAGTTTTTTTTTTTTCATTGTCACAATAATTGTTTTTAAAATGTTCAATTATTTTTTCCTCTGGAATATCAAGGGAGGGGGGTTGAGGATCTTCTTTTTGGAGTTCTTCTTTTATGGCAGTAAACGGATTTTGACGAAATTTATCTTGTAATTTTTTGAATAAATTTTTCTTTTCTAAATTCCGATACATTCGGAAAATCCTTTTCATTCTCGTTCTTGCCTCTTTCCATTTGACAGCGTTCTCTATAGAAGGCCCGGATTTGCGGAGCTCCTGTCTTAGCTGTTTCATTTCCAGACGACATTCAAGTTTTTCTTGGTCGAGGATGACCTCTTCCCTTGATTTCTGTTTGCGGGGTAAATTCCGCTTTGTTTCTTCAAAGAAACCGCTACATATTTGATAAACCGTTTTGAGTAGTTTATCAAGTTGGTCGGCAGGTTTTGAAGAGTTTTCTGTTTCGACGGTGAAAGTTTGAAGTTTTTCTGCAGCAGAAACGTCGATGTCCTTCCATTTAGTTCCAAAAGATCGGAATTTGAGACGAGACGGGTGTAACGGGGTAAAAGTGGGTGTTGTAGAGTTATAAGGAACGAAAATCAAAAAACCTGTCAATTCCACGCAAATTTTTTAAAAACTTGCTAGCTCCACACACAAAGTTTCAAAATACCTGCCAACTCCACGCAATTTTTTTAAAAACGTGCCAGCTCCACACGCAAAGTTTGCAAAATTCGTCAGCCCACACGCAAAGTTTCAAAAAACCTCAACTCCACGCAAATTTTTTAAAAACGTGCCAGCTCCACACGCAAAGTTTGCAAAATTCGTCAGCCCACACACAATTTTTTTAAAAACCTGCCAGCTCCACACGCAAACTTTCAAAAAACTTGCCAACTCCACGCAAATTTTTTAAAAACCTGCCAGTTCCACACACAAAGTTTCAAAAAACCTGCCAACTCCACACGCAAAGTTTGCAAAATTCGTCAGCCCACACACAAAGTTTCAAAAAACCTGTCAACTCCACGCAATTTTTTTAAAAACCTGCCAGCTCCACACGCAAAGTTTTTAAAAACCTGCCAGCTCCACACACAAAGTTTGCAACATTCGTCAGCCCACACACAAAGTTTCAAAAAACCTGTCAACTCAACGCAAATTTTTTAAAAACCTGCCAGTTCCACACACAAAGTTTCAAAAAACCTGCCAACTCCATGCAAATTTTGCAAAACCTGCCATCTACACGCAAAGTTTGCAAAATTCGTCAGCCCACACAAAGTTTTAAAAAACCTGCCAACTCCACGCAATTTTTTTAAAAACCTGCCAATTCCACACACAAACTTTCGAAAAACTTGCCAATTCCACGCAAATTTTGCCAGCTCCACACGCAAAGTTTGCAACATTCGTCAGCCCACACGCAAAGTTTCAAAAAACCTGACAACTCCACGCAAATTTTTAAAAACCTGCCAGCTCCACACGCAAAGTTTGCAAAATTCGTCGGCCCACACACAAAGTTTCAAAAAACCTGCCAACTCCATGCAAATTTTTTAAAAACCTGCCAGCTCCACACGTAAACTTTCAAAAAACTTGCCAACTCCACGCAAATTTTTTAAAAACCTGCCAGTTCCACACACGGTGAATTTCGATAAAGTGGGAAGTAACGGACTGGGAGCTTTTGGCTCCTGCCCTATTCCCGATGTAAACTTTCTTTTTATTTTTTATTTTTTTTAACAGGCCCAAAGGGCGACAATGATGGTTGCTGACCAAGTAATAATATTCAAATGAATTTTCGTTTCAAAGAAACGAACAGAATTAAGAGGAAATAATCAAACATGAAAAAAAAAAAAATCAAAAAACCTGCCAACTCCACACGCAAAGTTTGCAAAATTCGTCAGCCCACACACAAAGTTTTAAAAAACTTGCCAACTCCACGCAATTTTTTCGAAAACCTGCCAGCTCCACACGCAAAGTTTGCAAAATTCGTCGGCCCACACACAAAGTTTCAAAAAACCTGCCAACTCCACGCAAATTTTTTAAAAACCTGCCAGCTCCACACGCAAAGTTTGCAAAATTCGTCAGCCCACACGCAAAGTTTCAAAAAACCTGTCAATTCCACGCAAATTTTTTAAAAACTTGCTAGCTCCACACACAAAGTTTCAAAAAACCTGCCAACTCCACGCAATTTTTTTAAAAACGTGCCAGCTCCACACGCAAAGTTTGCAAAATTCGTCAGCCCACACGCAAAGTTTCAAAAAACCTCAACTCCACGCAAATTTTTTAAAAACGTGCCAGCTCCACACGCAAAGTTTGCAAAATTCGTCAGCCCACACACAATTTTTTTAAAAACCTGCCAGCTCCACACGCAAACTTTCAAAAAACTTGCCAACTCCACGCAAATTTTTTAAAAACCTGCCAGTTCCACACACAAAGTTTCAAAAAACCTGCCAACTCCACACGCAAAGTTTGCAAAATTCGTCAGCCCACACACAAAGTTTCAAAAAACCTGTCAACTCCACGCAATTTTTTAAAAACCTGCCAGCTCCACACGTAAACTTTCAAAAAACTTGCCAACTCCACGCAAATTTTTTAAAAACCTGCCAGTTCCACACACGGTGAATTTCGATAAAGTGGGAAGTAACGGACTGGGAGCTTTTGGCTCCTGCCCTATTCCCGATGTAAACTTTCTTTTTATTTTTTATTTTTTTTAACAGGCCCAAAGGGCGACAATGATGGTTGCTGACCAAGTAATAATATTCAAATGAATTTTCGTTTCAAAGAAACGAACAGAATTAAGAGAGAGGCAGAGAAAAAAAAAAAAAAAAAAGAAAGAAAAGAAAAGAAAAAAAAAAATATGAAGAGGAAATAATCAAACATGAAAAAAAAAAAAATCAAAAAACCTGCCAACTCCACACGCAAAGTTTGCAAAATTCGTCAGCCCACACACAAAGTTTTAAAAAACTTGCCAACTCCACGCAATTTTTTCGAAAACCTGCCAGCTCCACACGCAAAGTTTGCAAAATTCGTCGGCCCACACACAAAGTTTCAAAAAACCTGCCAACTCCACGCAAAATTTTTAAAAACCTGCCAGCTCCACACGCAAAGTTTGCAAAATTCGTCAGCCCACACGCAAAGTTTCAAAAAACCTGTCAATTCCACGCAAATTTTTTAAAAACTTGCTAGCTCCACACACAAAGTTTCAAAAAACCTGCCAACTCCACGCAATTTTTTTAAAAACGTGCCAGCTCCACACGCAAAGTTTGCAAAATTCGTCAGCCCACACGCAAAGTTTCAAAAAACCTCAACTCCACGCAAATTTTTTAAAAACGTGCCAGCTCCACACGCAAAGTTTGCAAAATTCGTCAGCCCACACACAATTTTTTTAAAAACCTGCCAGCTCCACACGCAAACTTTCAAAAAACTTGCCAACTCCACGCAAATTTTTTAAAAACCTGCCAGTTCCACACACAAAGTTTCAAAAAACCTGCCAACTCCACACGCAAAGTTTGCAAAATTCGTCAGCCCACACACAAAGTTTCAAAAAACCTGTCAACTCCACGCAATTTTTTTAAAAACCTGCCAGCTCCACACGCAAAGTTTTTAAAAACCTGCCAGCTCCACACACAAAGTTTGCAACATTCGTCAGCCCACACACAAAGTTTCAAAAAACCTGTCAACTCAACGCAAATTTTTTAAAAACCTGCCAGTTCCACACACAAAGTTTCAAAAAACCTGCCAACTCCATGCAAATTTTGCAAAACCTGCCATCTACACGCAAAGTTTGCAAAATTCGTCAGCCCACACAAAGTTTTAAAAAACCTGCCAACTCCACGCAATTTTTTTAAAAACCTGCCAATTCCACACACAAACTTTCGAAAAACTTGCCAATTCCACGCAAATTTTGCCAGCTCCACACGCAAAGTTTGCAACATTCGTCAGCCCACACGCAAAGTTTCAAAAAACCTGACAACTCCACGCAAATTTTTAAAAACCTGCCAGCTCCACACGCAAAGTTTGCAAAATTCGTCGGCCCACACACAAAGTTTCAAAAAACCTGCCAACTCCATGCAAATTTTTTAAAAACCTGCCAGCTCCACACGTAAACTTTCAAAAAACTTGCCAACTCCACGCAAATTTTTTAAAAACCTGCCAGTTCCACACACGGTGAATTTCGATAAAGTGGGAAGTAACGGACTGGGAGCTTTTGGCTCCTGCCCTATTCCCGATGTAAACTTTCTTTTTATTTTTTATTTTTTTTAACAGGCCCAAAGGGCGACAATGATGGTTGCTGACCAAGTAATAATATTCAAATGAATTTTCGTTTCAAAGAAACGAACAGAATTAAGAGAGAGGCAGAGAAAAAAAAAAAAAAAAAAGAAAGAAAAGAAAAGAAAAATAAAAATATGAAGAGGAAATAATCAAACATGAAAAAAAAAAAAATCAAAAAACCTGCCAACTCCACACGCAAAGTTTGCAAAATTCGTCAGCCCACACACAAAGTTTTAAAAAACTTGCCAACTCCACGCAATTTTTTCGAAAACCTGCCAGCTCCACACGCAAAGTTTGCAAAATTCGTCGGCCCACACACAAAGTTTCAAAAAACCTGCCAACTCCACGCAAAATTTTTAAAAACCTGCCAGCTCCACACGCAAAGTTTGCAAAATTCGTCAGCCCACACGCAAAGTTTCAAAAAACCTGTCAATTCCACGCAAATTTTTTAAAAACTTGCTAGCTCCACACACAAAGTTTCAAAAAACCTGCCAACTCCACGCAATTTTTTTAAAAACGTGCCAGCTCCACACGCAAAGTTTGCAAAATTCGTCAGCCCACACGCAAAGTTTCAAAAAACCTCAACTCCACGCAAATTTTTTAAAAACGTGCCAGCTCCACACGCAAAGTTTGCAAAATTCGTCAGCCCACACACAATTTTTTTAAAAACCTGCCAGCTCCACACGCAAACTTTCAAAAAACTTGCCAACTCCACGCAAATTTTTTAAAAACCTGCCAGTTCCACACACAAAGTTTCAAAAAACCTGCCAACTCCACACGCAAAGTTTGCAAAATTCGTCAGCCCACACACAAAGTTTCAAAAAACCTGTCAACTCCACGCAATTTTTTTAAAAACCTGCCAATTCCACACACAAACTTTCGAAAAACTTGCCAATTCCACGCAAATTTTGCCAGCTCCACACGCAAAGTTTGCAACATTCGTCAGCCCACACGCAAAGTTTCAAAAAACCTGACAACTCCACGCAAATTTTTAAAAACCTGCCAGCTCCACACGCAAAGTTTGCAAAATTCGTCGGCCCACACACAAAGTTTCAAAAAACCTGCCAACTCCATGCAAATTTTTTAAAAACCTGCCAGCTCCACACGTAAACTTTCAAAAAACTTGCCAACTCCACGCAAATTTTTTAAAAACCTGCCAGTTCCACACACGGTGAATTTCGATAAAGTGGGAAGTAACGGACTGGGAGCTTTTGGCTCCTGCCCTATTCCCGATGTAAACTTTCTTTTTATTTTTTATTTTTTTTAACAGGCCCAAAGGGCGACAATGATGGTTGCTGACCAAGTAATAATATTCAAATGAATTTTCGTTTCAAAGAAACGAACAGAATTAAGAGGAAATAATCAAACATGAAAAAAAAAAAAATCAAAAAACCTGCCAACTCCACACGCAAAGTTTGCAAAATTCGTCAGCCCACACACAAAGTTTTAAACAACTTGCCAACTCCACGCAATTTTTTCGAAAACCTGCCAGCTCCACACGCAAAGTTTGCAAAATTCGTCGGCCCACACACAAAGTTTCAAAAAACCTGTCAACTCCACGCAATTTTTTTAAAAACCTGCCAGCTCCACACGCAAAGTTTTTAAAAACCTGCCAGCTCCACACACAAAGTTTGCAACATTCGTCAGCCCACACACAAAGTTTCAAAAAACCTGTCAACTCAACGCAAATTTTTTAAAAACCTGCCAGTTCCACACACAAAGTTTCAAAAAACCTGCCAACTCCATGCAAATTTTGCAAAACCTGCCATCTACACGCAAAGTTTGCAAAATTCGTCAGCCCACACAAAGTTTTAAAAAACCTGCCAACTCCACGCAATTTTTTTAAAAACCTGCCAATTCCACACACAAACTTTCGAAAAACTTGCCAATTCCACGCAAATTTTGCCAGCTCCACACGCAAAGTTTGCAACATTCGTCAGCCCACACGCAAAGTTTCAAAAAACCTGACAACTCCACGCAAATTTTTAAAAACCTGCCAGCTCCACACGCAAAGTTTGCAAAATTCGTCGGCCCACACACAAAGTTTCAAAAAACCTGCCAACTCCATGCAAATTTTTTAAAAACCTGCCAGCTCCACACGTAAACTTTCAAAAAACTTGCCAACTCCACGCAAATTTTTTAAAAACCTGCCAGTTCCACACACGGTGAATTTCGATAAAGTGGGAAGTAACGGACTGGGAGCTTTTGGCTCCTGCCCTATTCCCGATGTAAACTTTCTTTTTATTTTTTATTTTTTTTAACAGGCCCAAAGGGCGACAATGATGGTTGCTGACCAAGTAATAATATTCAAATGAATTTTCGTTTCAAAGAAACGAACAGAATTAAGAGGAAATAATCAAACATGAAAAAAAAAAAAATCAAAAAACCTGCCAACTCCACACGCAAAGTTTGCAAAATTCGTCAGCCCACACACAAAGTTTTAAACAACTTGCCAACTCCACGCAATTTTTTCGAAAACCTGCCAGCTCCACACGCAAAGTTTGCAAAATTCGTCGGCCCACACACAAAGTTTCAAAAAACCTGCCAACTCCACGCAAATTTTTTAAAAACCTGCCAGCTCCACACGCAAAGTTTGCAAAATTCGTCAGCCCACACGCAAAGTTTCAAAAAACCTGTCAATTCCACGCAAATTTTTTAAAAACTTGCTAGCTCCACACACAAAGTTTCAAAAAACCTGCCAACTCCACGCAATTTTTTTAAAAACGTGCCAGCTCCACACGCAAAGTTTGCAAAATTCGTCAGCCCACACGCAAAGTTTCAAAAAACCTCAACTCCACGCAAATTTTTTAAAAACGTGCCAGCTCCACACGCAAAGTTTGCAAAATTCGTCAGCCCACACACAATTTTTTTAAAAACCTGCCAGCTCCACACGCAAACTTTCAAAAAACTTGCCAACTCCACGCAAATTTTTTAAAAACCTGCCAGTTCCACACACAAAGTTTCAAAAAACCTGCCAACTCCACACGCAAAGTTTGCAAAATTCGTCAGCCCACACACAAAGTTTCAAAAAACCTGTCAACTCCACGCAATTTTTTAAAAACCTGCCAGCTCCACACGTAAACTTTCAAAAAACTTGCCAACTCCACGCAAATTTTTTAAAAACCTGCCAGTTCCACACACGGTGAATTTCGATAAAGTGGGAAGTAACGGACTGGGAGCTTTTGGCTCCTGCCCTATTCCCGATGTAAACTTTCTTTTTATTTTTTATTTTTTTTAACAGGCCCAAAGGGCGACAATGATGGTTGCTGACCAAGTAATAATATTCAAATGAATTTTCGTTTCAAAGAAACGAACAGAATTAAGAGAGAGGCAGAGAAAAAAAAAAAAAAAAAAGAAAGAAAAGAAAAGAAAAAAAAAAATATGAAGAGGAAATAATCAAACATGAAAAAAAAAAAAATCAAAAAACCTGCCAACTCCACACGCAAAGTTTGCAAAATTCGTCAGCCCACACACAAAGTTTTAAAAAACTTGCCAACTCCACGCAATTTTTTCGAAAACCTGCCAGCTCCACACGCAAAGTTTGCAAAATTCGTCGGCCCACACACAAAGTTTCAAAAAACCTGCCAACTCCACGCAAAATTTTTAAAAACCTGCCAGCTCCACACGCAAAGTTTGCAAAATTCGTCAGCCCACACGCAAAGTTTCAAAAAACCTGTCAATTCCACGCAAATTTTTTAAAAACTTGCTAGCTCCACACACAAAGTTTCAAAAAACCTGCCAACTCCACGCAATTTTTTTAAAAACGTGCCAGCTCCACACGCAAAGTTTGCAAAATTCGTCAGCCCACACGCAAAGTTTCAAAAAACCTCAACTCCACGCAAATTTTTTAAAAACGTGCCAGCTCCACACGCAAAGTTTGCAAAATTCGTCAGCCCACACACAATTTTTTTAAAAACCTGCCAGCTCCACACGCAAACTTTCAAAAAACTTGCCAACTCCACGCAAATTTTTTAAAAACCTGCCAGTTCCACACACAAAGTTTCAAAAAACCTGCCAACTCCACACGCAAAGTTTGCAAAATTCGTCAGCCCACACACAAAGTTTCAAAAAACCTGTCAACTCCACGCAATTTTTTTAAAAACCTGCCAGCTCCACACGCAAAGTTTTTAAAAACCTGCCAGCTCCACACACAAAGTTTGCAACATTCGTCAGCCCACACACAAAGTTTCAAAAAACCTGTCAACTCAACGCAAATTTTTTAAAAACCTGCCAGTTCCACACACAAAGTTTCAAAAAACCTGCCAACTCCATGCAAATTTTGCAAAACCTGCCATCTACACGCAAAGTTTGCAAAATTCGTCAGCCCACACAAAGTTTTAAAAAACCTGCCAACTCCACGCAATTTTTTTAAAAACCTGCCAATTCCACACACAAACTTTCGAAAAACTTGCCAATTCCACGCAAATTTTGCCAGCTCCACACGCAAAGTTTGCAACATTCGTCAGCCCACACGCAAAGTTTCAAAAAACCTGACAACTCCACGCAAATTTTTAAAAACCTGCCAGCTCCACACGCAAAGTTTGCAAAATTCGTCGGCCCACACACAAAGTTTCAAAAAACCTGCCAACTCCATGCAAATTTTTTAAAAACCTGCCAGCTCCACACGTAAACTTTCAAAAAACTTGCCAACTCCACGCAAATTTTTTAAAAACCTGCCAGTTCCACACACGGTGAATTTCGATAAAGTGGGAAGTAACGGACTGGGAGCTTTTGGCTCCTGCCCTATTCCCGATGTAAACTTTCTTTTTATTTTTTATTTTTTTTAACAGGCCCAAAGGGCGACAATGATGGTTGCTGACCAAGTAATAATATTCAAATGAATTTTCGTTTCAAAGAAACGAACAGAATTAAGAGGAAATAATCAAACATGAAAAAAAAAAAAATCAAAAAACCTGCCAACTCCACACGCAAAGTTTGCAAAATTCGTCAGCCCACACACAAAGTTTTAAAAAACTTGCCAACTCCACGCAATTTTTTCGAAAACCTGCCAGCTCCACACGCAAAGTTTGCAAAATTCGTCGGCCCACACACAAAGTTTCAAAAAACCTGCCAACTCCACGCAAATTTTTTAAAAACCTGCCAGCTCCACACGCAAAGTTTGCAAAATTCGTCAGCCCACACGCAAAGTTTCAAAAAACCTGTCAATTCCACGCAAATTTTTTAAAAACTTGCTAGCTCCACACACAAAGTTTCAAAAAACCTGCCAACTCCACGCAATTTTTTTAAAAACGTGCCAGCTCCACACGCAAAGTTTGCAAAATTCGTCAGCCCACACGCAAAGTTTCAAAAAACCTCAACTCCACGCAAATTTTTTAAAAACGTGCCAGCTCCACACGCAAAGTTTGCAAAATTCGTCAGCCCACACACAATTTTTTTAAAAACCTGCCAGCTCCACACGCAAACTTTCAAAAAACTTGCCAACTCCACGCAAATTTTTTAAAAACCTGCCAGTTCCACACACAAAGTTTCAAAAAACCTGCCAACTCCACACGCAAAGTTTGCAAAATTCGTCAGCCCACACACAAAGTTTCAAAAAACCTGTCAACTCCACGCAATTTTTTAAAAACCTGCCAGCTCCACACGTAAACTTTCAAAAAACTTGCCAACTCCACGCAAATTTTTTAAAAACCTGCCAGTTCCACACACGGTGAATTTCGATAAAGTGGGAAGTAACGGACTGGGAGCTTTTGGCTCCTGCCCTATTCCCGATGTAAACTTTCTTTTTATTTTTTATTTTTTTTAACAGGCCCAAAGGGCGACAATGATGGTTGCTGACCAAGTAATAATATTCAAATGAATTTTCGTTTCAAAGAAACGAACAGAATTAAGAGAGAGGCAGAGAAAAAAAAAAAAAAAAAAGAAAGAAAAGAAAAGAAAAAAAAAAATATGAAGAGGAAATAATCAAACATGAAAAAAAAAAAAATCAAAAAACCTGCCAACTCCACACGCAAAGTTTGCAAAATTCGTCAGCCCACACACAAAGTTTTAAAAAACTTGCCAACTCCACGCAATTTTTTCGAAAACCTGCCAGCTCCACACGCAAAGTTTGCAAAATTCGTCGGCCCACACACAAAGTTTCAAAAAACCTGCCAACTCCACGCAAAATTTTTAAAAACCTGCCAGCTCCACACGCAAAGTTTGCAAAATTCGTCAGCCCACACGCAAAGTTTCAAAAAACCTGTCAATTCCACGCAAATTTTTTAAAAACTTGCTAGCTCCACACACAAAGTTTCAAAAAACCTGCCAACTCCACGCAATTTTTTTAAAAACGTGCCAGCTCCACACGCAAAGTTTGCAAAATTCGTCAGCCCACACGCAAAGTTTCAAAAAACCTCAACTCCACGCAAATTTTTTAAAAACGTGCCAGCTCCACACGCAAAGTTTGCAAAATTCGTCAGCCCACACACAATTTTTTTAAAAACCTGCCAGCTCCACACGCAAACTTTCAAAAAACTTGCCAACTCCACGCAAATTTTTTAAAAACCTGCCAGTTCCACACACAAAGTTTCAAAAAACCTGCCAACTCCACACGCAAAGTTTGCAAAATTCGTCAGCCCACACACAAAGTTTCAAAAAACCTGTCAACTCCACGCAATTTTTTTAAAAACCTGCCAGCTCCACACGCAAAGTTTTTAAAAACCTGCCAGCTCCACACACAAAGTTTGCAACATTCGTCAGCCCACACACAAAGTTTCAAAAAACCTGTCAACTCAACGCAAATTTTTTAAAAACCTGCCAGTTCCACACACAAAGTTTCAAAAAACCTGCCAACTCCATGCAAATTTTGCAAAACCTGCCATCTACACGCAAAGTTTGCAAAATTCGTCAGCCCACACAAAGTTTTAAAAAACCTGCCAACTCCACGCAATTTTTTTAAAAACCTGCCAATTCCACACACAAACTTTCGAAAAACTTGCCAATTCCACGCAAATTTTGCCAGCTCCACACGCAAAGTTTGCAACATTCGTCAGCCCACACGCAAAGTTTCAAAAAACCTGACAACTCCACGCAAATTTTTAAAAACCTGCCAGCTCCACACGCAAAGTTTGCAAAATTCGTCGGCCCACACACAAAGTTTCAAAAAACCTGCCAACTCCATGCAAATTTTTTAAAAACCTGCCAGCTCCACACGTAAACTTTCAAAAAACTTGCCAACTCCACGCAAATTTTTTAAAAACCTGCCAGTTCCACACACGGTGAATTTCGATAAAGTGGGAAGTAACGGACTGGGAGCTTTTGGCTCCTGCCCTATTCCCGATGTAAACTTTCTTTTTATTTTTTATTTTTTTTAACAGGCCCAAAGGGCGACAATGATGGTTGCTGACCAAGTAATAATATTCAAATGAATTTTCGTTTCAAAGAAACGAACAGAATTAAGAGGAAATAATCAAACATGAAAAAAAAAAAAATCAAAAAACCTGCCAACTCCACACGCAAAGTTTGCAAAATTCGTCAGCCCACACACAAAGTTTTAAAAAACTTGCCAACTCCACGCAATTTTTTCGAAAACCTGCCAGCTCCACACGCAAAGTTTGCAAAATTCGTCGGCCCACACACAAAGTTTCAAAAAACCTGCCAACTCCACGCAAATTTTTTAAAAACCTGCCAGCTCCACACGCAAAGTTTGCAAAATTCGTCAGCCCACACGCAAAGTTTCAAAAAACCTGTCAATTCCACGCAAATTTTTTAAAAACTTGCTAGCTCCACACACAAAGTTTCAAAAAACCTGCCAACTCCACGCAATTTTTTTAAAAACGTGCCAGCTCCACACGCAAAGTTTGCAAAATTCGTCAGCCCACACGCAAAGTTTCAAAAAACCTCAACTCCACGCAAATTTTTTAAAAACGTGCCAGCTCCACACGCAAAGTTTGCAAAATTCGTCAGCCCACACACAATTTTTTTAAAAACCTGCCAGCTCCACACGCAAACTTTCAAAAAACTTGCCAACTCCACGCAAATTTTTTAAAAACCTGCCAGTTCCACACACAAAGTTTCAAAAAACCTGCCAACTCCACACGCAAAGTTTGCAAAATTCGTCAGCCCACACACAAAGTTTCAAAAAACCTGTCAACTCCACGCAATTTTTTAAAAACCTGCCAGCTCCACACGTAAACTTTCAAAAAACTTGCCAACTCCACGCAAATTTTTTAAAAACCTGCCAGTTCCACACACGGTGAATTTCGATAAAGTGGGAAGTAACGGACTGGGAGCTTTTGGCTCCTGCCCTATTCCCGATGTAAACTTTCTTTTTATTTTTTATTTTTTTTAACAGGCCCAAAGGGCGACAATGATGGTTGCTGACCAAGTAATAATATTCAAATGAATTTTCGTTTCAAAGAAACGAACAGAATTAAGAGAGAGGCAGAGAAAAAAAAAAAAAAAAAAGAAAGAAAAGAAAAGAAAAAAAAAAATATGAAGAGGAAATAATCAAACATGAAAAAAAAAAAAATCAAAAAACCTGCCAACTCCACACGCAAAGTTTGCAAAATTCGTCAGCCCACACACAAAGTTTTAAAAAACTTGCCAACTCCACGCAATTTTTTCGAAAACCTGCCAGCTCCACACGCAAAGTTTGCAAAATTCGTCGGCCCACACACAAAGTTTCAAAAAACCTGCCAACTCCACGCAAAATTTTTAAAAACCTGCCAGCTCCACACGCAAAGTTTGCAAAATTCGTCAGCCCACACGCAAAGTTTCAAAAAACCTGTCAATTCCACGCAAATTTTTTAAAAACTTGCTAGCTCCACACACAAAGTTTCAAAAAACCTGCCAACTCCACGCAATTTTTTTAAAAACGTGCCAGCTCCACACGCAAAGTTTGCAAAATTCGTCAGCCCACACGCAAAGTTTCAAAAAACCTCAACTCCACGCAAATTTTTTAAAAACGTGCCAGCTCCACACGCAAAGTTTGCAAAATTCGTCAGCCCACACACAATTTTTTTAAAAACCTGCCAGCTCCACACGCAAACTTTCAAAAAACTTGCCAACTCCACGCAAATTTTTTAAAAACCTGCCAGTTCCACACACAAAGTTTCAAAAAACCTGCCAACTCCACACGCAAAGTTTGCAAAATTCGTCAGCCCACACACAAAGTTTCAAAAAACCTGTCAACTCCACGCAATTTTTTTAAAAACCTGCCAGCTCCACACGCAAAGTTTTTAAAAACCTGCCAGCTCCACACACAAAGTTTGCAACATTCGTCAGCCCACACACAAAGTTTCAAAAAACCTGTCAACTCAACGCAAATTTTTTAAAAACCTGCCAGTTCCACACACAAAGTTTCAAAAAACCTGCCAACTCCATGCAAATTTTGCAAAACCTGCCATCTACACGCAAAGTTTGCAAAATTCGTCAGCCCACACAAAGTTTTAAAAAACCTGCCAACTCCACGCAATTTTTTTAAAAACCTGCCAATTCCACACACAAACTTTCGAAAAACTTGCCAATTCCACGCAAATTTTGCCAGCTCCACACGCAAAGTTTGCAACATTCGTCAGCCCACACGCAAAGTTTCAAAAAACCTGACAACTCCACGCAAATTTTTAAAAACCTGCCAGCTCCACACGCAAAGTTTGCAAAATTCGTCGGCCCACACACAAAGTTTCAAAAAACCTGCCAACTCCATGCAAATTTTTTAAAAACCTGCCAGCTCCACACGTAAACTTTCAAAAAACTTGCCAACTCCACGCAAATTTTTTAAAAACCTGCCAGTTCCACACACGGTGAATTTCGATAAAGTGGGAAGTAACGGACTGGGAGCTTTTGGCTCCTGCCCTATTCCCGATGTAAACTTTCTTTTTATTTTTTATTTTTTTTAACAGGCCCAAAGGGCGACAATGATGGTTGCTGACCAAGTAATAATATTCAAATGAATTTTCGTTTCAAAGAAACGAACAGAATTAAGAGAGAGGCAGAGAAAAAAAAAAAAAAAAAAGAAAGAAAAGAAAAGAAAAATAAAAATATGAAGAGGAAATAATCAAACATGAAAAAAAAAAAAATCAAAAAACCTGCCAACTCCACACGCAAAGTTTGCAAAATTCGTCAGCCCACACACAAAGTTTTAAAAAACTTGCCAACTCCACGCAATTTTTTCGAAAACCTGCCAGCTCCACACGCAAAGTTTGCAAAATTCGTCGGCCCACACACAAAGTTTCAAAAAACCTGCCAACTCCACGCAAAATTTTTAAAAACCTGCCAGCTCCACACGCAAAGTTTGCAAAATTCGTCAGCCCACACGCAAAGTTTCAAAAAACCTGTCAATTCCACGCAAATTTTTTAAAAACTTGCTAGCTCCACACACAAAGTTTCAAAAAACCTGCCAACTCCACGCAATTTTTTTAAAAACGTGCCAGCTCCACACGCAAAGTTTGCAAAATTCGTCAGCCCACACGCAAAGTTTCAAAAAACCTCAACTCCACGCAAATTTTTTAAAAACGTGCCAGCTCCACACGCAAAGTTTGCAAAATTCGTCAGCCCACACACAATTTTTTTAAAAACCTGCCAGCTCCACACGCAAACTTTCAAAAAACTTGCCAACTCCACGCAAATTTTTTAAAAACCTGCCAGTTCCACACACAAAGTTTCAAAAAACCTGCCAACTCCACACGCAAAGTTTGCAAAATTCGTCAGCCCACACACAAAGTTTCAAAAAACCTGTCAACTCCACGCAATTTTTTTAAAAACCTGCCAGCTCCACACGCAAAGTTTTTAAAAACCTGCCAGCTCCACACACAAAGTTTGCAACATTCGTCAGCCCACACACAAAGTTTCAAAAAACCTGTCAACTCAACGCAAATTTTTTAAAAACCTGCCAGTTCCACACACAAAGTTTCAAAAAACCTGCCAACTCCATGCAAATTTTGCAAAACCTGCCATCTACACGCAAAGTTTGCAAAATTCGTCAGCCCACACAAAGTTTTAAAAAACCTGCCAACTCCACGCAATTTTTTTAAAAACCTGCCAATTCCACACACAAACTTTCGAAAAACTTGCCAATTCCACGCAAATTTTGCCAGCTCCACACGCAAAGTTTGCAACATTCGTCAGCCCACACGCAAAGTTTCAAAAAACCTGACAACTCCACGCAAATTTTTAAAAACCTGCCAGCTCCACACGCAAAGTTTGCAAAATTCGTCGGCCCACACACAAAGTTTCAAAAAACCTGCCAACTCCATGCAAATTTTTTAAAAACCTGCCAGCTCCACACGTAAACTTTCAAAAAACTTGCCAACTCCACGCAAATTTTTTAAAAACCTGCCAGTTCCACACACGGTGAATTTCGATAAAGTGGGAAGTAACGGACTGGGAGCTTTTGGCTCCTGCCCTATTCCCGATGTAAACTTTCTTTTTATTTTTTATTTTTTTTAACAGGCCCAAAGGGCGACAATGATGGTTGCTGACCAAGTAATAATATTCAAATGAATTTTCGTTTCAAAGAAACGAACAGAATTAAGAGGAAATAATCAAACATGAAAAAAAAAAAAATCAAAAAACCTGCCAACTCCACACGCAAAGTTTGCAAAATTCGTCAGCCCACACACAAAGTTTTAAAAAACTTGCCAACTCCACGCAATTTTTTCGAAAACCTGCCAGCTCCACACGCAAAGTTTGCAAAATTCGTCGGCCCACACACAAAGTTTCAAAAAACCTGCCAACTCCACGCAAATTTTTTAAAAACCTGCCAGCTCCACACGCAAAGTTTGCAAAATTCGTCAGCCCACACGCAAAGTTTCAAAAAACCTGTCAATTCCACGCAAATTTTTTAAAAACTTGCTAGCTCCACACACAAAGTTTCAAAAAACCTGCCAACTCCACGCAATTTTTTTAAAAACGTGCCAGCTCCACACGCAAAGTTTGCAAAATTCGTCAGCCCACACGCAAAGTTTCAAAAAACCTCAACTCCACGCAAATTTTTTAAAAACGTGCCAGCTCCACACGCAAAGTTTGCAAAATTCGTCAGCCCACACACAATTTTTTTAAAAACCTGCCAGCTCCACACGCAAACTTTCAAAAAACTTGCCAACTCCACGCAAATTTTTTAAAAACCTGCCAGTTCCACACACAAAGTTTCAAAAAACCTGCCAACTCCACACGCAAAGTTTGCAAAATTCGTCAGCCCACACACAAAGTTTCAAAAAACCTGTCAACTCCACGCAATTTTTTAAAAACCTGCCAGCTCCACACGTAAACTTTCAAAAAACTTGCCAACTCCACGCAAATTTTTTAAAAACCTGCCAGTTCCACACACGGTGAATTTCGATAAAGTGGGAAGTAACGGACTGGGAGCTTTTGGCTCCTGCCCTATTCCCGATGTAAACTTTCTTTTTATTTTTTATTTTTTTTAACAGGCCCAAAGGGCGACAATGATGGTTGCTGACCAAGTAATAATATTCAAATGAATTTTCGTTTCAAAGAAACGAACAGAATTAAGAGAGAGGCAGAGAAAAAAAAAAAAAAAAAAGAAAGAAAAGAAAAGAAAAAAAAAAATATGAAGAGGAAATAATCAAACATGAAAAAAAAAAAAATCAAAAAACCTGCCAACTCCACACGCAAAGTTTGCAAAATTCGTCAGCCCACACACAAAGTTTTAAAAAACTTGCCAACTCCACGCAATTTTTTCGAAAACCTGCCAGCTCCACACGCAAAGTTTGCAAAATTCGTCGGCCCACACACAAAGTTTCAAAAAACCTGCCAACTCCACGCAAAATTTTTAAAAACCTGCCAGCTCCACACGCAAAGTTTGCAAAATTCGTCAGCCCACACGCAAAGTTTCAAAAAACCTGTCAATTCCACGCAAATTTTTTAAAAACTTGCTAGCTCCACACACAAAGTTTCAAAAAACCTGCCAACTCCACGCAATTTTTTTAAAAACGTGCCAGCTCCACACGCAAAGTTTGCAAAATTCGTCAGCCCACACGCAAAGTTTCAAAAAACCTCAACTCCACGCAAATTTTTTAAAAACGTGCCAGCTCCACACGCAAAGTTTGCAAAATTCGTCAGCCCACACACAATTTTTTTAAAAACCTGCCAGCTCCACACGCAAACTTTCAAAAAACTTGCCAACTCCACGCAAATTTTTTAAAAACCTGCCAGTTCCACACACAAAGTTTCAAAAAACCTGCCAACTCCACACGCAAAGTTTGCAAAATTCGTCAGCCCACACACAAAGTTTCAAAAAACCTGTCAACTCCACGCAATTTTTTTAAAAACCTGCCAGCTCCACACGCAAAGTTTTTAAAAACCTGCCAGCTCCACACACAAAGTTTGCAACATTCGTCAGCCCACACACAAAGTTTCAAAAAACCTGTCAACTCAACGCAAATTTTTTAAAAACCTGCCAGTTCCACACACAAAGTTTCAAAAAACCTGCCAACTCCATGCAAATTTTGCAAAACCTGCCATCTACACGCAAAGTTTGCAAAATTCGTCAGCCCACACAAAGTTTTAAAAAACCTGCCAACTCCACGCAATTTTTTTAAAAACCTGCCAATTCCACACACAAACTTTCGAAAAACTTGCCAATTCCACGCAAATTTTGCCAGCTCCACACGCAAAGTTTGCAACATTCGTCAGCCCACACGCAAAGTTTCAAAAAACCTGACAACTCCACGCAAATTTTTAAAAACCTGCCAGCTCCACACGCAAAGTTTGCAAAATTCGTCGGCCCACACACAAAGTTTCAAAAAACCTGCCAACTCCATGCAAATTTTTTAAAAACCTGCCAGCTCCACACGTAAACTTTCAAAAAACTTGCCAACTCCACGCAAATTTTTTAAAAACCTGCCAGTTCCACACACGGTGAATTTCGATAAAGTGGGAAGTAACGGACTGGGAGCTTTTGGCTCCTGCCCTATTCCCGATGTAAACTTTCTTTTTATTTTTTATTTTTTTTAACAGGCCCAAAGGGCGACAATGATGGTTGCTGACCAAGTAATAATATTCAAATGAATTTTCGTTTCAAAGAAACGAACAGAATTAAGAGAGAGGCAGAGAAAAAAAAAAAAAAAAAAGAAAGAAAAGAAAAGAAAAATAAAAATATGAAGAGGAAATAATCAAACATGAAAAAAAAAAAAATCAAAAAACCTGCCAACTCCACACGCAAAGTTTGCAAAATTCGTCAGCCCACACACAAAGTTTTAAAAAACTTGCCAACTCCACGCAATTTTTTCGAAAACCTGCCAGCTCCACACGCAAAGTTTGCAAAATTCGTCGGCCCACACACAAAGTTTCAAAAAACCTGCCAACTCCACGCAAAATTTTTAAAAACCTGCCAGCTCCACACGCAAAGTTTGCAAAATTCGTCAGCCCACACGCAAAGTTTCAAAAAACCTGTCAATTCCACGCAAATTTTTTAAAAACTTGCTAGCTCCACACACAAAGTTTCAAAAAACCTGCCAACTCCACGCAATTTTTTTAAAAACGTGCCAGCTCCACACGCAAAGTTTGCAAAATTCGTCAGCCCACACGCAAAGTTTCAAAAAACCTCAACTCCACGCAAATTTTTTAAAAACGTGCCAGCTCCACACGCAAAGTTTGCAAAATTCGTCAGCCCACACACAATTTTTTTAAAAACCTGCCAGCTCCACACGCAAACTTTCAAAAAACTTGCCAACTCCACGCAAATTTTTTAAAAACCTGCCAGTTCCACACACAAAGTTTCAAAAAACCTGCCAACTCCACACGCAAAGTTTGCAAAATTCGTCAGCCCACACACAAAGTTTCAAAAAACCTGTCAACTCCACGCAATTTTTTTAAAAACCTGCCAGCTCCACACGCAAAGTTTTTAAAAACCTGCCAGCTCCACACACAAAGTTTGCAACATTCGTCAGCCCACACACAAAGTTTCAAAAAACCTGTCAACTCAACGCAAATTTTTTAAAAACCTGCCAGTTCCACACACAAAGTTTCAAAAAACCTGCCAACTCCATGCAAATTTTGCAAAACCTGCCATCTACACGCAAAGTTTGCAAAATTCGTCAGCCCACACAAAGTTTTAAAAAACCTGCCAACTCCACGCAATTTTTTTAAAAACCTGCCAGCTCCACACACAAAGTTTGCAACATTCGTCAGCCCACACACAAAGTTTCAAAAAACCTGTCAACTCAACGCAAATTTTTTAAAAACCTGCCAGTTCCACACACAAAGTTTCAAAAAACCTGCCAACTCCATGCAAATTTTGCAAAACCTGCCATCTACACGCAAAGTTTGCAAAATTCGTCAGCCCACACAAAGTTTTAAAAAACCTGCCAACTCCACGCAATTTTTTTAAAAACCTGCCAATTCCACACACAAACTTTCGAAAAACTTGCCAATTCCACGCAAATTTTGCCAGCTCCACACGCAAAGTTTGCAACATTCGTCAGCCCACACGCAAAGTTTCAAAAAACCTGACAACTCCACGCAAATTTTTAAAAACCTGCCAGCTCCACACGCAAAGTTTGCAAAATTCGTCGGCCCACACACAAAGTTTCAAAAAACCTGCCAACTCCATGCAAATTTTTTAAAAACCTGCCAGCTCCACACGTAAACTTTCAAAAAACTTGCCAACTCCACGCAAATTTTTTAAAAACCTGCCAGTTCCACACACGGTGAATTTCGATAAAGTGGGAAGTAACGGACTGGGAGCTTTTGGCTCCTGCCCTATTCCCGATGTAAACTTTCTTTTTATTTTTTATTTTTTTTAACAGGCCCAAAGGGCGACAATGATGGTTGCTGACCAAGTAATAATATTCAAATGAATTTTCGTTTCAAAGAAACGAACAGAATTAAGAGAGAGGCAGAGAAAAAAAAAAAAAAAAAAGAAAGAAAAGAAAAGAAAAATAAAAATATGAAGAGGAAATAATCAAACATGAAAAAAAAAAAAATCAAAAAACCTGCCAACTCCACACGCAAAGTTTGCAAAATTCGTCAGCCCACACACAAAGTTTTAAAAAACTTGCCAACTCCACGCAATTTTTTCGAAAACCTGCCAGCTCCACACGCAAAGTTTGCAAAATTCGTCGGCCCACACACAAAGTTTCAAAAAACCTGCCAACTCCACGCAAAATTTTTAAAAACCTGCCAGCTCCACACGCAAAGTTTGCAAAATTCGTCAGCCCACACGCAAAGTTTCAAAAAACCTGTCAATTCCACGCAAATTTTTTAAAAACTTGCTAGCTCCACACACAAAGTTTCAAAAAACCTGCCAACTCCACGCAATTTTTTTAAAAACGTGCCAGCTCCACACGCAAAGTTTGCAAAATTCGTCAGCCCACACACAATTTTTTTAAAAACCTGCCAGCTCCACACGCAAACTTTCAAAAAACTTGCCAACTCCACGCAAATTTTTTAAAAACCTGCCAGTTCCACACACAAAGTTTCAAAAAACCTGCCAACTCCACACGCAAAGTTTGCAAAATTCGTCAGCCCACACACAAAGTTTTAAAAAACTTGCCAACTCCACGCAATTTTTTCGAAAACCTGCCAGCTCCACACGCAAAGTTTGCAAAATTCGTCGGCCCACACACAAAGTTTCAAAAAACCTGCCAACTCCACGCAAAATTTTTAAAAACCTGCCAGCTCCACACGCAAAGTTTGCAAAATTCGTCAGCCCACACGCAAAGTTTCAAAAAACCTGTCAATTCCACGCAAATTTTTTAAAAACTTGCTAGCTCCACACACAAAGTTTCAAAAAACCTGCCAACTCCACGCAATTTTTTTAAAAACGTGCCAGCTCCACACGCAAAGTTTGCAAAATTCGTCAGCCCACACGCAAAGTTTCAAAAAACCTCAACTCCACGCAAATTTTTTAAAAACGTGCCAGCTCCACACACAAAGTTTGCAAAATTCGTCAGCCCACACACAATTTTTTTAAAAACCTGCCAGCTCCACACGCAAACTTTCAAAAAACTTGCCAACTCCACGCAAATTTTTTAAAAACCTGCCAGTTCCACACACAAAGTTTCAAAAAACCTGCCAACTCCACACGCAAAGTTTGCAAAATTCGTCAGCCCACACACAAAGTTTCAAAAAACCTGTCAACTCCACGCAATTTTTTTAAAAACCTGCCAGCTCCACACGCAAAGTTTTTAAAAACCTGCCAGTTCCACACACAAAGTTTGCAACATTCGTCAGCCCACACACAAAGTTTCAAAAAACCTGTCAACTCAACGCAAATTTTTTAAAAACCTGCCAGTTCCACACACAAAGTTTCAAAAAACCTGCCAACTCCATGCAAATTTTGCAAAACCTGCCATCTACACGCAAAGTTTGCAAAATTCGTCAGCCCACACAAAGTTTTAAAAAACCTGCCAACTCCACGCAATTTTTTTAAAAACCTGCCAATTCCACACACAAACTTTCGAAAAACTTGCCAATTCCACGCAAATTTTGCCAGCTCCACACGCAAAGTTTGCAACATTCGTCAGCCCACACGCAAAGTTTCAAAAAACCTGACAACTCCACGCAAATTTTTAAAAACCTGCCAGCTCCACACGCAAAGTTTGCAAAATTCGTCGGCCCACACACAAAGTTTCAAAAAACCTGCCAACTCCATGCAAATTTTTTAAAAACCTGCCAGCTCCACACGTAAACTTTCAAAAAACTTGCCAACTCCACGCAAATTTTTTAAAAACCTGCCAGTTCCACACACGGTGAATTTCGATAAAGTGGGAAGTAACGGACTGGGAGCTTTTGGCTCCTGCCCTATTCCCGATGTAAACTTTCTTTTTATTTTTTATTTTTTTTAACAGGCCCAAAGGGCGACAATGATGGTTGCTGACCAAGTAATAATATTCAAATGAATTTTCGTTTCAAAGAAACGAACAGAATTAAGAGAGAGGCAGAGAAAAAAAAAAAAAAAAAAGAAAGAAAAGAAAAGAAAAAAAAAAATATGAAGAGGAAATAATCAAACATGAAAAAAAAAAAAATCAAAAAACCTGCCAACTCCACACGCAAAGTTTGCAAAATTCGTCAGCCCACACACAAAGTTTTAAAAAACTTGCCAACTCCACGCAATTTTTTCGAAAACCTGCCAGCTCCACACGCAAAGTTTGCAAAATTCGTCGGCCCACACACAAAGTTTCAAAAAACCTGCCAACTCCACGCAAATTTTTTAAAAACCTGCCAGCTCCACACGCAAAGTTTGCAAAATTCGTCAGCCCACACGCAAAGTTTCAAAAAACCTGTCAATTCCACGCAAATTTTTTAAAAACTTGCTAGCTCCACACACAAAGTTTCAAAAAACCTGCCAACTCCACGCAATTTTTTTAAAAACGTGCCAGCTCCACACGCAAAGTTTGCAAAATTCGTCAGCCCACACGCAAAGTTTCAAAAAACCTCAACTCCACGCAAATTTTTTAAAAACGTGCCAGCTCCACACGCAAAGTTTGCAAAATTCGTCAGCCCACACACAATTTTTTTAAAAACCTGCCAGCTCCACACGCAAACTTTCAAAAAACTTGCCAACTCCACGCAAATTTTTTAAAAACCTGCCAGTTCCACACACAAAGTTTCAAAAAACCTGCCAACTCCACACGCAAAGTTTGCAAAATTCGTCAGCCCACACACAAAGTTTCAAAAAACCTGTCAACTCCACGCAATTTTTTTAAAAACCTGCCAGCTCCACACGCAAAGTTTTTAAAAACCTGCCAGCTCCACACACAAAGTTTGCAACATTCGTCAGCCCACACACAAAGTTTCAAAAAACCTGTCAACTCAACGCAAATTTTTTAAAAACCTGCCAGTTCCACACACAAAGTTTCAAAAAACCTGCCAACTCCATGCAAATTTTGCAAAACCTGCCAGCTCCACACGCAAAGTTTGCAAAATTCGTCAGCCCACACAAAGTTTTAAAAAACCTGCCAACTCCACGCAATTTTTTTAAAAACCTGCCAATTCCACACACAAACTTTCGAAAAACTTGCCAATTCCACGCAAATTTTGCCAGCTCCACACGCAAAGTTTGCAACATTCGTCAGCCCACACGCAAAGTTTCAAAAAACCTGACAACTCCACGCAAATTTTTAAAAACCTGCCAGCTCCACACGCAAAGTTTGCAAAATTCGTCGGCCCACACAAAGTTTCAAAAAACCTGCCAACTCCACGCAAATTTTTAAAAACGTGCCAGCTCCACACGCAAAGTTTGCAACATTCGTCAGCCCACACGCAAAGTTTCAAAAAACCTGACAACTCCACGCAAATTTTTAAAAACCTGCCAGCTCCACACGCAAAGTTTTTAAAAACCTGCCAGCTCCACACGCAAAGTTTGCAACATTCGTCAGCCCACACACAAAGTTTCAAAAAACCTGTCAACTCAACGCAAATTTTTTAAAAACCTGCCAGTTCCACACACAAAGTTTCAAAAAACCTGCCAACTCCATGCAAATTTTGCAAAACCTGCCATCTACACGCAAAGTTTGCAAAATTCGTCAGCCCACACAAAGTTTTAAAAAACCTGCCAACTCCACGCAATTTTTTTAAAAACCTGCCAATTCCACACACAAACTTTCGAAAAACTTGCCAATTCCACGCAAATTTTGCCAGCTCCACACGCAAAGTTTGCAACATTCGTCAGCCCACACGCAAAGTTTCAAAAAACCTGACAACTCCACGCAAATTTTTAAAAACCTGCCAGCTCCACACGCAAAGTTTGCAAAATTCGTCGGCCCACACACAAAGTTTCAAAAAACCTGCCAACTCCATGCAAATTTTTTAAAAACCTGCCAGCTCCACACGTAAACTTTCAAAAAACTTGCCAACTCCACGCAAATTTTTTAAAAACCTGCCAGTTCCACACACGGTGAATTTCGATAAAGTGGGAAGTAACGGACTGGGAGCTTTTGGCTCCTGCCCTATTCCCGATGTAAACTTTCTTTTTATTTTTTATTTTTTTTAACAGGCCCAAAGAGCGACAATGATGGTTGCTGACCAAGTAATAATATTCAAATGAATTTTCGTTTCAAAGAAACGAACAGAATTAAGAGAGAGGCAGAGAAAAAAAAAAAAAAAAAAGAAAGAAAAGAAAAGAAAAAAAAAAATATGAAGAGGAAATAATCAAACATGAAAAAAAAAAAAATCAAAAAACCTGCCAACTCCACACGCAAAGTTTGCAAAATTCGTCAGCCCACACACAAAGTTTTAAAAAACTTGCCAACTCCACGCAATTTTTTCGAAAACCTGCCAGCTCCACACGCAAAGTTTGCAAAATTCGTCGGCCCACACACAAAGTTTCAAAAAACCTGCCAACTCCACGCAAATTTTTTAAAAACCTGCCAGCTCCACACGCAAAGTTTGCAAAATTCGTCAGCCCACACGCAAAGTTTCAAAAAACCTGTCAATTCCACGCAAATTTTTTAAAAACTTGCTAGCTCCACACACAAAGTTTCAAAAAACCTGCCAACTCCACGCAATTTTTTTAAAAACGTGCCAGCTCCACACGCAAAGTTTGCAAAATTCGTCAGCCCACACGCAAAGTTTCAAAAAACCTCAACTCCACGCAAATTTTTTAAAAACGTGCCAGCTCCACACACAAAGTTTGCAAAATTCGTCAGCCCACACACAATTTTTTTAAAAACCTGCCAGCTCCACACGCAAACTTTCAAAAAACTTGCCAACTCCACGCAAATTTTTTAAAAACCTGCCAGTTCCACACACAAAGTTTCAAAAAACCTGCCAACTCCACACGCAAAGTTTGCAAAATTCGTCAGCCCACACACAAAGTTTCAAAAAACCTGTCAACTCCACGCAATTTTTTTAAAAACCTGCCAGCTCCACACGCAAAGTTTTTAAAAACCTGCCAGCTCCACACACAAAGTTTGCAACATTCGTCAGCCCACACACAAAGTTTCAAAAAACCTGTCAACTCAACGCAAATTTTTTAAAAACCTGCCAGTTCCACACACAAAGTTTCAAAAAACCTGCCAACTCCATGCAAATTTTGCAAAACCTGCCATCTACACGCAAAGTTTGCAAAATTCGTCAGCCCACACAAAGTTTTAAAAAACCTGCCAACTCCACGCAATTTTTTTAAAAACCTGCCAATTCCACACACAAACTTTCGAAAAACTTGCCAATTCCACGCAAATTTTGCCAGCTCCACACGCAAAGTTTGCAACATTCGTCAGCCCACACGCAAAGTTTCAAAAAACCTGACAACTCCACGCAAATTTTTAAAAACCTGCCAGCTCCACACGCAAAGTTTGCAAAATTCGTCGGCCCACACACAAAGTTTCAAAAAACCTGCCAACTCCATGCAAATTTTTTAAAAACCTGCCAGCTCCACACGTAAACTTTCAAAAAACTTGCCAACTCCACGCAAATTTTTTAAAAACCTGCCAGTTCCACACACGGTGAATTTCGATAAAGTGGGAAGTAACGGACTGGGAGCTTTTGGCTCCTGCCCTATTCCCGATGTAAACTTTCTTTTTATTTTTTATTTTTTTTAACAGGCCCAAAGGGCGACAATGATGGTTGCTGACCAAGTAATAATATTCAAATGAATTTTCGTTTCAAAGAAACGAACAGAATTAAGAGAGAGGCAGAGAAAAAAAAAAAAAAAAAGAAAGAAAAGAAAGGAAAAAAAAAAATATGAAGAGGAAATAATCAAACATGAAAAAAAAAAAAATCAAAAAACCTGCCAACTCCACACGCAAAGTTTGCAAAATTCGTCAGCCCACACACAAAGTTTTAAAAAACTTGCCAACTCCACGCAATTTTTTCGAAAACCTGCCAGCTCCACACGCAAAGTTTGCAAAATTCGTCGGCCCACACACAAAGTTTCAAAAAACCTGCCAACTCCACGCAAATTTTTTAAAAACCTGCCAGCTCCACACGCAAAGTTTGCAAAATTCGTCAGCCCACACGCAAAGTTTCAAAAAACCTGTCAATTCCACGCAAATTTTTTAAAAACTTGCTAGCTCCACACACAAAGTTTCAAAAAACCTGCCAACTCCACGCAATTTTTTTAAAAACGTGCCAGCTCCACACGCAAAGTTTGCAAAATTCGTCAGCCCACACGCAAAGTTTCAAAAAACCTCAACTCCACGCAAATTTTTTAAAAACGTGCCAGCTCCACACGCAAAGTTTGCAAAATTCGTCAGCCCACACACAATTTTTTTAAAAACCTGCCAGCTCCACACGCAAACTTTCAAAAAACTTGCCAACTCCACGCAAATTTTTTAAAAACCTGCCAGTTCCACACACAAAGTTTCAAAAAACCTGCCAACTCCACACGCAAAGTTTGCAAAATTCGTCAGCCCACACACAAAGTTTCAAAAAACCTGTCAACTCCACGCAATTTTTTTAAAAACCTGCCAGCTCCACACGCAAAGTTTTTAAAAACCTGCCAGCTCCACACACAAAGTTTGCAACATTCGTCAGCCCACAGACAAAGTTTCAAAAAACCTGTCAACTCCACGCAATTTTTTTAAAAACCTGCCAGTTCCACACACAAAGTTTCAAAAAACCTGCCAACTCCATGCAAATTTTGCAAAACCTGCCATCTACACGCAAAGTTTGCAAAATTCGTCAGCCCACACAAAGTTTTAAAAAACCTGCCAACTCCACGCAATTTTTTTAAAAACCTGCCAATTCCACACACAAACTTTCGAAAAACTTGCCAATTCCACGCAAATTTTGCCAGCTCCACACGCAAAGTTTGCAACATTCGTCAGCCCACACGCAAAGTTTCAAAAAACCTGACAACTCCACGCAAATTTTTAAAAACCTGCCAGCTCCACACGCAAAGTTTGCAAAATTCGTCGGCCCACACAAAGTTTCAAAAAACCTGCCAACTCCACGCAAATTTTTAAAAACGTGCCAGCTCCACACGCAAAGTTTGCAACATTCGTCAGCCCACACGCAAAGTTTCAAAAAACCTGACAACTCCACGCAAATTTTTAAAAACCTGCCAGCTCCACACGCAAAGTTTGCAAAATTCGTCGGCCCACACACAAAGTTTCAAAAAACCTGCCAACTCCATGCAAATTTTTTAAAAACCTGCCAGCTCCACACGTAAACTTTCAAAAAACTTGCCAACTCCACGCAAATTTTTTAAAAACCTGCCAGTTCCACACACGGTGAATTTCGATAAAGTGGGAAGTAACGGACTGGGAGCTTTTGGCTCCTGCCCTATTCCCGATGTAAACTTTCTTTTTATTTTTTATTTTTTTTAACAGGCCCAAAGGGCGACAATGATGGTTGCTGACCAAGTAATAATATTCAAATGAATTTTCGTTTCAAAGAAACGAACAGAATTAAGAGAGAGGCAGAGAAAAAAAAAAAAAAAAAAGAAAGAAAAGAAAAGAAAAAAAAAAATATGAAGAGGAAATAATCAAACATGAAAAAAAAAAAAATCAAAAAACCTGCCAACTCCACACGCAAAGTTTGCAAAATTCGTCAGCCCACACACAAAGTTTTAAAAAACTTGCCAACTCCACGCAATTTTTTCGAAAACCTGCCAGCTCCACACGCAAAGTTTGCAAAATTCGTCGGCCCACACACAAAGTTTCAAAAAACCTGCCAACTCCACGCAAAATTTTTAAAAACCTGCCAGCTCCACACGCAAAGTTTCAAAAAACCTGTCAATTCCACGCAAATTTTTTAAAAACTTGCTAGCTCCACACACAAAGTTTCAAAAAACCTGCCAACTCCACGCAAATTTTTAAAAACGTGCCAGCTCCACACGCAAAGTTTGCAACATTCGTCAGCCCACACGCAAAGTTTCAAAAAACCTGACAACTCCACGCAAATTTTTAAAAACCTGCCAGCTCCACACGCAAAGTTTGCAAAATTCGTCGGCCCACACACAAAGTTTCAAAAAACCTGCCAACTCCATGCAAATTTTTTAAAAACCTGCCAGCTCCACACGTAAACTTTCAAAAAACTTGCCAACTCCACGCAAATTTTTTAAAAACCTGCCAGTTCCACACACGGTGAATTTCGATAAAGTGGGAAGTAACGGACTGGGAGCTTTTGGCTCCTGCCCTATTCCCGATGTAAACTTTCTTTTTATTTTTTATTTTTTTTAACAGGCCCAAAGGGCGACAATGATGGTTGCTGACCAAGTAATAATATTCAAATGAATTTTCGTTTCAAAGAAACGAACAGAATTAAGAGAGAGGCAGAGAAAAAAAAAAAAAAAAAGAAAGAAAAGAAAAGAAAAAAAAAAATATGAAGAGGAAATAATCAAACATGAAAAAAAAAAAAATCAAAAAACCTGCCAACTCCACACGCAAAGTTTGCAAAATTCGTCAGCCCACACACAAAGTTTTAAAAAACTTGCCAACTCCACGCAATTTTTTCGAAAACCTGCCAGCTCCACACGCAAAGTTTGCAAAATTCGTCAGCCCACACGCAAAGTTTCAAAAAACCTGTCAACTCCACGCAAATTTTTTAAAAACTTGCCAGCTCCACACACAAAGTTTCAAAAAACTGCCAACTCCACGCAATTTTTTTAAAAACGTGCCAGCTCCACACGCAAAGTTTGCAAAATTCGTCAGCCCACACGCAAAGTTTCAAAAAACCTCAACTCCACGCAAATTTTTTAAAAACGTGCCAGCTCCACACGCAAAGTTTGCAAAATTCGTCAGCCCACACGCAAAGTTTCAAAAAACCTGTCAACTCCACGCAAATTTTTTAAAAACTTGCCAGCTCCACACACAAGAATTTCGATAAAGTGGGAAGTAACGGACTGGGAGCTTTTGGCTCCTGCCCTATTCCCGATGTAAACTTTCTTTTTATTTTTTATTTTTTTTTAACAGGCCCAAAGGGCGACAATGATGGTTGCTGACCAAGGAATAATATTCAAATGAATTTTCGTTTCAAAGAAACGAACAGAATTAAGAGAGAGGCAGAGAAAAAAAAAAAAAAAAATGAAGAGGAAATAATCAAACATGAAAAAAAAAAAAAAAAAAAAAAATATATAAATAAAAAACGTTGTATGAAAAAGGAAAAAAAAGAAGAAAAAAAAAAGACCAGAAAAGGAAAGAGAAAATGAAAAGGTATAATATTATTGTGGGGATATGAGGGATAGCAGGGAGATGCTCTTTTTTTTTCTTTTTTTTTTTTTTTCTTATTTATTATTTAAAAAAAGGAAACAATCAGTTTAGCGTCTCGATCAGGACGGAAAATAGAAAGTAATCGACATAGTTGATCGATAGAAAAAAAACAATGATAACATTGTTTATTCTTTTTTTTTTTTTTTTTTTTTTTATTTATTTTTTAAAGAAAAAACAATCAGTTTAGCGTCTTGACCAGGACGGAAAATAGTAAGTAATCGACAGAATTTCGATAAAGTGGGAAGTAACGGACTGGGAGCTTTTGGCTCCTGCCCTATTCCCGATGTAAACTCTCTTTTTTTTTTTTTTTTTTTTAACAGGCCCAAAGGGCGACAATGATGGTTGCTGACCAAGGAATAATATTCAAATGAATTTTCGTTTCAAAGAAACGAACAGAATTAAGAGAGAGGCAGAGAAAAAAAAAAAAAAAAGAAAGAAAAGAAAAAAAAATATGAAGAGGAAATAATCAAACATGAAAAAATAAAAGGGAAAACCTCTAATTCAACAAAAATAGTTTGCGAAATCGCCAACTCCCTACAAAAAAAAGTTATCCACCAGGACTCGAACTTGACCCGAAAAATTGACCATCGGCCGAAATATTAGGGAAAAAAGTTACCGCACCGGGACTCGAACTTGACAGATTTTTAAAAAAAAAAAAATTCTTAATTTTTATTACAAAGTTTTTTTGTTGCAGCTTTCCACAAAAAAAAATTAAAAGATGCCTGCTACTACTTATGCTGTTGGAGACTACTTCCGCACACAGGAAGAACTGATCCAGACTGTGTTTCGGGTGAACACTGTGCTAGGACACAGCTGCAGGGTGCAGAGAAGGTGCCCCACGTACCTCACCCTCGCCTGTCCAAACGACGAATGCCAATGGACGGTGAAGGCAAAGGTGGTGGAGGGGGAGTGCCGCGTGACGAAGGTGGAGAGTCACACTTGCGCACCTGGGGAAGCGAGGCGGGGCTGCGATGGCACGTCGGACTGGATTTCCAGTATTTTGGAAGAGAAGGTAGCCAGTCAGTTTGACTACGGGCCGAAACAAGCGGCAATTGACTTAAAGTCATTCCGCGACGTTGCGGTCCCCAAAAAGACTGTGGAGAGGGGTCTGGAGAAGGCCAAGGAGAAGGTCCACGGGTTGATGGGCGAGCAGTACGGCCTGATAGCACCGTACCTCACCGACCTCCAACAGCGCAACAGCCAGATGTACTGGAACATCGAGAAGAGAGATGATGGTGCTTTTGAGAGGGTGTTTTGGTCTTTTGTGAGGCCAGAAACAGCTGAGCACCTGGCACCTGTCATCTGCAGCGATGCATGCAGTCTGACGGGTCCGTTTGGTGGGTGCTTGTTCATCACCGTGGGGATCGACGCCGAAAGGCATGTTATGCCTTTAGCCTACTCGGTTGGAGTGGTCGAAAACCACGAGGGATGGGCATACCACCACACCCACCTGAAGAACCATTTTGGCGACCGACTGAAAAGGTTCGTCTTGATTTCCGACAGGCAGAAGGGGCTGGAGTCCGACACCTCCCTGCACGGAGTCGTGTTGCACCATGCTTTGTGCGTGCAGCACTTGGTTGGCAACGTGGCCAGCCAGACGAAGATACCGAAGGTTGATGCGACGTTGTTAGTGTGGAAGATTAGCAAGCTAAGCATCGAAACAGAGGCCGAGACGTGCCTTCAAGGGATAAAGGACAAGTACGGAAAACGTGCCCATCGTTATCTGCTTAAGTCAAACCTTGAAAGGTGGTCAGACGCTTACTGGCCTTCGGGTGTCCCCAGATGCAACACCTACACCTCCAACGCGTCGGAATGCGTCAACGCCGTGTTCAAGGAGACTCGGCAAGGGAGTCTTTTATCTGTGATAAAGGACACCCGTTGTTGGACAACGGACACCTACGCCAGCCGACGCGAGATGCATGCTGACGTTCCTGCGAACTATCCGGTTCCGACAGTGGAGTTGTTCGTTCGGGGGAGTGCCACCTCAGCAAACAACCATGCTGTCACACCACTGGGTGAAGGACAATGGGAAGTACGACGAGAACACGGGTGGTTGGTGTGTCTGAAAGATGGAACATTAGTGTGTGGCTGTCCTGATTTCCTCCGCCACAACCTACCTTGCATCCACACAGTCAGAGTATTGACACATCAGCGCAATAATGTCTTTACTCACGAAACCTCTTTGCCTCCCTACACCAGAATGAGCAGCTACAGAGAGCTCTACCGCGTCTCTGTGTACCCACAGGCGATACCTACCGGACAGCTTCAATTCGACGGCACGAAACCCCCTGTTGTGCAGAAGGGTGTCGGGAGAAGAAGAAAGGTTCGGATTCGCTCCAACGGTGAATCAAGGACCCTGACGTGCTCCAACTGCGACGCTAAAGGTCACAACAAACGAAGTTGTCGGAAACCAACCTCGCAATCATCAAAGCCAGCAGCAAAGCCAGCAGCGAAGAAAGCAGCAGCAAAGCCAGCAGCAAAGCCAGCAGCAAAGCCAGCAGCAAAGAAAGTAGCAGCAAAGCCAGCAGCAAAGACAGTCAAGAAGAAGCGAAAGCGATGTGAATCCTCTGATTCGGACTCACAATCTTTAAGTGCACAGTCATCCTACTCATCCTACTCATCTTACTCAACTTCAACGACAGAGTCTTACTCAACTTCAACGACAGATTCTGACTGACTTACTGGCCACTGACTTGTTCAACAATGTTTATCCCTCTCTAAAAAGAAAACTCTGATTGCCATATGCATGTGTTTTGACACTTTTGCCACGTCTGGTCTTATTTTGAATTGCCTTTGTCACGCTCTCTTTTTCCATCAGGTTTTGGGTAAAAAAAAAAAAGGTCGTATCGGGATTCGAGCCGGGTACCTCTGGGATATAAGGTGGAGGTACTACCTCTCGACTAACGGGTCGCTGTAAAAGAAAGTTTTTTTTTTTTTTTTTTTTTTTTTTGGTTACACTCGTCTGTGCTTCCAGACTCTTTGTTTTTGTTCTTTTCACTTCTATGTTTTGTCTTTCTTTTATACTTTCTTTTTTGACTTAAGTCTGACAAATTGGAAAACACGGGAAACATAGGTAGGCTCCGCCTGAGGACGTAAGAAGAGCGGCAACGGAAAAAAAATAAATGGTTTTTTCCCTCTTTTTATTCATATCGGGGTGGGACGTTTTTTTTTTGTGATGAGTTGGCGATTTCGCAAACTATTTTTGTGGAATTAGGGGTTTTCCCAAAATAAAAAAAAGAAAAAATAAAATATAAATAAAAAACGTTGTATGAAAAAGGGAAAAAAAGAAAAAAAAAAAAAAAAAAAAGACCAGAAAAGGAAAGAGAAAATGAAAAGGTATAATATTATTGTGGGGATATGAGGATAGCAGGGAAATGCTCTTTTTTTTTTTTTTTTTTTTTTTTTTTTATTTATTATTTAAAAAAAAAAGGAAACAATCAGTTTAGCGTCTCGATCACGACGGAAAATAGAAATTAATCGACATAGTCGATCGATAGAAAAAAAACAATGATAACATTGTTTATTCTTTTTTTTTTTTTTTTTTTTTAAAATCCTTTTAATTATTTTAAAGAAAAAACAATCAGTTTAGCGTCTTGACCAGGACGGAAAATAGAAAGTAATCGACATAGTCGATCGATAAAAAAAAACAATGATAACATTGGTTATTCTTTTTATTTTTTTTTTATATTCTTTTTTATTAATTTTGAAAAAAAAAAACAATCAGTTTAGCGTCTTGACCAGGACGGAAAATAGAAAGTAATCGACATAGTCGATCGATAAAAAAAACAATGATACCATTGTTTATTCTTTTTTTTATTTTAAATTCTTTTTATTTATTCTTTAAAGAAAAAAAACGGAAAATAGAAATTAGTCGACAAAGTCGAACGATAAAAAAAAAACAATGATAACATAGTTTATTCTATTTTTTATTATTTTTTTTTTTGTATTCTTTTTTATTAATTTTGAAAAAAAAACAATCATTGTTTATTCTTTTTTTTTTATTTTAAATTCTTTTTATTTATTTTTTAAAGAAAAAAAAACGGAAAATAGAAATTAGTCGACAAAGTCGAACGATAAAAAAAAAAAAAACAATGATAACATTGGTTATTCTTTTTTTTATTTTTTTTTTATATTCTTTTTTATTAATTTTGAAAAAAAAAAAACAATCAGTTTAGCGTCTTGACCAGGACGGAAAATAGAAAGTAATCGACATAGTCGATCGATAAAAAAAACAATGATAACATTGTTTATTCTTTTTTTTTTATTTTAAATTCTTTTTATTTATTTTCTAAAGAAAAAAAACGGAAAATAGAAATTAGTCGACAAAGTCGAACGATAAAAAAAAAAACAATGATAACATTGTTTATTCTTTTTTTTTTTTATTTTAAATTCTTTTTATTTATTTTCTAAAGAAAAAAAACGGAAAATAGAAATTAGTCGACAAAGTCGAACGATAAAAAAAAAAACAATGATAACATTGTTTATTCTTTTTTTATTTTTTTTTTTTTAATATTCTTTTTTATTATTATTTTTTTTTTTTTTTTTTTTTTTTTTTTTTAATCCTTTTTATTATTTCAAAGAAAAAACAATCAGTTTAGCGTCTTGACCAGGACGGAAAATAGAAAGTGATCGACATAGTCG